>CAUYUJ010020126.1:140000-462500 GCA_963575745.1 Prorocentrum cordatum | reverse complement strand
CCCTCGCGCCCCTCCCTCTGTCCGTCCCCATGCTCCCTCCTCCCTCTTCCTCCTCCCTCCTCTTCCCCCCTCGTGCTCTCGTGCTCTGGCGCTCCCGTCTCGAGGCCGCCACTGGCTGCACGCCCTGGGGGTCCTCGAGCACATGCAGGGCGCCGGTCTGGAGCCCGATTCGATCAGCTACAGTGCCACGATCAGTGCGTGCGAGGCCACGGGAGAGAGCGCAGCGGTGCAGGCTTGGGAGTATCAGAGGAGGGCGAGTTGAGACAACAGCCGTTGGCCGTCGGGGGCAACCTCGTCGCCACGGCTGGACGCAGCTCGGAAAAATTGTGCGCTTGGACCCCGGGAGGGGGTGTGATTCTCAACATTATCCCAGCGGGAACCGATCAGAAGTTTCTTTGTAGAGAAGGGGATTCGATGTGATGCAGTTTTCTCAACGCTAGGCTATGTGGTTCAAGCTAAGTGGTGCAAGCTGCGGAGTGCAAACTGTGCGGCGCAACTTGTGGAGTGCACGATATGTGGTGCAAGCTCGCTGCTTGGTGCAAGCAATAGGGTGCATTCTCTGTGGCGCAATCTCTGAGCCTGGGGGGGCGTGGCGGGAAAGGCGAGGACGAGGAGGAGGAGGAGTAGGATGAGGAGGGGGAGGAGGAGGAGCAGGAGGGACCTCTGCAGCTGCAGCTGCCCACAGGGAGCGCAGCTTCCCCATGCCTCCTCCAGTACTGCTCTACCGACGGCTACCGACGGCACTACCACCTCAGCTGGCTACCCCCCATTCCCAGCCTCCCACCACTCTAGCTTATCCAGCCCACGCGCTCACTGCCTCCATGGCAGCAACAGCGCCAGCTACCATGCGACACGACAGCGGCAGCTCCACTCTCCCATGATGGGGGAACAGCTCACTCCAACACCAGCAGCTTACCATGCCTTCTCCAGGGCACCTCCAGCCGGACGCTGCCAGCCTCCCGCGCCTACTTCCACAACCGCAGCTGCCGGTCCTACCAGTACCTCGCCTGCTACCACCTCGCCTACAGTCAACCCGCATAGTCAGGATGAGAAATTTCCCGAGGTTGCCCTTTCATTCTTCCCCTTCGGCCCATCCTTGGCCGCTTTCGCTGGCCGCGCCCCGCTCGCGAAGTGGCGACATGGCCTTCCAAGGCCCTTGCACCCTTATCGTGCGTACTTATTGTACGGGTTGACTGTACTCTCTGGTTGCCAGTGACACCCTCTACTACCACCTCCTAAGGCACCTCCAGGCATGCCCGAACCTTCCCCGTCCTCCCCTCGAACGGATCTGTTCGACTTCAGTTCGACTTCAGTTCGACTCCAATTCGACTCGGGTTCGACTCAGGTTCCACTCAGGTTCGACTCGAGTCGACGGACGTCCGACGCAGCTTTGACGCACGAGTGGAGCGAGTGGCTTCAAGAAGGTCCCCAGAGCATCTAAGCCTCATCCCACCGCGGCGGTCCGCCGCCCTTGGGAGAGGGAGTGGGGTGGTGATGCAGGGACGTGGACAGGGACAGGGCCACTCGACGGCACAGGCAGCCCTGCATACAAGCATGGCGGCGGTGGACCACTTGTGGTCCAGAAACTGATAGCCGTGCCGAGGGTTCCCGCACGCCCCCACCTCGAGGAGGGCGGGTCCCGCTCGGGCCACGCTTCCGCATCTACGGGCCCACGGTTGCCCACCTCTTGCCGCACCACACCGCCGCGCCACACCTCATCACACCTTTGTCGCAGCCAGCGCGCCCAGGCTCGCTACCCCCCCGCCCCCCGCCCTGCGTGATCGCTCCGGGCCTCAGCCTCCCAAGGGTCTGGGGCCCGCGCTCGTGCCCCGCCTGCACGCGCACTGCCACACCGCGCCTCAGGCAGCATACCCCCGCTCCCCTCCTCTCCCTGGCCCCTAGGGGTTCATCCGTTCTCGCCGTTCGTTCGTTCCTTCTCGTCTCTCCTTACCCCTTGGTTCTGTTGCCCCTCCTGCTGGCGCTCTGGTGGGAGGGCTTCGGGGGCCGCACCCAGTGGGGCAAAGGTCCTCAGGGGCGAAGGGCGGAGGGCGGCGGGGGGCGAGAGAGAGTATCCCCGGGGGCCCCCCTCGTGCGCGCCTGGCGGCCTTGGCGGAAGTGGTCTCCCCCCGTCTCGCGGCGGGAGCTCGCGGGTCGGACCCCCCCCGGGGGGCGGGGCGGGGAGGGGCCACGGGGCACGGGGGGCCGGGCGAGGGGCGCGCCTCTGAGGCGGCCGTCGCCTCTGGGCGGCTCGCCCCCCCAGCTGGCCTCTGGGTGGCCTCCCGCAGGGGGGCCTCGGGCTGAGCCCCCCCCCTTTAGGAGCAGGCAGTCCCGTCCCCGGGAGCAGGCTGTCCCGTCCCCTGCTCAGTGGTGGAGAACTCTGGCTTTGGAGCCGGCTGGGGGTCTGAGGTGGCGGCCCTGCACTCGCTGCTCCCGGCCAGCAGGAGGGGGGTGGGGAGGGGCGGCGAGGTTCGAGGTGCTGGGTTCGATGAGGTATGTTGTCCTGTTCGGCCTCCCCTGGGGCCGTTTTCGGGCCCCAGGGCCTTCAAACACGGAGCTGGTGTGGAAAGGCTGCACCACGTGGGCCCTGGGAGGTGTCTGGGGACAAGTTCTGAGTAGATCTGCCTTCATCCTTTCGTCTTGACAGATGCTCTCGGGGCCCGTCCAGCGCAGACCGCTTGGCCGCCTCCACGTCTCGCCGTCTCCCAGGCGGCGCGACATTGCCTCCTAGAAGACCCCAAGATGGCTCTCGGATGGCCTCAGGCTGCCCCCAAGACGGCGCAACATTGGCCCAAGTTGGTGTGCCTCCTGCAGGGCTCCTGGAAGGGCCCAAGATAGCTCCTGCATTGCCCCGAGCTGGTGTGCTTCCAGCACTGCTCCTAGACGGCCCCAAGGTAGTTCTCGGACAGCCTCAGGCTGTCTCCCGGACGGCACAACATTGCCCCGTGCTGGTGTGCCTCCAGCATGGCTCCTAGACGGCTCCAAGATCGCCTCCTAGACGGCCCCAAGATCGCTGAGGTGCCCCACCCCCCTGCAGAGGATGCCACTCGTCTTTAACCGTTTATTGTAGCGGGGTGGCGAGGCGGAGGAGAAGGTAGAGGAAGAGAAATAGGGAGGAGTAGAAAGTAGATTGGAGGAGGGATGAGGAGGAGAAGGATGAGGAGGGGGAGGAGGGGTGGAGGATGATGATGAGGATGAGGAGGGACGAGTGAGGAGGAGGAGGATGATGAGGAGGAGGAAGAGGAGGAGGAGTGGGAGGAGGAGGAGGAGGATGAGGGGGAGGAGGAGGAGGAGGGGGAGGAGGAGGAGGAGGAGGAGGAGGAGGAGATAGGAGCGACAATGGAGGGTGAAGGTTTGTGAAGGGGGGGAGGGAGGAGGGACGAGGGAGGAGGGAGGAGAGGAAAAAGGCAGAATGGGGAGAGTGGAGGAGGGAGGAGGAGAGGAAGATGGGGGAGGGTAGGAGGGATAAGGGATAAAGGATGGGGAATGAGAGAGCGGCAAGTGGGGAAGAGCGACAATCGAGGATGCATGGGGAGGGGGATGAGGAGTGGGGGGGATTTGGGCGAGGCGGGCAGGGAGGAGGAAGAAGAGGACGGATGAGGATGGGATGGAGGAGGAGGAGGAGCGGAGGAGGAGGAGAAATCAGAGAAGGACCAGGGGGGGACGAGTAGGTTCTCAATCAGATGATCTATGACGCGAGACTGACGGTGAATTGGCAGACAGTCAGAGAGGAGATGGTAAGAGTGCCTTCTGACCGTATCTCACATTGTGGGCGTATCTGGGGCTAACCGGGGATGGTGACGCGCACCATTTCTGGGTGTTTAGTATCCGGTGCGACAGACAGCCAGACCATTTCTGTTATGAGGTGATCTCGATTTGATGGCGTTTGTGTGTTTGTGTGGTTGTTTATGTGTGCGCGCGCTGCATGCGAGGCGGGTTCGCGGTGGGACCTGACGCTGGGCTTTCTCAGGCGCATGCGGCAGGGCGGCTTCACGGTCGACCCGATGACACACGCTGCGTGCATCTGCGCCGCAGGCAAGCGGCACCGCTGGAGGGAGGTGGTCATGCTCTTCGAGCAGGCCCAGGGCAGCGGGCTGCCGCTCCGCGGCGTGGCGCGCGGCATGGTGCTCACGGCCCTCGAGAGGGGCGGCCGCCGCGCCGAGGCCAGAGAGCTACTGGAAGTTGTTGATGATGCTGGTAATGAGCAAGATGGTGGTGGTGATGCTGATGCTGGTGGTGGTGGCGATTCTGAGCATGACGAGGACGATGACGAGGATGACGATGACGATGATGAGGATGATGCTGCTGCGGAGGAGGATGATGCTTATGCTGATGGTGATGATGGCGCTGCGTTAGACAATGATGACGATGCGCATGATGGTGATGATGATAAGAATAATGATGATGATGATGATGATGATGATGATGCTGATGATGATGATGATGATGATGATGATGATGCTGATGCTGATGATGATGATGATGATGATGATGCTTATGATGATGGTGATGGTGATGATACTGTTGATGATGATGACGATGATGGTCATGATGCTGCTGGACGGTTATTACGATGGCGATGATACCGATGATGATGATGGTGATGTTGGTGCTGATTCTTTTGATAATATTGATGATGCTGATGATGATGATGATCGTGATGATGTTGCTGATGCTGCTGATGCTGCTGTTGATGATGATGCTGACGCTGATGCTGATGCTGATTTGATGAGAAGGATGGGGAGGACGATGAGTCTGAGGAGGAGGAGGAGGATGAGGACGATGATTCTGAGGAGGATAGGTGTGAGGATGATGAGGAGGAGATGATGCTGATGATGACGATGGTGATGATGACGATGCTTATGATGATGCTGATGCTGACGGTGATTGTGATGATAATGATGCTGATGGTGATGCTGCTGTTGATGATGATCATGATGTTGATGATGTTGAGGATGATGACGATGACACCGCTGTTGTGAGTGGATGAGGATGATGAGGCTGCTGCTGTTGCTGATGATGCTGCTGATGTTGTTGATGACAAGGGGGAGGAGGAGGAGGGGGAGAAGGAAACGGCAAAGGAGGAGGATGAGGATGGGGGGCGAGGAGGATGATGGTAAAAATGAGGATGACCAGGAGGAGATGTATGATGATTCTGATGAGGGCGGCGGTGGTGCTGCTGCTGCTGATGATGATGATGCTGCTGATGGTGATAATGATGCTGTTGATGCCCATGATGATGCTGATGCTGATGACGATGCTGATGATGGTGGTTGTGATGATGATGGTGGTGGTGATGATGCTAATGATGCTGCTGCTGCTGATGCTGCTGATGCTGCTGATGATGATAATGATGCTGTTGATGCCCATGATGATGATGCTGATGCTGATGACGATGCTGATGATGGTGGTTGTGATGATAATGGTGGTGGTGATGATGCTAATGATGCTGCTGCTGATGATGCCGATGAGGAAGATCAGGGTGATGATGATGCTGATGCGGATGATGATGCTGCTGATGAGTATGCTGATGGTGATGATGGTGATACTGATGCTTGTGATGATGACGGTGATGTTTATGATGATGGTGATGATGAAGATTATGATGCTGATGTTGTTGTTGATGATGCTGATTGTGATGGTAATGGTGATGGTGATGATGATGGTGATGATGATGATGATGCAAATGATGATGATGATGATGATGATGATGATGATGATGCTGCTGATGATGATGATGGTGATGATGATGGTGGTGGTGATGATGATGATGATGCTGCGCTGCTGCTGCTGATTATGGTGGTGATGATGATGATGATGATGATGTTCATGATGATGATGATGATGATGATGATGATGATGATGATGATGATGATGATGATGATGATGATGATGATGATGATGATGATGATGAGGCCAGGGCGCTGGTGGACGAGGTGCTGGCGAGCGAGCCGCCCGCGGAGGCCGCCGAGCTCGCCGCGGCGGTCAACGGGTGCCGCAGCTGCAGCAGGTCTTGGCATCGCTCGGACGTGTGCATTTTTTTCTCGGCGAGAACCATCGAGGACCATCCTGGACCATCGAGCAAACAAAAACACGTACGAAACCGAAAGGTGCGCGGGAAGTGGACGTCCGAGCGACGGCACGAGGTGGGACTGGGCGCTCGGGCTGCTGGGGGGGCTGCGCCGGGCGTGGCCGTCGGACACGGTGGCGCTGAGGTCGAGCAGCGGCGAAGCGTCCCGGCGTGCCTATAGCCCCGCCAATGCTCTATGACCCTTTCGTGGATCCCACGAAATGTTCTTAGAGCATTTCTGGCGGATATTGTCTTGTTTTAACACATGGGGTTTATGTTCTAAGAACATTCTTTTTGTTATTAGAACATGTTGGGGTGCTAAGAACATGTCGTGGTAGGACTATAGGAATGCCGGGACGGTCGGTCCCTGCTCAATGAGGGCCGCGTTTAACTCGACCATGGGGGCCTGCGACATGGCGAAGCAGTGGGAGACGGCGCTCCAGGGAGGAGCCTGTACAGTCGAAACCGATGAGGAGGACGGGTGGCCTTCCCAAGGGTACCCTTGCATCCTTGTCTCATCGATCTATCTTTGACTACTTTCGATGCCCAGCCCCGCTCGATAAAGCTTCAACACGCGCGTCCAAGGGGCTTGCATTCTTATCGCGCATCCTAACTACCAGTCGACCCTGCCAGATCAAGGCTGCCCTTGTGTCCTGTGTTTCGCGACCCATGCCTTCTAAAGTCCTATGGCAATGTGGCCCTCGGAAGGGTCCTGTGTCCTCTCGCGTGCTCTCTCCAATCAGCCTCGACTGTTCTGATACCGCTGCTTGTTCTGGAGGGCCCTCGTCACCACGGCTGGATTCAGATCGAAATTCTGGTCAGAACGCACCCCGGGAGAGGTCCCGGGAGTTGCGGTGTTGGTATTTTTTTGTCTTCCCTCCATCAGGCGCTGGAGTTGCTTGCGGACATGCAGGGGGCGAGCCTAGCCATGTGTAAGAGTTCCTACGAGATGGCGATCGCGTCGTACGCGAAGAAGGGGGACTGGTCGGCATCGACCGCCCTGCTCAGGGAGATGCAAGAGAGGCGGTTGCCCCCAGACGCGTACTCCTACAATTGCGCCATCAGCTTGCTCAACAGGCTGAGGATGTGGCAGCGGGCCTCGGAGCTGTTCCAGGAGATGCGGGACGCGAGCGCGAGGCCGAACGTGATCACCTTCAGCGTCATGATCAGCGCCTACGAGAAGGGCAGGCGCTGGCAGATGGCCGTCGGGCTGCTCCAGGAGATGAAGCAGGAGGCCGCCACCCCGAACCAGGTCACCTACAACTCCCTGCTGAGCGCGTGCGACAAGGGCGAGCAGTGCGCCCTGGCGCTGCGGCTCTTCCTCGAGATGAAGGACCTCGGCCTGGCGCCCGACGTCGTGACCTACGGCGCCATGACCAGCGCCTGTGCCAAGGCTGGGCTGTGGCAGTGGGCGCTGGCGCTGCTGGCGGAGATGGTGCAGCGGGGCATCCAGCCGAGCGTCGTCTCGTACACCGCGGCGGTGAGCGCCTGCACCACCGCCAGCCAGTGGCCCGTCGCCGTGGCGCTGCTGCAGGGGGCGGGCACGGCCGGCGTGGAGCCGAACGTCATCACCTTCAGCGCGGCCATCGCGGCGTGCGACAAGGGCGGTCAGGAAGCGCATTTTGCCGGGAGTTGTGCTCCTCGCTCTCCTCGCCTCCTCCCCCCACTCCGCTCCTCCTCGTCGTCCTCCTCCTCCTCCTTCTCCTCCTCCTCTTCCCTCTTCTCATCCTCGCCGCGTTCCTCGTCTTCCTCAAGCAGTGGCGAAGCGTCCTGGCTCGCCTATAGGCTTACAACATAATATTACAAGGACCTGTTGTGGTCTGCGCGGAATGTTCGTAGAACATTTCTGGCTGGGACCGTCTTGTTCTAACACATCGGGCTTATGTTATAATAACGTTGTGCTTGTTCTGAGAACATTCTCTGGGTTCTGAGAACATTTCGCGGTAGGCCTATAGAGATGCCAGGGCGGTCGGTCAGTGCTCAATTTCCCCCTCACTGCCTCGTCCCTCTCCCCCCTCCTCCTGTTTCTCCTCCTCCTCCTCCTCCTTCTCCTCCTCGCTCTTCCCAACCAAAACCCTGCCGCACACGCGGCCACTCTCATGGGCCATGGGTGGGGTGGGGGGGGGGGGCAGGAAGAGTCCAGCCAGACCCCCACCATGCTCCAAGAGACGATCCAGATCTTTCCCCGCCTCATCCTCCCTCACCCACTCCTTCTCCTCCTCTGCACCTCCCTCCTCCTCCTGCTCCTCGTCGTCGTCGTCGTCCTCCTCCTCCTCCTCCCTCTGCTGGCCCAGCCTGGGCCCCAGGATGGCTCGAGGGCAGCCCTTCGACAGGATCGCGCGCAGGCACGGTTCGGACCCTGCCCGGCTCCGGCTTGCAGCGGAGTCGGGCCGAGCCCCAGTGGCCTCCCGTCGGGAAGGTGGACGAGTAGCTTGGGCCGCGGAGGGGAGAAGGAGGGAGGAGGAGGAGGGCAGCCAGGAGGAGGAGGAGGGAGGAGGAGGAGGAGGGAGGAGGGAGGAGGAGGAGGAGGAGGAGGAGAGGAGGAGGAGGAGGAGGAGGAGGAGGAGGAGGGAGGAGGGAGGAGGAGGAGGGCAGCCAGGCCAGAAGTGTCACCACTGGTGGCAACTCTTGAGGGCCTGGCCTGAGGCCAGGCCCTGAAGAGGCCTGGCCCAGGCGGTGGCCGACGAGGGGCCCTGGACCATGACCGCAACGCCTGGGAGTCCCTCCTGGGTGGAGGGGTTGGGTACTCACTCGGGCGCCTCCGGGCCTGACCAGGGAGCGCGGTACGTAGGGAGGGAGGAGGAGGGAGGAGAAGGAGGAGGATAAGGATAAGGGCGAAGGAGAAAGAGGGAGCGATAATATAGAGATGAGGAGGAGGAGGAGGAGGAGGAGGAGGAGGAGGAGGAGGAGGAGGAGGAGGAGGACAAGGACGAGGATGATGAGGAGAGGGAGGAGGGGTGACGATGGAGGAGGATGAGAAACGGAAGGGGGAAGGGAGAATGAGGGACGATGATGACGATGGGGATGAGCATGTTGATGGTGATGAGGCTACGGATGATGATGATGCTGATGATGATGATGGTGATGATGAAGATGGTAATTATGGCTATGATCATGAAGATGACCATGGTGCTGATGCTGAGGATGGTGGGGATGCTGATTGCGATGATGATGACGATGCGAAGGATCGGGATGATGACGACGATGAAGCTGATGATGATGCTGATGTTGCTGATGATGCTGATGGTGATGATGGCAATGCTGACGCTGATGCTACTGACGGTCATGATGATGATGACGACGATGCTAATCAGGATCATGCTTATGCTGATGATGATGAAGCCTCTGATGATGCTGCTGCTGGTGCTGGCGCTGCTGATGCGTATGGTGATATCGAGAATGATGTTGTTGTCGATGATGATGCTGATGCTGCTGCTGCTCATGATGACGATGACGATGTTGCTGGTGATTATGATGAAGATGGCACTGGTGGTGATGCTGATGAGGATGATGCTGTTGATGCTGATGCTGATGCTGCTGCTGATGATGATCACGGTACTGATGTGGATGATGTTGTTGCTGCTGATGATGCTTATGATGGGGATGCTGCTGATGATGCTGAGGTTGTTGCTGCTGATGATGACGATGCCGTTGCTGATGCTGATGCTTTTGCTGATGATGATGACGACAATGATGATGATGCCGATGCTGATGCTCATGCTGGTGATGACGACGATGCTGCTGCTGCTGACGATGATGATGGTGGTGCTGGACGTGCTGATAATGATACTGATACTGGCGATGATGATGATGATGATGATGATGATGATGATGATGATGATGATGGTGATGCTGATGATGATGACGACGGTGTTGCTGATGCTGATGACGATGGTAGTAATGGTGATGCTCGTGATGACGATGGCGATGACGGTGATGATGATGTTGATGCTGTTGATGATAATGATGATGATGATGATGATGATGATGATGATGATGATGATGATGATGATGACGGTGGTAATACTAATGATGGAGGTAATACTGATGATGATGCTGATGATGCTGATGCTGATGATGCTGATTATGGTGATGATAGTTGTGGTGATGGTGGTGATGGTGGTGATGATGCTGAGGAGGAGAAAGAGGAGGAGGGTGATCGCAACAACGCGAGTGGGCCTGCCCGCCCTCGGCGCCCAAGCAAAACAAAACGGGGCCCTCAGTGGGACTGGGCGCTCGCGCTGTTCCACGAGATGCGGCAGAAAGGAGGGGTCACCGTCCCTGCTGTTGGATCACGTGCCTCCCGATGAGATATGAAATCGGCATGCGGTCGGGAACTTTTGGACGCGTTCAACCCCCATAGTCAGGATGAACCACTTTCCAAGGTTACCCATGCATCCTTCCCTTTCGGCCCATCCTTGGCCGCTTTCGCTGGCCGCGCCCCGCTTGCAAAATTTCGACATGGCCTTCCAAGGCCCTTGCATCCTTAGCGTGCGTCCTTATTGTACGGGATGACTGTAGCGTGTCGCTCCACCAGTTCTGGACCTCCGCGCTTCGGCGCGACACGTTATCCACGTCGCATGTCCTCAGGCGTCAACCTCCCGAGCTCCTGATATCCTCCCACCCTGCGGAGCGGAGCGACACGCTATCCGCATGCCAGGTAGCGCATCGCCAGGGCCGCCGCCGCGACACGCTAAGCAACTCGTCGCTGGATCCCCCCTTGGCGGCGAGGATCCAGGAAGTCCGTGCGGACCTCCGACAGCTCATGTGTTCTGTTGGTTTTGATCCCTTCCTCCTGTGCGGGGCGGACCAGACTGCCCCCGTGCAGGGCCCATTTCGATCCGATCGATCTGGTTTGGTGTTGGGTCCGGCCGGCCCGATCCAGATTGGTTCCGGTATTCCAGCGATCCGATGCGGCCAGGTGCTTTTCATGACGCTGTTTGTGCATCTCGGCCTAGCTGATCCGAGTTGATTTCAACTCCGTGCCGATGCGGCCCGATGCGACGCACGGTCTGATTCGGCCCGGTTTTCCCGATCCGATGCTGACGGATCTTGCTATGCTTCTGTCGCGTCCATCCTGCGCCGTCTTCCCCATAAGTCGGAATATCCGCGACAGGCAACCCAGATTAGTTTGCTTGGCGATGGTGTCTTCGCATGGACATTGTTTGGAGGGGCGCCCTTTCTTATCCCTCCTCCTTTCCTCCGTTCTTCTCCTTCTCCTCCCCTCCTCCTACTCCATCTTCCTCCTCCTTCTCCCCTGCCTTCTCTTTCCCCGTCCTCCCAATACCTCTCGTCCCAAGCTTTCTCCCTCCTCCACCTCCTCTTCGTCCTCCCTGCTCCTGGGCCTTCTCTCCGTCCTCCCCTCTCGTGGGCATAACAGGTGGTCACTCGGTTCCGTTGGCTGGCCAAGACGGATGGGGTGGCCCTGTCCCAGAACCGTGCGCAGGTGGTCCATGTTAAAGGTTCGAAGCTGGCCCTGGCACCCTCCGAGCACACTGCCCCTTGCCCACTCTCTCGTCGCCCTCCTGCTGCTGCTCCCTCTCTGCCCTTTGCATCCCTTGCCTGCTCAACCCCCACCGCTGGAGCTTCCGACTGCGCTGCGGCGCCGCCGCGGTTGCCTTATATAACGCGGGCGCGCCCACGGGCCGTGCACCCCCCCGGCAATCCCTACAGCCAAGACGCTGGGGAGACAGGGACCACTTTTGGGCTCGGGTTGGGCTCTGGTCTTGGGGGAGCTCCCGGGAGGTCTCGGCCCCCCTTTACCCCGGGGTCGGCCTGTCATGCCGAGCCTTGGGCGTCGCCTAACATCGGGGGCGGAAAAAAGGGGGTGATGACTAGAGGGGGGGTGGATATCATGGCGGGGGCCATGATGTTTCCTCGGATTTCATGGCGCCTCTTCTTGTTTCATTACGTCCCCAGCCCCCCCCTTGGGCCGCGCACACGCCGCCGGTCATGATTTGCACCCCCCCCTCTTGGACACCCCCCTCTGGGCCGCTCCCGATAACAGGGGGGGGGGGGGGGGCGATATACATGGGGGGGGGTACGAGTGGTGCACTGGTCAGGCCCCGAGCGCCCCCTGTTGGGCCCCAAACGGCCCCTTCAGGGGACGTAGGAAGGGGGCCTCTTTGCTTCAGCGCGCGCTGCCCCCCCCCATTGAAGCGGCGACGCCCAGGAGTCGTCCCGTGACAGGCCTGGGGCCCGGGACCAGCCTCTTAGAGAGAGAGAGAGAGAGAGAGAGAACGAGGCCCAGAGCGGCGAAGCACCGCCCTCTCGTTTTGGTCTTGGTTCGACCCGACGGCTGTCGGGGACACTGCACGGTGCACCACAGGTCCTGCTCCCTCGAAGTCGCCGCGCCCCCGACCTCTCCTGGATCGCGCTCTTATCAGGATCCCGAGGCGGATCCAGCCGTGGCGACGAGGGCCTCCCTGGAGGCCGCAGACATGCGCCGAACCGTCCAATGCCCCCCCCCCTCTCGGCTATTGACCCTTCGCCAGAGTGACCCTTCGCCAGAGTGACCTTTGGTGCGCGGCTTTCGGGGGGGCGCAAGGGCGGAAGGGGGGATGGGCAAATCCAAGCGCGCAGACGCAACTGCCGCATAGCACGCAACGATGACCAAGCCGCGCATCAAAGGTCTAGGCCTCCCAGATGGGGGTCGGACTAGATGGGGCCCGAGCATCGTGCCGCATCGCCGATGCATCGGCGATGCGGCTCGATGTGGAGCCCGATTTTCTCCATGCCAACCGCGTCGATGTATCGCCAGCGTCGCTGACGCATCGCCGATGCATCGGCGATGCATGTGCGGTGCGGCGTGGTCCTCGGACCCCATCTGCTCGGGCATGAGTTGGAAGCCCCTGTTGCAACGATAGGCCAGCCGCGCACCAGAGATCAATCGTGCGGTGGGCTGCCTGCAGCCAGCTCCTCTCTGGAGGGCCCGCCGGGAGGCGTCGAGCCGAACGAGGCCACGTACAGCAGCGTGATCCTCGCCTGCGCGCGCGCGGGGGAGTGGCAGTGGGCGGCGTCGCTGCTGGAGGAGACTGGGCGGGGGCCCCCAGACTGTGCGGTGACCACGCCGCGTGGTGTATCGGTGGGCGATCCGGTGTCGTCGCGCGGGTTGGGAGCTCGAGTCGTTCTCCGAGGACGTCTCGAGCGACCGGGGCCTCCGAGGTCCCAAGACCGTGCGGCGACGGACCGCGCGGGGAGGGTGCCGTGGCTCCCGCCGTCGCCTCGCGGCCCGTCACCACACGGTCTGTCGAGCCCCGCGGCTGGGCCAGCGGGGACGGCGACGGGCGGCCCGGCGTGGCCGTTCCTCGGCCGCGCGTGCCCTCGCGGCGAGGGGCCCCGGGCGCGCGGCCCCCTCGGGGGGAGACCGCCGGGGCCCGGGCGCGCAGGCCGCATGCGGTCGCAGCGCGGGGGGCGGTCGGCCGGCCGCGCGGCAGAGAGCCCGCCCGGGGCCTGGGTGAAGTCGGGCGCGCCCACCTGCAGGGGGATGTTGGGCGAAAAAGGTACTCAAAAACTACCCCCGAAATGCCCAGAAATAGTCGAAACATCGTCCCCACACTTCAAGCAGTGGCGAAGCGTCCCGGCTCGCCTATAGCCCCACCTAACAATGTTCTAAGAACCTTTTTGTGGTTCCTACGAAATGTTTTTAGAACGGACTATAGGAATGCCTGGACGGTCGGTCCCTGCTCAAAAGGTATGTTTTTACTACTTTTGAATATGCCCCTGGTAGAGGGACGCGCCCGACTCCAGGCCTGGGGTCCCCCGTGCGCGTGCGCGGTGCGGGCCCGTGCCGCGCGGGCCTCGCGAGGGCCTCGGGGGGGCAACGGGCGGCAGGGGGGTGGGGCGGCCCGCCGCGGGCGGGCTCGCCGCGGAGGCGCGGCCGGGGGGCGCTCCGGTCGGGGGTGGACAGACCTCCTACCCTGACACGTCGATTGAGGAATTGGCCGTCTTCGGTTCGCGAGGGGGCGTCGCGGCTGTCGTTTTTGCGGGCCCAGGTCCGTCGGTTTCGGTCCCAGGCAGTTTTCACCAAAGGGAGGTTTACTTTAAGGGAGGTGTGTCCAAAGCCGATCCAGAGCAGGCCCGGAAGCGTGGAGCAGCGGGGGTCTCAGCTGCTTCGGTGCGCACGTTTTGACACGCAGCACGTGCCGTGCTCAGAAGGTCCGTGCCGATGCGTGGCGTGTCGGCCCAACGTATCGGCCCACGCTTTGGCGAATGTATCGCGTCAGACCAACGTTTTCAGGGTACGTGTTTGGCTCCGTATCAGTAAGCTACGTGTTGCGTGTTGCGTATCGGGGCGGCTAAGGTGGGGGTGCGACAGATGTGGGGTGAACATCCTGGGCCACCGAGCAAAAAAAACGCACGAAACCGAAACATGCACGGGTAATGGACGTCCTAGCGACGGCGAGTTCATGAACGCTCGAGGCGTGAGGGCCGGGGAGGTGGCCCAGGCGTTCCGGGGCGACGCAGGCCTCTGAGGGCGGGGTGTGCCTCCCAGGCCCTAGGAGACCAGCAGAAACGCCCCGCGACGGAGACCTGGCCCCAGGGGTGTGGTCGCGGGTGTAGATCTCGGGAGCCTTGAGGCGGAACCCAGTGCGAACGGGGGTCAGCCAGAGCGCTGGATCCTACAGGACCCTGGAAAGCCAGGGTTGCATTTATTCAGGTTTGCGCGCAGGATCCTGCAGGATCCTGCGAAGCCAGACTGACCTGGGTTTGCATTGGACCGGGTCAGCAGACGCCCGAAGATCACGACGTCGGTTTTGTTGCTTCGTGCCTGGGATCTGCTGGCGTCGAGCCGCGTCCTCATTCCGCTCATCCGCCTGCGTCTCCTCCATCGTCCTTCTCGCGGGGTCCTTCCCAAAGCCTCCCATTCCTTCCTGCCGCCACCCATCTTGCGAGTAGGAAGAGGAGGGGGATAGGCGGAGGAGGAGCAGCAGCAGGGGGATGGCATGACCCTCCCCGCCCTCGTCCCTCCTCTCCTGACCCCCTCCCCTCCTTCTGATCCACCTCCTGCGTCTGCTCTGCTTCTCCTGCCTCTGTGTTTTTTCTGTGTTTTTCTCCACCTCTTTTCCTCAAAGATACCTCCTCCCTGTCTAACCCCCAGGCGTGTCCGTAGGGCGGGCTAGGCGTTTCGCCTGAGACTTCCTCACCATGTATGGTGCTGAAGCTTGAAACTTGTCAAGTGTTCAAGGATGGAGGGCGGCTGATTTTCAACATATGGCTGTCGCTTGAGTGCCACGCACATTCCTTTTTAAACGTCTGCAGCAGTTTCATTGGTGGGAGGCGGGTTGCTTCCAAACAGTGGCTCTCGGTGTAGCGCCGCGCACGCTCATTTGAAAACCTTTGCACCATCCTTGACGGTTCCTTTTCAAACTGTGGTTCTCGCCTTAGCGCCGCGCACGTTCCTTCAAAACGCTTGCAACAGTTTCAAGGATGGAGGGCGGTTCCTTTTCAAACTGTGATTCTCGCCACAGCGTCGCGCACATTCGCTTTACAAGCTTGCAGCAGTGTCAATGGTTCATATGGTTGAAGTTCTGGAATTGTGTTCTGGCACGGTTTAGGAGTTTCAGATCGCAACAGTATTTTTGTTTCGCGCTGCTGAGTTCCTAAGAGTGTATTATGGCACGGTTGAGGGATGTCAGGACGCAGCAGTTGCGTTGATTCGCGGCGTTGGAGTCTCAGTAGTTGTGTGTTCGGCACGATTGAACATTCTCAGACGGTTGTCGTCGAGTGAGGCATCTCCCGCAATGGAGCAAGTTTTGGTGGGACCGAGGACACGGGAGCTTGGAGGGAGGGTTATTGCAACAATGTTGATGCGTCTTTGTTTTGCACTGGTCCTCCTCCTCGTCCTCGTCCTCGTCCTCCTCCTCCTCCTCCTTTCCCTCCTCCTCGTGACGAGTCGAGAGGGGAGGGCGTCATGGATGTGGGCATCCAGATCGCCCAGTTGGACTCGCAGATCGCCCAGCACTCCAAGCCTGAGATCTCGGATATCTCCGAGGAGTTTTGCGAGCGCCTCGAGCAGCAGCGATTGGAGGTCGTGGCGCGGCAGCGCGCTTCCAAGCCCATTGGAGCGTAGGTCCTACGGCTGTCTCGCGAGTGTGAGAAGGTGGGCAAGGCCGTGGCCAAGATGGAGTCAGACTTGGGGGTCAAGCGCAAGCAGCTCGACGAGTTGGAGTCCTCCATCCAGACGGGCCAGGGTCTGCTACAGGACAAGTGGCGCGAGCACCTGGAGCTCCAGGCGCGGCTGGACGAGGTGCAACGGAAGGTCGCGCTGGCACCCGCGCCGAAGTGCGAGGCTGGGCTCCCGCATGGCCAACACGAGATCCATCCAGGGCCTGGGGCTCACGGTCGACGTGCTGGAGGCCTGCATCAAGGAGCTTCGTGGGAGGCGAGGAGCTGTTTGCGACCGTGGCCCGTGCGTTGCAGGCCAAGCAGCAGGAGGCCGCGGGTGCCGGAGGCGATGCGGCTCGCGGGGCGTCGCCTGCGCTGCAGCCTGCGGCGAGGCCAGCAGTGCCCGCCCAGGTCGAGGAGCGTGCTGGCGGGCAGGCCGCCAGTGGCGAAGCGACACGGGAGGGGCTGCTGCGACCGCTGTGGAGCCCACCGTCGCCGAGGTGCGGGTGCTCCTCGGCCGGCCGGGCATTGAGGCCCCTGCCGACGATGAGCAGGTCTGCGTGCAGGTCCGGGCGATGCACCTCGCCGTCGCCGCCCTCGGCCCCAGGGCTTTCGGGCACAAGGCGTCCGGCCGAGTTTCCTCAGCCTTCAAGCCATCGCAGGCGAGTGGGAGGCTTTGTCAATACCTTGCGCTGTCTGATCTTTGTCATCATGATGATGCCCAGTGTCAGTGAATGCCATGGTCGGGGTGATCTGCTGGCCGTGGAAACGTCGCCGGCCCTGGCGGCGCAGCCTGAACCCCCTGGCGAGCTCGACGCGGCTCCTGGCGGCCGCTGCGGCCTTGGCGGCGCTCTCGGCGGCTCCGCCAGCATACCCAGCGGCTCCAGTCGCGTTTCAGGCGGCCTCCGAGGGGCGCCCCGGCGAATTTGCGCCGAGATTTTCGTTGGAACAAGTCGGCTGCTTCCTCAGCAGCGGCACTCGCGCCGAGCGCCCACGTGCGGGATGGGGCCAATTGCCGCGCGAGCGGGGCGCCGCCGCCAGCGGCCTCCCCGACGGAAGCGGCGGCCTCGCCAGCCTCCCGGGGGCCCCGCCTGGCGGCTCCCCTAGCGGCCCCGGCGGCCCTGGCAGCCTCCGCAGCAGCGACGCCCGCGCCCGCGCGCGGGATGGCCGAGTCGGGCGGGGGCTCGGCCAATTGCCGCTGCCGCGCGGGCGTGGCGCCGCTCCCAGCAGCCGGCCCAGCCCCGGCGGCCTCGGCGGCGCGCCTGGCGTCACGGGCCAGATCGTTGCGGTCGACGCCTCGTCGCACAGGCCTCTGCGGCGCTTCCTGGGCGAGGTGGTGGTTTTTCGGAGCACCACAGTCTGCAGGACAGGCTCGGGGAGTTGCAAGACCAGGTGCGCCACCTGGGCTACCGTGGGCTTCAGGCGCCCGCCGCGCCATCGAGCAGTTGCAAGGGCTTCTCGGGCGGGGTGGGCATTGCCACCAAGACCTACATCGCCGTGAGAGCGCCTACGGGATTGGCGTCCCAGTCGTGGAGAGGCAGGACCTGTGCTGCCCATGTTCACTGGGTCGTGCCAGGCGACCTGGTCGCGTTGTCAATCTACTTCCTCACGAGCACGGGGGTGGGGGCCGTCAGCCAGCGCTTTCTGGCTCGGTTCTGCCAGGGCATCGCGGCGGTGGCGGCACACGGCTACGATTGGGTGGTGGTTGGCGATTTTAACATGGAGTCGAGCACGCTGGGGTTCGACTGAGCGTATGCCTTGAAGGACATCGTCCTCGCGCCGCTGGACTCCACGTTCGGTTAGGGGGCGAGCTCCACCTGCATTGACTTCTTTGAGTGCTCGACCAACATGGCCACCCGCGTAGGGCGGCCGCAGGTCTGCGAGGACTCCAACTTGGCGCCCCACCTGCCCGCGGTGCTCCCTTTCCCGGCGCAGGACCGCGACGTCTGGCTGCGCGTGCTGGACGAGCCTGGACGGCTGCCAGCGCTGCCGAGGCCAGGCTGCGGCCGCCCACCAGGGCCCTGACATGTCGTTCAAGAGGTGGTCCAGGCGGCCTCGGACGACGCCTCCCTCCAGACTGCCCGGGACACCGTGCTGGCGGGGCTGGGGGCCGAGCTGCTGGGCCGCGTCGACGGAGCCGGCGACAAGTTTCGCAAGTGCAGTGGCCGCGCGGGTGACGTTGGTTTCAGGCGGGCAGGGGTGCGCTGGGTCCCGCCGGAGGTGCGCGGGGGCGTCGACGCTGCCGCGCAGGCCTGGGCTTGCGCGGCGCGTCGGGCCAAGCGCCTCCTGGCCGCTCGGGCCTCCCCCCAAAAACGCTTTCGGGAGGCGGAGGGGCCGGGCGCGGTCGCGCAGCGCCTGGAGGTGGTCGGGGCGCCAAAAGAACTCGGGCGTGTCTTTCGCAAGATCCTCCGCCCCGAGCAGCTCCGGCACCTGGGTGCGCGGGCCGTCCGCTTCTTCTCGGGGCGCGGGCAGGCGCTGGTCGGGAGAGCGCCATCGAGGCCGCGGTGTGTGCCACAGTCGAGAAGACCGACGGTCTCGAGGCCAAGGCCAGGTCGGCCAACCAGGCCGAGTGGGTCGACTGGGCAGATGATGCCTTTCTTCATGGGGCTCGCGGCACGCATGGGGCTTCCAGTGCCAAGGCAGGTGATGGACGCCAGGTTCGACGCATGCTCCTCAGCCTTGGCGCAGGAATCAATGAAGGAGAGGAAGGACATCTGAAAGGCGAACGAGTTGAAGCCGTTGCAGACGCCTTTCGGACGCGAGCTCTTGGGATGACCTTCCAGCGTCTTAATGGCGTAGTTCAGGGGTGCGCTTTCGACCTCTTGGTCCACGGCCTCGTGGCAGCTGCATATCTCGCCTCGGACCTTTTCTTTCCTGCCGGACGTGGCGTTGGAACCTGATAGCGTTGTTTCGCCGCTGTGAGATCATGCTGCAGTGGCCCTCCCAGCGCATCCTCAACGAGGTGGTCCTTCTTTCCGGAGAGGGTGGCGGTTGTTGCGTGATCGCGTTGGTGCAGTCCTTGGTGCGGGTCTGGGATCGCATGCGCAAGGATTTGTCGGCTATGTGGCTTGCGGATCCCAGTCCGCTCATGTCTGGCACCGCGGGTGCGAGCTCGGATTCAGCTCCCCGCCGCAACCTGCGTGCCGAGACGGAAATGCTGTTGGGTGGCCACTTGGTACCAGTCCTCAAAGACGCCGACACGTGCTTCGAGCTGGTGAAGCCAGCAACGCTGCCTGCCGAGGAGAGGGCCCTCCGCTTTGCACTGCGCGCTTGCCGTGAGCGCTGCTGTCTTATTTTTCGGAGCCTCGGTTTCTGCGTGACTGCGGCTGTTTCAACGCGACCTACGGCCCTTGGCAGAGGGGTGTTTGCGGGTTGCGCGCGCGCGCGACAGCCGTGATCGCGGTTTTGCCGCATCGAGCCTCTCATCGAGCGCAGTTGCCTCGAGGTCTCTCATCGTGGGCGTGACCGATGCGCTGCCGAGGCGCGGGCCCTGCTTCGAGCTGCTTCTTGCTGCTTTTGCCCCCCAAAGGGCTCCATGTCTTCCTCCCCCATGCCCGCCAGAAGCGGATCTCTTTCTGCCGCGCTGCAGGCTGCGACAAGTTTCAAACTGAGCGCATCCGCTCCCAAGGTCAAGCACCGGCGTCGCATGCGCAGCCTCGGACATGAGCTGCTCGGGGCGGGCCAGCGGCGGCAGTGGGAGGGCGTTCGTTTCGGGCAGGCTCGCCAGCGTTGGCACAGGGCCGTTCTGCTTCGGAACGCCGTGGGCTCTAGGGTCTCGGCCTTGTCTTGTGGAGGACTGGCCTCAGCCTTGCCTTGTCTCGGCCTTGCCTTGTCTAGGGTCTCGGCCTTGCCTTGTCTAGGGTCTCGGCCTTGCCTTGTCTCGGCCTTGTCTTGCCTTGTCTTGTCTTGTCAGTTCGGTTGGTCACGGGGCGCCGGTCTCAGGGGCCCCCGATGCCCAGTTGCGCGAGTTTCGCCACAAGGCCGCCGCCCTGGTCGGGGCGAAAGGCGGCGGCAGCAGCAGCAGCAGCAGCAGCAGCAGCATCAGTTTGCCCCTGGCATCCCAGAAAGATGAGCTTCACGATCCGATATGTCATTGCACGCTTGAGCCCGTTCATGCAGTGTGTCCGGGTGGTTTGGGACCAGTCCTTCTCCTTCAGAAAGGCGGAGGGGGCGTGGCGGTCGTTGGGGCCCCGTCTGCTGGCGCGGTCTGTGTGGGGGGGAGGAGTCCGAGTTCCACTTTTCATGGTGTTTTTCCCCCTTTCTTCTGAGGGTCTGGTGGTCGATGGTCTCTTCCACACTCGTGCAGGATGATCCTGGGACGGCGGAAGTTTTGCTGACCACCCCTCCGTGAGACTTTCAGCAGTTCCTCACTGCATCGCGGTCTGAGGGGTTGTCTTTGGCACAGGGACGGGGTCCCTCGCAAGGCGGCCGGCGGGCTGCGCGCGCTTCAGTCTGGAGCTCGGTGGCCGCAGGGTCGAGAATGTCGAAACGGCCAGGTCGCCTCTCCCGCCTGCCTCGCCAGTGCGGCCCCTGAGGGTATCCTTTTGGGCACGAGTTGTTTGATGTTCTTCCTCTCCTCCAGTGTGTGGGCTTCTCGGGCTCCGGCGCGTGCTAGGACAGGTTCGACATCGCGATTGGACTTGCTGCCGAGGCCGGCCTGCCCGCTCTCGCCCTTGATTGAGTTCCTGCGGATTGCGAACTGGGGGGACTGGCCGTCGCATCGGGCCTCGGCAGGGACCCTGCAGAGCCACACCCAGAACCCCAGACGCCGTCCGTCTGCGGCGTCTCGAGGCCAGGCCCATCCGCGACGGGGGCCTCAGAACTGCGCCTCGAAGCCAGCACCCGTCAGGAATCGCAGAGGCTGGTACGTCCAGAGGTCCGTGGGCGCCCCTCCCCCCCTCCCCCCGTGGCGGCATCTTCGGCCCAAGGAGTGCGCTGACCGCGCGCGCCGCGACGCGACCTGGCTCGACCACCCCCTTTCCCCAGAGATCCGACGCGTGGCATGTTTCAACACGGGGCCGCCGGCCTGGATTTTGGCGGTCCAGTTTTCTTGGGATGTTTGCAGCGGGAGCTCGGGTCAAACTTCAGATTGGGTCTCGTCATTTTCATGATGGCCCCGTCAGGCCAACCCGAGTCCCCCGAACCCGAGTCTGACGTCTCCCCGACAAGGGTGTGGCGCGACGGGGGTGGGTTTCTAAGAAGGCGGGGGGGCTTCTTCTTCTTAGAAGGCACTGGCCTTCTTAGAAGGGCCTGGCTGCTTCTCCGGGGCCTTCTGAGAAGGCCCCTGCCTTCTAAGAAGCCCCGCCCCCTTCTTAGCAGCCCGCCCCCCTCGCGCCACCCCCTTGCGGGCGCCTGTGTCCCTGGGTGGTGGTACGCCCGAGCGTCGTCCTGTACGATGCCGCTCGGGCATGCCACCGCCCGGGGCTCGCACCCCCCCCGATGGGTTCTCGGCGGCGGTCCCTGACGCCTGCCGATCTGTTTTTTCGGTCCGCGGCCCCAGAGGTCCCGACCCTTGGCCCAGGCGCAGTCTTTGTCCCGGGCTCCGTTTTGATCGCCATACGGGGCACGACGACATCGAGGAACCGCCGCCAGGATTGAAAAGCTCACAGCGTCGGAGACTCGGGCCTTCGTGGGCCCGGCGGCGCGCCTTTCGCCCATGGGCCCGGGCGGGCGCGGCGACGGCGGCGGGCCGCCGCGGAAGAGGCAGCGGCAGCCAGAGGACGCCACCGGGCGCCGCGGGGGCCTGCAGGACCTGCTGGCGCTGCTCGCGGCGCTGCCCAAGGATCAGGAGGGGAACAAACACACAGACACAATTAATCGTCGACTCCCAGGAGAAGATGGGAAACTATGGGAAGTGGGGGGAAGACAGAAACCCAGAAAATATGGGAAAGTATAGGGAATTATTTTATCTGTGTGTATTTATGTGTGTGTCCTGGGGCCCCTTCAAAGGATCGGCGGCTCAAGGATGGGGCCCTGCGGGATGGGGCCCCACTCGGGGGTGGACAGACCCCCCACCCTGGCACGCCGATCAGTGAGATGTCCGTGCTCGGTTCTCGAGACGGCGCCGCGGTCGTCATCTTCCAGTCTTATCGCGCCCGCGCCAGGTCTGGGCCCGAGGCCGTTTTCACGAAGCCACGTTTTGCGAAAGGGGGTTCTGTCCATCCCCGACCTGCCCGAGGATCAGGGGGGATCCAACCGGCATCGCTCGTGCATGCTCATGCTATGCGTGCGCGCCAGCGCCCCCAGGGTCGACGCTCGCGCTCGGGAATCTTATAGCACATGCTCGGTGGCAGGCGCTCTCTGGCCATGCCGCCTGGGGGCACCGCTGCACTTACAAGGTGTCTGTACCAGATGCTCGGTTCGGATGTGCGCCTCCCGGAGGAGGGGGGGGCGCATCGTGTCAGTATGTACACATTGCTCATGTCTAATCCTTCGGAAGTTCTTTGATTTTTTGGGGGGCCACGATCCTTTCATTCCTAATCGTTCTATCCAGGGCCTCTCCCTGGCCGCTCGGGGGCCGGGAACGATCAGAAACGAGCACGATTAGAAAGGAGCACGATTAGACATGAACGGCGTGCATGTCCTCATTCGTCCCACCAAGAATGGATCTTCGGGCCGGCCAGAAGGGGGGGATTGGGGGAGGGGGGGGTACGAAATCTGCTGCATGCAGCTGGTTTCGGCTCCACCGAGGGGCCCCTTCCTCGATACATGGCCGCCTCCGGCGCTGGGAGGCGCCGGGAAACTCAGCCACGTGAGCTGCTTCTCAGACCCCCCCTCAATTGCCATCCCCCCCTTTCGCCGAGCCCGAGATCTGCTTTGCTCGAGGCACCTCATCCTCGGGCCCCCCGTCCCTCCGAGTCCCACTTGGTAGAGTGCCGTTTTTAATACATGCTCCGCGTGCGGACCTTGTATTAAAAATGCTGGGATTTAGTACTAAAAACATCGATGAGTTCGTGCACAAATTTAGTCATAAATTGATCATGTATCAAAAATCCCATGTTTAAAACAAAAATCCTATGTATTAAAAACTGCCCTGTAAGCCGCCGAGAGAGGACCTGGGCACCCCGTGCGGCGACTCGCTGGCCCGCCGCGGGGGGGGGGGTCCAGTCGACACACCCGGGGAGGAGCAGAGCTCGGGCACCTCGGGGTCCGTCGCTGCCCTCTGCGTCCGGGGGTCCTCCTCCTCCTCCTCCTCCTCCTCCTCCTCCTCCTCCTCCTCCTCCTCCTCCTCCTCCTCCTCCTCCTCCCCCTCCTCCTCCTCCTCCTCCCTCCTCCTCCTCCCTCCCTCCTCCTCCTCCTCCTCCTCCTCCTCCTCCTCCTCCTCCTCCTCTCCTCCTCCTCCCTCCTCCTCCTTGCTCCTCCTCCTCTTCCTCCTCCTCCTCCCCCCCCTCCTCCTCCTCCTCCTCCTCCCCCTCCTCCTCTTCCTCCTCCTCCCCCTCCTCGCAGGCGATGTTTCTATCCCAACCCGCGGCTTTTCGACGAAGAATGGAGGGGCTCAGAAAGGAGGGAGACCCTGGGATACACCCCCAGGGGGCTATCCGGACGCACCCCTATCGAGGATGGACGCCCCCCCTCGTATATCCCAGGGTTGGACCCCAATTTTTAGGGCTGTCGACATCTCCCTCCTCAAATGCCCGCCGATCGCCCCAAATCGGCAAATGTTGCATACCCAGATCCCAGATTTATCTTGAGCGCCTGCCTATGCCAAGCTTTTTAGTGTTGTGTTGTTTGCTCTCGTTTGGGCAGGCCCGAACCCAATCTATTTCATCCGCCTTCGTTCTTGGCCTCCCAAATGGGGTCCGAGCAGATGGGGTCGAGGGTCGCGCCGCATCGCTGATGCATCGGCGATGCGTCTCGATGTAGAGCATCGGCGATGAAACTGCGAGACGACGTGATCCTCCGACCCCATCTGGTCGGACCCCATGTTGGAGGCTTCCTCACTCCTGCTGCTCGTGCCTGCCTGCTTCCTCCGACCGCCGTGTATATCCACTAGCCGTGCCCTCGCGGTGCGGCTTCACGGGGCGGCGCGCCCTTACCGGGGGGGGGGGGGAGGGGGCGCGAGGGTGCGCGGCCTCCTCGGAGGGCGGGGGCTCCTCCTCGGAGTGGCCCGGAGGCTCCCGCCTTATCGAGGCCGGGAGGGCTCTCCAAGAAGAGCGCGCCCCTCCCGGCGTCCTCCGCCGTCCTTGCTCCCGCCTCTGTGGTTCCATCGGTGCGATCGGCACGGGCGCAGAGAGAATGGAGACGAAGACCGACAGCTCTCTGCATTTTGAGCAGGGCTCGCTGTCGGTGTCACCGAGGAGGCGTGGCCCAGCTGAGGCAGCAGGCCGCCTGCCCAGCAGCGGCCGCTGTCGGTTCTGCACAACGTCTGCTCTTGGGCATCGCGCCCATCTTTCCGCACGCAATGCGGGCAGTCTCAGAAGTTCCCCGCCTTCTTAGAAACCCGCCCCCTCGGTCCACCCCCTCGTGCGCGCCGCCAGCCCATAGATCACCACGCGATTCGACGCAGGACCCACGCAGGGCATCCGCGCAAGGCCCTCCTTAGATCCATGGGGCGGTCGCGGCCGAGGTGTCCGCGCCGCGACGCCGTGGACATGTGGGCAGGCCCCTCCCGCCCGCGAGGCCGTGAGCGTGCTGCGCTTCCCGAGGAACCGCAAACTGCGTGCACACGTGCACCTCTGGAGGTCCGCGCGGATTTGTTGGCAGGCCGCCGCCGGACCCTCCCCCCTCCTCTCCTCCTCCTCCCCTCCTCCTCCTCCTCCTCCTCTCCTCCTCTCCTCCCCCCCTCCTCCCCTCCTCCCCTCCTCCTCCTCCTCCTCCTCCTCCCCTCCCTCCTCCCTCCTCCTCCTCCTCCTCCTCCTCCCCTCCTCCTCCTCCTCTCTCCTCCTCCTCCTCCTCCTCCCTCCTCCTCCTCCTCCTCCTCCTCCTCCTCCTCCTCCTCCTCCTCCTCCTCCTCCTCCTCTCCTCCTCCTCCTCCCCCTCCCCCGCCGCCTGACCCCCCCCCAGGCGGCGCCTCCGCCGCCGGCCCTGGCGCGCTCCGCGCGCCTCCGCCGCGCCCCACTATGCGGGCCGGCTCCGGCCCGAGAGGTCCGCGCAGACCTCGGGCAGTTTGCGCTTGGTGCAGTGCTTACACGTGCTCGAGCCTGGGGCCCTCTTTTTTGACGCAGGCGTCCAGCTTTCGCGCCGGCGAGGTCGCCAGAGGACCGCCGGAGACCGCCGAGGACCGTCAGAAGACCGCCGATGGCCGCCCAGGGCCGACGGGTAACCAGGGGTCCATGCTCGAGCGCGCGGCAGTGCTTGCTGGTTCCTCCCGCCTCTTGGGGAGCCAGTCGGCCGTGATCTGCTGCCGGGCCACGCTGGATTGGTGGAGCGTTGGCGCCCGCCGCCTCTTCCTCTGCGTCAACGACGAGCACCTGGGCCCCAGCGACAAGGCTGCCGCGCTGTCGCGCCTGTCCCCTTCCCGGCCGCGCGCGGGAGCCAGGCGCGCCGCCCTCGAGGGCGCGGAGGGGTTCGCGCGTCGCGGCTCGCGGTGCGGCCCCGCCTCCTCGGCCTCTTTTGTTCCCCCCGGTGGGGCGGGAGGGGGCGAGCGGCGCCTCGCTGCTTCGCGCGGCGCGGAGCGCGAGCTTCGCTGCCCTGGAGGAGGGAGCGACCCCAGCGCGCGCGCCTCTCACTCTCGGTGGGGTGGGGTGGGGGGGGGGTCGCACCGGGGGGGGGAGCCCGAGAGCCCGAGCACGCAGGCCGCAGGCCCCTGCTGCCGCACCGCGTGCACCGATCGGCAGGCCGCGCGCCGCGGGCCGCCCTGGCTCGGCCGCTTGCAGAGAGGGGGGGCAGGGGGGAGGGGGGAAGGCTTCTCAGAAGCGCCCCTGCTCCTCAGACGGCGCGGGCCTTCTCTCTACAGATGCAGGGCGGGCGCCCTCCAAGGAGCAGCCTCCTCCGAGGAAGCCTTCCCCCGCCCCCCTGCCCCCCCCTTCTGCGCGCGCCGCGGGCTCGCCTATAGGGCCACTCTTGCGTGTGGCCGGCCCGTGCCACGTGGAGTGCCTGCGGCTCGGGCGCTACGGCCAGCGCACCGCCGCGGAGCGCACGGAGCTGATCGCGACCTGCACGAACGCGCTGGTGCTGCGATGCGTGTACTCTAAGATCAGAGGCCTTGGTCGGCGCCTCGCTGTGGCGCCCACTCCTCGGCTCTCGCTGCGGCACGTCAAGTTTCACCAGTGCCGGCTGGAGACGGGCGACGTCGCGCAGCTGCTCCGGAGCGCCCCGCTCCTGGAGAGGGCCGACTTCTACGGCGAGTCGCTGGCCGGCCTCGCCGACGCGCTCGGCGAGGGCGGGCCGGGTCGGCCGCCCGACCGACTCGCACTGCAGGCGCTCGAGTTCAACGACTGCGGCCTGGGCCCGCGGGACGTGGTCGCCGTGGCCTCGCTCTGCGCGGAGAGCCTGCGCACCCTGCACCTGCAGGCGCAGGCCCTGGCCGGCCTCCGCCTGCCGCCCCTCCCGCGCATGCGGGCCCTGCGGCTGCTGGACTGCCGGCTCTCCCGCGCCGACGCCGCGGACGCCATGGCGAAGTGCCCCCGGGTGGAGACCCTGTCTCGGAGGAGGGCCGGCCGAGGCGGCGGTGGCCCTCCCGCCCAGCCCCTATATAGGCCCTATAGGCCCACTCAGAGCCCGCCTCCGGGCCCGACCCCGCCACGGGGCCCGCCCCGGGCCCCGTGGGCGAAAGACACATGCGCATCCTCCGCCTTGGCATCGCTCGGACGTGTGCATTTTTCCGTCGGCGAGGACCATCGAGGAGCATCCTTGATCATTTGGCGAAAAAACCACGCACGAACCCCCCCAAAAAACACAGGAAATGGACGTCCGAGCGATGGCCAGCCGCGGCCTCGCGGGCCTGGCGCCTGGGCCGCGACCCCGCGCATCTGGCGTGTTGCTGCCCGCGGAGGGTCCGCGCGGAGCGGCCGCGCCCCTCCGCGGGCGGCGCGCCCCGGCACCCAGACCGCGGTGGCGCGGAGATATACGCACGTGCGTGCCGCTCGTGGCTCCGCCGCGGCCCTCCCGGCCCAGCCCGGGCCCGCTCGGAGTGGGCCACCGGGCCTGACCCCGCCCACGGGGCCCGCCCCGACTTCTCTTTTTCCGTTCGAGGCGGATCCAGCGCCGCGGTGGCGAGGAGCCCTTCTGGGATGGCTGGGAGCGTCGTTGCAGTCTATAGCACATGCAGTTCACATAAAAAGGCCAACGACAACTACAGTTAGGTAGGATATCAAGTTGCTATTCGTCCACACAACCATGCACCGATACATACTTAAATTCGAGAGCTCAAGAAGTTGAAGCATTAGTCGATGTCTGTGGTCGCTCGTTCCTTTTTTTGCTCTGGTGCCAGGATGCCCCAGAACAGCTGGCGAGCCACCCGGAGGCCCCACCTCTTCCTGCGGCACCTCTCGAGCCCGCCCCCTCGGCCTGTGGCGGTCCCCGGGCGTCCGAGGCCCGGTGGGGGCGCCCGCTGCGAAGAGGAAGCTGCAGCGCCCGGGTCTCTCGGGCCGGACGAAGAGGGGGGATTGGGAAAGGGGGGGGGTACGAAATGTGCTGCATGCAGCTGGTTTCGGCCCCATCGAGGAGCGCATTCCTCGATACATAGCCGCCTCCGGCGCCGGGAGGCGCCGGGAAAATCAGCTACGTGAGCTGATTCTCAACCCCCCCTTTGCTATCCCCCCCTTTCGCCCGACCCGAGTCTCATCGGCCGCGCGGAGAGGGGGGGGCGTGGGGGGGGGAGAGGGGAAGGCTGCTCAGAAGCGCGCCTGCTTCCTGGAAGTCGCGGGCCCTCTCTGCAGATGCAGGGCCCGCGCCTCCCCAGGAGCAGCCTCGTTCTGAGAGGCCTTCCTCCCTCCCCCCTACCCCCCTGTGCTTGCTGCCCATCTCAGGGCAGGCGCCAGGGACGGGCCGCCGCCGACTCGACGTCTATTAGATGTCGGAAGCGGGGCAAGGGCTGCTAAATCCGTGGCTGCTAAAATCGACCTCCGGGAAGTTGGCTTCGTCCTTCCGGGAAGAAGCCCGTTGACTGTTCCGCGTGCCGCGCCTCATTCCGGGAAGTTGCTTGTTCCTTCTGGGAGGGCCGTGTTTTAGCAGCCACGGCTCATAGCAGCCCTCGCCCGGCTTCCGAATATATGGCCCTCCTCCGGCCGTCGCTTTGCGGCAACGCTCTCGGGGCCGAGGGCGCGGACGCCGCGCTGGCGCCCGGCGAGGCCCCCGCGGGCGAGGCCCCCGCCGAGGGCGAGGCCCCCGCCGAGGGCGAGGCCCCCGCCGCGGGCGAGGCCGCCGCCGCGGGCGCGGCCGGCTGGGGCCGCGGCCTCGGCGCGGCGTGCGCGTGGCCGGCCCTGCCGTGCCTCCGCCGCGCGGACTTCCGGACCTGCGGGCTGGACGCCGAGGACCCCTCGCCGGCCCCCCATCCCTTCCTCCTCCTCCTCCTCCCTCCTCCTCTCCTCCTCCTCCTCTTCCTCCTCCTCCTCCTCCTCCTCCTGGCACCGCTCGGGCGTGTGCATTTTGTTCTCGGCGAGAACCATCGAGGGCCACATGCGGGACCATGGAGCAGGAGAGAGCACGCGCGGAACCGACAAACATTCACGGGAAATGGACGTCCGAGCGACGGGAGATTGGGAAAGGGGGGGGTACGAAATTTGCTGCATGCAGCTGGTTTCGGCCTCACCGAGGGGCCCATTCCTCGATACATAGCCGCCTCCGGCGCCGGGAGGCGCCGGGAAAATCAGCTACGTGAGCTGATTCTCAAAACCCCCCTTTGCTATCCCCCCCTTTCGCCCGACCCGATCCTCTTGGCACCGCTCGGGCGTGTGCACATGTTCCCGGCGAGGACCATCGAGGACCACATGCGGGACCATGGAGCAGGAGAGAAAGCACGCGCGGAGCCGAACAAACATGCACGGGAAATGGACGTCCGAGCGACGGCAAGGCCTCCCTCGGAGGTGGATATAGACCTCCTGCCCTGACGGGTCGAGTAGCGAATTGGCCCTTTTCGGTTCGCGAGAGGGCGTCGCGGCCGTCATTTTTGCGGGTCCAGGTCCGTCGGTTTCGGTCCCAGGCCGCTTTCACTAAGGGGAGGTTTACTAAAGGGAGGTTTGTCCACCTCCGACTCCCTGTCTCCACCCCCCGTCCACCTGCCGCTCGTCTGGCGGAGAGGCAGACCGCATGGATCTGCCGCTCGTCCGGCTGTTACACGGGGTCTTCGGGTTGCCTCTCGTTCCTCTCGGTGCTGGTCGAGTCGGGGGGGAGGGGTTGTCCAGAGGAGGAGGAGGAGGTACTGCTACCACTACCCTTCCCACGTTTTCACCTTTTTGGGCCTCCTGGGAGGCCCTCGTCGTCCCCGCTGGATTCGCCCCCGCCTCGTGGACGTCTGGGCCTGCGGGCTGGACACCGAGGACTCGAGCCGCAGTCGATGGGCGGCGCGCGCGCGGGGGTTCAGAGGAGGATGCTGCTGCCCTTCCCTCCTTTTCGCCTCTGTGGGCCCCCTGGGAGGCCCTCGTCGACATGGCTGGTTTCGCCGCAACATTGTAATCAGAACGCACCCTGGGAGGGGTCTGGGGAGTAGCTGTATCGGTGCCTTTTGGTCTCCCCAGGGGTGGCACTAGGGCGTGGCCTTTTCAGCAGGCGGGGTGTCTCTTAGAGGGCGGGGACCTTCGTAGAAGGGCCTGGAGGCTCCTGAGAAGGCTTCTTGGAAGCCGTCAGAGCTTCCAGGACGCCAGGAGGGCTTCTACGAGGACTCGGGTCGCAGTCTCTCCCCCAGTCTCGAAGAACATAGCAATAGGCTTCGCGCGGATTTCTTGGATCGGCTCTGGCCCCCCTTCCTAGCGGCGCCTCCTGCGCCGCCCTTGGCGCGCTCCGCGCGCCAGAAATGGGGGCTCAGCGCAGATCCAAGACATCCACACGCCGCCAGACGTTTATGTTTTAGCTGTCGTTTTCTGTTTCTTCTCCCCGATGTCCCCGAGGCCTCCCCCCCAAACAATCAGGCCATTGAACAACGAGGAGGAACTCTGGGATGCACCCCAGGGGGCTATTCGGAGGCACACCTGTCAAGGATGGGCGCCCCCCCAGCGTATACCACAGAGTTTGGCCTATTACGTTTGCGCGGTCGAAAACCCACAACGTCAGGGACTGGGGTCGCCGTGCCCACTCCTGGGAGTGGGGCCAGTCGAGGCAGCGGTGGCCCGTCCCTGGCTCTCTGCGCGTTCCCTCTGGGGGCTCCTGGATGCGTCTTGCCGTCGTGGCTGGATCCGCCTCGGTCCACGGGCGAGGATGATTCCTGGGGGGGGGGGGTCGAGCGACCAATTTCCAGCGGCTTTGGGGCTAGGCGAGGGGGCCGCCGCCGTCTCCGCTGGCCCTCGCCCGAGAGGACGAGTGGAGGCTCCGCTGCCACTTCTCGAACGAGCGCGTGCAACTGGACTTCTGGGAGCAGCGCGCCGTGCCCGGGGGCCACATCATCTTCGAGAGCAGCAGCGAATCTGAGTCGGTCTGATGGCAAGGGGAGCCTCTCGTGCCTCCTCCGCCGCCACGCGGCGCCTGGGGCTCCCGCCGGGGGCCCCTCCCAGCACGGGGGGGCGTCGGGTAGCTGCCGAGGTCTCGCCCCGGCACGGCTGCTGCAAAAGGAAGCTGCTAGCCCTGTCGCTGTCTCGGGTCCCATCGGAGGCGACGATAGGGGCGACTAGCCCAGGGGGGAGCACTACATGTATCCGGGGGTGCCGATGATCTATGTCTTCGAAGAGACTCCCGGGCGAATGCGTGCGGTGCCCGCCCCTGGGCTATTCGCCCCTACCGTCGGCGCCGATCCTGGAAAGCTTCCAGCGCAGGGTCCCCATTCCTCCCCCCCTAGGGAGCAGGAGCGGGAGGACAAGGAATAGGAGGAGTAGGAGGAGGAGGAGGAGGAGGAGGAGGAGGAGGAGGAGGAGGAGAAGGCCGACGGTCCTCGTGGGGATGACCCGTCGGGCCCCGCGGAGGCCGCAGAGGGGGTCAGGGGGCGGTGCCGCAGCGGGGATGCGTCGGCGATGCGGCGCGGTCCGGAGCGCGGCCTTCGGGGCTTCGCAGAGAGGGATGATCTGCGGTGGTGTGAGGGATCGCCACGGGGGAAGCGTGTCCTCAGGGAAACGGGTCCTCGGGTTTTTCCCGCCGTTTTCGGGCTCTCGGGGCCCTCCACGGGCCCGGGATCTTTCGGAAAACAGCTCAGGGTAGGATCTCGTCCTGGAGGAAGGCCCCCAGGGTCCAGGACCCGTTTCCCTCGGGACCCGTTTCCCCCATGCTAACAGAGAGCGAGCCCAGTTGGATGCTCACATTTGTTTCTTCCAGAGGCTGCCTGGAGCTGCTTCCCTCCCAGCCCCACCTTTGTCCCAGCCCCCACCCGTTACGTCCCGCCGGTACGAGAAAGCACACCACAAAAATGCTCCTTCTCTCCCTCTTCCTCGTCCTCCTCCTCCTCCTCCTCCTCCTCCTCCTCTTTGTCCTCCTCCTCCTCCTCCTCCTCCTCGTCGTCCTCCTCCTCCTCCTCCCGCCCGGCGTCGCCGATGCATCGCCGCTGCGTTGCCGCTGCGTCGCCGCTGCGTCGCCGCCGCGTGGCGCCGAGGCCGTGCCGATGCCCTCCGAGGCCAGCGTCTGCCACGGCCCCACTCGGGGGAGGCCTCCCCCCGGGAGGCCAAAAGCAGCGGGAAGGCCTATTCTGTCCTGCTCTGGGCTTCTCTCGACGCGATGGCACAAGCATTGTGGAGGGCGACCAATGGAGAGGAAGCATGTTGCCAAATGATTGCCAGATGTCTGAAATATGTGTTGAACAGGGAAAGCGCGCCAGTGGCCCTGAATACACAAAAGGGGGGGCGTGCTCGCAGAACCCCCTCCCTTCCCCCCTTCAAAGGGGGGGGGGGATTTTCGACCCCCCCCCACCCCCCCTTAAGGAGGGGGGGGGTCCGAACCCCCCTTCCCCCCTTGGCGCTGGAAAGGGAGGGGGGGTTCGAACCCCCCTCTCCCCCTCCCCCCCTTTGAGCCGAACAAGGGGCTGGGGAGGGGGCCTCTCGGGTAGCGAGTAGGGAGTAGAGCGTTTTGAGTAGCGATTGGTGAGTAGTGGGTATTTGATAGTGAGTTGTGCGCAGTGAGTCGTGAGTGGTGAGTAGTGAGTAGAGGGTAATGGGTAGTGTTAGTAGTGAGTAGCGCGTAGAGATTAGTGAGTAGTGAGTAGTGAGTAGTGGGTAGTGAGTCGTGGGAGGAAGCAGTGAGTAAGGACTTATGAGGAGTGAGTAGGAAGGAGTGTGTAGTGTGTAGTGAGTAGTGCATAGTGAGTAATAAGCAGGGAGTATTGAGGAGGATGTAGTCAGTAGCGAATAGCGAGGAGTGACTAGTGAGTAGTGAGTAGTGCGCAGTGAGTTCAGAGTAGTGAGTAGTGAGTGGTGAGTAGCGAGTAGCGAGTAGCGAGTAGGGAGTAGCGAGTAGGGAGTAGCGAGTAGTGAGTAGTGAGTAGCGAGTAGGGCGTTGTAAATAGTGAGTAGTGAGGAGGGAGTCGTCTGGAGTCACTAAGTGAGTAGTGAGCAGGGAGTAGCGCGTAGCGGGTAGGGAGTAGCGAGTAGTGAGTAGTGAGTAGTGAGTTGTGAGTTGTGCGTAGGGAGTAGTGACGAGTGAGTAGTGAGCAGTGAGTTGCGAGTAGTGAGTAGGGAGTAGGTCGTAGTGAGCAGTGAGTAGTGGGAGCGTCGTGAGTAGTGAGTAGTGGGTAGTGTAGTGCGTATTGGGTCGCGAGTCGGGCGTAGGGAATAGCGAGTAGTGGGTAGTGATTAGTGAGTACTGTGTAGGGAGTAGAGAGTAGCTGGCGCGCCGCGTCCTCACGCAGAGCTTCTTGCCGGGAGCGGCGGGGGGAATTGCGCAGCGGGCCCGATTCGCGCCGACTGACGTGCGCTCGCACAGCGGGCTTGTCACACACCCTGAGTCTTGCCCTGCAGCTTCGAGCTGACTGGTGTGCCGTCTGTCGGATTGTGGCCCTCTGGCGTCCGTCCGCCCGTCCTCCTCCTCCTCCTCGGGGCACGCTTCGCCTCTTTTTGTTGCCTGTCTCGTTGGATCGCTACTTGTGCCGAGTCCGCGTCGAAAGAGCATTGGGCACGTTCCGCCTCCTCTCTCTCCTCGTTCTCCTCCTCAGCAAACTGCATCCCGGCGCGGAGGAGGCGCGGCAGCAGGGGCTCGGCGCCTCGCTGGACGGCGAGGCCGCCGCGTGGGTGGCCCGCGCCTGCGCCGCGGCGGGCGAGTGGAGGCATCCCGCTCCCGTGGTCCTCCAGCGTCCTCCATCGCCCTTCAAATGCGCCTCGTCTTCCATCCTTCCCCACTGCTTCTCCTCCTCATTTTGTTTTTGTCTTCCCCTGGAAAGCTGGCGTGGACCCCAACGAGTGTGTTACCAGTAACCGGTGTAGTAGTGCAGCCTATGTTGTGCAGTAGATTCAGAACAACCTACGTGTTGCAAACTTTGTCATGCAATCTATGTTGCTCAATCGATCTTGTGCAGATCTACGCGGTGCAGTTTTCATGGTGCAACCTATGTGGGACACTGCAATCCATGATGTGCAGTCTATGCTGGCCAAAATGTCGTGTGCCACACATGTTGTGCACGCAGATGGTGTGCGATCAATTTGGTGCAACCCACCTTGCCGAACTTGAAGTTGTCGACTCCATTGCTCGCTCAACCATCCCACCCACCCACCCACCCGCAACTTGGTTTGCAAAACCCATGCGGACACGACTGCGATGAGTGCTTGGCCTTGATTGGTGCATCTCTGCGGCCGCACTGACCCGCGCGTGCTCGCGCGCGCAGCGGCCAGCTAGTTTTGCGCGACCGGCGCGAACGCGGTAGCGCGGACCGCTGGGCACATCCCACCGGGCATTCCACTGCGAGTCGGCTGCTTGTTCGGGCGCGGCATCGTGGCATCGTCGACAACGGTATAGACAAGATGATGATGGTCGCGAGCGATGACGATGCTCGCATCGACGATGGGGCAGCTAGTGACGGCGCTGATGCTGATCACGCCGACGACGCTGACGGTGTCTCCGCGTCCGTGGTCATGCGCGCGCGGCGGACGCGCGAGAGTGGCCCGCATCGATTTCCGAACCATCCTGTTGTGTTGGGTCCTCGTTTTGAAGAGACGTCGCCCCGCGTTCTCCTCTCCTCTCCTCCTCCTCCTCCTTCTTCTCCTCCTCCCACTCCTCCCTCCTCCTCCCTCCTCCCCTTTCTCCCTTTCTCCTCCTACTTCTTCCTCCTCCACGTTTTCTCCTCTCCCCTATTCCGTATCCCTCTTCCTCCACGCCGGCCACGATGAACCATGCGTTGGGCCAGAGGATTTGTTTAAATCAGAGGGGCGACGCGGGATCACGGGGTCGTCTTCACCGAGATGGGCGCGCAAGTTGCCCGCGTAAGGGCAAGCGTAAGCTCCCTCTTCTTGACGCCGTGTGCCACGCTGGCGGCCCGCGTAAACCACCGCGTGAGGTCGTCATGCCATGTCGTGTAAGACCCTCTAGGCCTCCCAGATGGGGTCGGAGTAGATGGGTTCGGAGGATCGCGCCGCATCGCCGATGTATCGGTGATGCGGCTCGATGTGGGGCTCGATTTTCTCCACGCCGACGTCTCGGATATATCGCCGACGTCGACCATGCATCGCCAGTGCATCGCCGATGCATCACCGATGCATCGGCGATGTATCGGCGATGCGGCGCGATCCTCCGACCCCATCCACTCCGACCCCATCTAGGAGGCCTCTAGACCTGTTTCTTCCCGTCTTTCAGATGTTGGTCGGGAGGAGGACGGCGCATAATATCGTGGATCGAGGGCCGACATTTCCGGTGTTAGGCTGCGGAGGGTGCTGCTCGTGGCCCACACCTGCGCGAAGCTCGAACACTGGTCGATCTGGCCGTCTGGGAGGCGCTTTGGGGACGATGTTGATCGAAAGCGGACAGGCTGGCCGGAGGAGATGCCAGATGTTAGGTGTCCAGTCATGGACTCTTTGGACCCCTGGTTGGACACAGTCACTTAGCTTTGGCGCCGAAGACCGCGGGAAACCGCCAACGACCGCAGGAAACCGCCGAAGGCCATCAGAAGACCGCCGAAGTTCGCCGAAGACCGCCGCAAACCGTCCGAAGACCGCAGAAAGCCGCCGAAGTCGGCCCAGGAGCGATGGATAACAAGGGGTCCGTGGTCGAACACGCAACAGATGCCATGGTGCCAGCGGATCTGAGCAGGAGGCCCCAGCAAAGTTAGGGAGCCACATGCGAACCCTACCCCTAACCCCCCACGATTTATGAGGGGGAGGGTGGGGTTCACTTCGTTCGGAAACTCCCGAGCGAAGTGAACCCCACAACCCCACCCTCCCCCTCAGAAATCGTAGGGGGTAGGGGTAGAGTCCGCATGTGGCCCCCTAAAAGTGTGAAGAGTGCTGGGGAGGGCTGCCGTTTTCCCGACGAGGGGTGGGCAGCGGTATCGGTACATCTTTTGTTCCTCTAAGCTAGCGGCCGTCGTGGCCGACGCCGCCTCCTTGGCCGCGGCCGCCCTCGTCGTTGCCCTCGTCGTCGTCGTCGTTGTCGTCGTCCTCGTCCTCGTCGTCGTCGTCCTCGTCGTCGTCGTCGTCGTCGTCCTCGTCGTCGTCGTCCTCGTCGTCGTCGTCCTCGTCGTCGTCGCCGCCGCCGCCGCCGTCGTCGTCGTCGTCGTTGTCGTCGCTCTCGTCTTCGTCGTTGTCGTCGCCGGCTTGGCCGTCGTCGTGGTCGAGGGCCGCCTATGCGCCCCACAGGCGCGCCGTCCCCCTGCTGCACGAGCTCTGGCAGGGCGGGGCGCGCCCATGCCCGGAGGCGCTGCGCGTCGCGGCGCGGGCGTGCGCCGGCGCCCAGGACCGAGCCCCCGAAGACGATGGCTGGGCGGCCGCGACGACGACGATGACGTTGATCATGACGACGACGACGACGACGACGACGACGACGACGACGACGACGACGACGACGACGACGACGATGTCGCCGACGACGACGACGACGACGACGAGGACGACGACGACGACGACGAGGACGACGACGACGAGGACGTTGACGAGGACGACGACGACGACGACGACGACGACGACGACGACGACGACGACGACGACGACGACATCGACGACGACGGCTACGACGGTCACGACTCACGACGCCCACGTCCACCCAACACGACCCGCGGCGATGGTCACGGACGCGAAGGCGACCGCCACGACAGCCACGACGACGACCCCCCCCCAGGAGTGGCGGTGGGCGACCGTGCTGCTCGAGTGGGCCCAGACGCAAGGCGAGGGGGGCGGCCGACCCCCCTGCCTCGGCAGGGCCGACCCAGATGTTGCAGGTGCTGCCAGAGTTGAACAGGGGATCGAAGTCACACGCTAAGCCGAAGGCCAAGCCCAATGGTGATTCGTGAGCGGGGGTCACAGCTGAAGGCGAGCCCGAAGACTCTGCCTCACTCGAAGCGTGAAGGCATGCTAGAGGCTGAGCCGAAAGCCAAGGGATGGAAAAGTGGCTGCTCAGATCGAGCTCACGCCTTGGGCGGGGAGCAGGCGGGAAAGGCTGGGTTGCAGCCAAGCGAGTCGGAGGCGGTGGAGGCGGAGGAAGAGGTGGAGGAGGAGGAGGAAGAGGTGGAGGAGGAGGAAGAGGCAGAGGAAGAAGAGGAGAAGCTGGTGGAGGAGAAGGAAGATGAGGAGGAGGAGATTGAGGAGGAAGTGGATGATGAGGATGAGGATGAGGATGAGGATGATGATGATGATGATGAGGAGGAGGAGGAGGAAGAGGAAGGACAAGGATGAGGAGGAGGAAGAGGAAGGAAAAGGAGGAGGATGAGAAGGAAGAGGAGGAGGAGGAGGAGGAGGAGGAGGAGGAGGAGTTGGAGGAGGTGGAGGATGAGGAGGAGGAGGAGGTGCAGGATGAGGAGGAGGAGGAGGAAGAGGAATAGGAAGGAAGAGGAGGAGGAGAAGATGGGGGAGGAGGAGGCTGAGGAGGACGTCCCCACCTTTGTCCGCGCCGTGGGGTTGTGGACACGCGAGCGACGCTGGACGCATGGGACGCCCGGAGCGTGTTCTCTTCCGCCGCGGCCCCCGTTCAGCTTTGTGTCTGGCCAGTGGCCTACTGGCACGGTGGGCCGATGACTACCACAACGTTGTGGCCTACTGGCACGGTGTGCCGAGTAGAAGATATGCGAGGTGACACAGCGCCGCACCGTGGGAAACGGCAAAACAAATGAGAACAAGAGAAGAAGGGGGGCCTGCCCCGCCAGTCGGGCTGGCTTGGATAGGGATGAGGAGGAGGAGGAGGAGGAAGACAAGGAGGAGGGAGACGAGGAGGAAGAAGAGGAGGAGGAGTGGCTGACTCTCTTTCGCTTCTGCTGGGGTCCCCTGATTGGCCCTCCTTCGCCACGGCTGCGCTTCCGTTGGGATCCTGGTCGGATCGCGTCCGGGACGATGGCGACGACGCTGACGGCGACGGCGGCGACGACGACCGACGTGGACGGCGGCGACCAACGACGACGAATACGAGCGACGACGACAGCGGTGGCAGCGACCACGGCGAGGTTGACGCTGACGACGACGACGCCGACGACGACGACGACGACGACGCTAACGGCGACGACGACGACGACGACGACGATGCTGAGCACCACGACGACGACGTCGACGAGCGCCGGCCGCCCCGCGGAGGCCATGCCCACGAGCCAGGGCCCGGGCGCTCAGACGCGCGCCCCGCGCAAGGGAAGGCCGAGGCGCTGGCTGGTGGCGCCCCGCGGGCCGCCGGGGAGGGCGCGGCGGTCGCGGGCGCGGAGGTCGCTCGCCGCGGGTCGCCGCCGCCGCCGCGGGGTCGATGTTCTCGGGGCGTTGTTCGAATGCGGTTGGTCCTCCGCGCCTGCTCTCCTCCTCTGGTCACAGGAGTGTGTTGCCAGGCGGGGCGGGGAGCGGAGCCAAGGAACGTCACGAGACGCGGCGGCGCTGCCCGGGAGCTCACTAGCTACCCCCCGGCGATTCCCAGACTCCGCTGGCGCGAATCGTGATGTTGCCGTGTGTGGGGCGGGTGAACCCAGTGACGGGCGTCTTCGCGAATCGCTCCAAACATTTGATTATGTTGGGGTCTCCAGGGGCCTCCTGAAGCCCTGGGGATCCCCAGGCGAGCCTCGAAGGGTCTCTGGAGACCTTTGGACACCTCTGCAGAGATCGGGCCGGACGAAAGCGCGGGGATTGGGAAAGGGGGGGTTACGACATTTGCTGCATGCAGCTGGTTTTGGCCCCGCCGAGGGGCCCATTCCTCGATACATGGCCGCCTCCCGGCGCCCGGAGGCGCCTGGAAAATCAGCTACGTGAGCTGATTCTCACCCCCCCCCTTTGCTATCTTCCCCCTTTCGCCCGACCCGAAGAGAGGAGGAGGAAAGACGAGGCCATCCATGGAATGAGAAGTATCCATATCCGCGCGTTTGCAGGCCAGGATCCTCGGCCGCGGCCTCACGGACACGGTGCGGAGAGCATCAGCGATCGCGAGTATCCACGGGACAGCGCCCCGGAATCTAGAACGTTCCAGGGCATGGATATGGATGTGTTCGTTGCTCGTCGTAGGTCGTTGTCCGCTTCAGTCTCCGCATTTGTGTCTTGGCCTTCGGGGCCGCCTTTCGACTGGTAGCGGCACCAGAGGCATGTCAGGGTGGAGCAGGACAAGACGGAGGAGGGAGGAGGATGAGGAGGAGGAGGAGGAGGGATCAGGAGGGACGAGGAGGGAGGAGGAAAGTTGGGGACGATGAGGGGAACAACGCAATCCACGCTCCATCAATGATGCAACAATGTACCCCATCCCAAGTCCCCTCGTAATGAGTTTCTGCAATCGTCCGTTTTTACAGCGGGAAACCCCGCTCTCAACAACGAGCGCTCCACGGGCTTCTCATTTATGCGAGGGTCCCACTTTGACACTACCCCCCCTGCACACCAACCGTGGCAAGAGGTAAATAGGATCATGAAGAACAACAGCGTCCAGCGAGAGCACCGTTTTGAAAAGTATCCATTCTTCCGTCCATGCACGACGTCACACATCCGGTCATGCAAGTGGGGGAAGGCTCACGTTTCAGCCCCATCTTGAAAAGGATCTGCCCCCCAAAAATAAAGCAAGAATTATCCTGGCGAAGGACCCAACCATATGCAATTGTGAATACCGCAATTGTGAATATCTTCTTCGGTGGCGCTCCCTATGGGGCCACGAAACGTGTGAGGGGTGTGCGGAAATGGGTGCGCGGGACGCGTGCGGGCACACCCAATGGACCTTCGGTGGAGCTCCCTATGGTGCCACGAAACGTGTGAGGGGTGTGCCGAAATGGGTGTGCGGGGTGCATGCGGGCGCACCCATTGGGACCTTCGGTGGAGCCCCCTACGGGGCCACGAAACGTGCGAGGGGTGTGCCGAAATGGGTGTGCGGGGCGCATGCGGGCACACCCATTGGGGCCTTCGGTGGAGCTCCCTATGGGACCACGAAACGTGTGAGGGGTCACGAAACGCGTGAGGGGTGTGCCGGAATGGGTGTGCGGGACGCATGCCGGCACACTCACTGGGGCCTTCGGTGGAGCTCCCTATGGGGCCACGAAGCGTGTGAAGAGCATGCCGAAATGTGAGTGCGGGACGCATGCGGGCACACCTACTGGGACCTTCGGCGGAGGTCCTGGGGCCACGAAACGCGTGAGGAGTGTGCCAAATTGGGTGTGCGGGACGCATGCGGGCGGCAGCACTGGGGCCTTCGGTGGAGCTCCCTATGGGGCCACGAAACGTGTGAGGGGTGTGCCGAAATGACTGTGCGGGACGCATGCGGGCACACCCACTGGGACCTTCGGTGGAACTCATTTGGGGCCACGAAACGTGTGAGGGGTGTGCCGAATTGGGTGTGCGTGGCGCATGCGGGCGGCAGGACTGGGGCCTTCCTTCGGCGGAGCTCCTATGTGGCCACGAAACGTGTGAGGGGTGTGCCGAATTGGGTGTGCGTGACGCATGCGGGCGGCAGCACTGGGGCCTTCGGTGGAGCTCCTATGGGGCCACGAAACGTGTGAGGGGTGTGCCGAATTGGGTGTGCGGGACGCATGCGGGCGGCAGCGCTGGGGCCTTCGGCGGGGCTCCCTATGGGGCCACGAAACGTGTGAGGGGTGTGCCGAATTGGGCGTGCGGGGCGCATGCGGGCGGCAGCACTGGGGCCTTCGGTGGGGCTCCCTATGGGGCCACGAAACGTGTGAGGGATGTGCCGAGTTGGGTGTGGGTGACGCATGCGGGCGGCAGCACTGGGGCCTTCGGTGGGGCTCCCTATGGTGCCACGAAACGTGTTTTTTTTCACTTTTCTTTCTCAGTGGGCACGAGTGTGATGAAGGGGTGTACCGAATTGGGTGTGCGTGACGCATGCGGGCGGCAGCGCTGGGGCCTTCGGCGGAGCTCCCTATGGGGCCACGAACCGTGTGAAGGGTGTACCGAAGTGGGTGTGCGGGACGCATGCGGGCGGCAGCACTGGGGCATTCGGCGGAGCTCCCTGTGGGGCCACGAAACGTGTGAGGGTTGTGCCGAATTGGGTGTGCGTGACGCATGCTGGCGGCAGCATTGGGGCCTTCGGCGGAGCTCCCTATGGGGCCACGAAAAGTTGTGAGGGGTGTTGCCGAATTGGGTGTGCATGGCGCATGCGGGCTGCAGCACCGGGCCTTCGCGGAGATCCTTATGGGGCCACGAAAACGTGTGAGGGGTGTGCCGAATGGTGTGCGCTGACGCATGCGGCGCGGCAGCACTTGGGGGACTCGGCGGAGAGGTCTATGGGGACACGAAACGTGTGAGAGGTGTGGCGAATTGGTGTGGGTGACGCGGCGGGCGGGGCAGCATCTGGGGCCCTCGGCGGGGCTCCTATGGGGCCACGAAGCGTGTGAGGGGTGTGCCGAATTGGGTGTGGGTGACGCATGCGGTCGGCAGCACTGGGGCCTTCGGCGGAGCTCCTATGGGGCCACGAAGTGTGTGAGGGGTGTGCCGAATTTTGTGTGGGTGACGCATGCGGGCGGCAGCGCTGGGGCCTTCGGCGGAGCTCCTACGGGGCCACGAAACGTGTGAGGGGTGTGCCGAATTGGGTGTGGGTGACGCATGCGGGCGGCAGCACTGGGGCCTTCGGCGGAGCTCCTAGGGGGCCACGAAACGTGTGAGGGGTGTGCCGAATTTGGTGTGGGTGACGCATGCGGGCGGCAGCACTGAGGCCTTCGGCGGAGCTCCTATGGGGCCACGCAACGTGTGAAGGGTGTGCCGAAAAATGGGTGTGGGTGACGCATGCGGGCGGCAGCATTGGGGCCTTCGGCGGAGCTCCTATGGGGCCACGAAACGTGTGAGGGGTGTGCCGAATTGGGTGTGGGTGACGCATGCGGGCGGCAGCACTGGGGCCTTCGGCGGAGCTCCTATGGGGCCACGAAGCGTGTGAGGGGTGTACCGAATTGGGTGTGGGTGACGCATGCGGGCGGCAACACTGGGGCATTCGGCGGAGCTCCTATGGGGCCATGAAACGTGTGAGGGGTGTGCCGAATTGGGTGTGGGTGACGCATGCGGGCGGCAGCACTGGGGCCTTCGGCGGAGCTCCTATGGGGCCACGAAGCGTGTGTGGGTGTGTGTGCCGAATTGGGGTGGTGACGCATGCGGGCGGCAACACTGGGGCATTCGGCGGAGGTCCTTGGGGCCACGTAAGCTGTGTGAGGGGTTGTGCCGAATTTGTGTGGGTGACGTAAAACTAATGTGCACGGGGCTTAGGCGAGAGCTCTATGGAGGCACGAAAACGTCTTTGTGAGGGGGTGGTGTGACGAATTGGGTGTGGCTGACGCATGCGGGCGGCAGCACTGGGGCCTTCGGTGGAGCTCCCTATGGGGCCACGAAACGTGTGAGGGGTGTGCCGAATTGGGTGTGCGTGACGCATGCGGGCGGCAGCACTGGGGTCTTCGGTGGAGCTTCCTATGGGGCCACGAAGCGTGTGAGGGGTGTGCCGAATTGGGTGTGCAGGGAGAGAATGCGGGCACACCCATGGCGGACATTCGGTGGAGGCCCCCTACGGCGGCCACGAAACGTGCGAGGGGTGTGCCGAAATGGTCGTGTAGCGGGACGCATGCGGGCACACCCACTGGGGCCTTCGGTGGAGCTCCCTATGACGCCACGAAACGTGTGAGGGGTCACGAAACGCGTGAGGGGTGTGCCGAAATGGGTGTGCGGGACGCATGCGGGCACACCCACTGGGGCCTTCGGTGGAGCTCCCTATGACGCCACGAAGCGTGTGAAGAGCATGCCGAAATGAGTGTGCGGGACGCATGCGGGCACACCCACTGGGACCTTCGGCGGAGCTCCCTATGGGGCCACGAAACGTGTGAGGGGTGTGCCGAAATGGGTGTGCGGGACGCATGCGGGCGGCAGCCTTGGGGCCTTTCTGTGGAGCTCCTTATGGGGCCACGAAGCGTGTGAGGGGTGTGCCGAAATGAATGTGCGGGACGCATGCGGGCACACCCACAGGTGCCTTCGGCGGAGCTCCCTATGGGGCCACGAAGCGTGTGAGGGGTGTGCCGAATTGGGTGTGGGTGACGCATGCGGGCGTCAGCACTGGGGCCTTCGGCGGAGCTCCCTATGGGGCCACGAAGCGTGTGTGGGGTGTGCGAATTGGGATGTGGGTGACGCAGCGGGCGCAGCACTGGTGGACTTCGGCGGAGCTCCTCACATGGGGCCAAGAAGCGTGTGAGCGGTGTGACGGAATTGGTCTGTGGGTTGACGCATGCGGGCGGTCGCACTGGCGACCTCGGCCTGGCGCTCCCATATGGGGCCACGAGGGCCACGAGACGTGTGAGGGGTTTGCCGAATTGGGTGGTTTTGCGTGACGCATTCGGGCGGCAGCACTGGGCCTCGTGCGGAGCTCCTTTATGGGGCCACCGAAGCTGTGAGGGATGGCCGAATTGGTTGTGGGTGACGCATGCGGGCGCGCACTGGGGGCCTTCGGCGGAGCTCCCTATGGGGCCACGAAGCGTGTGAGGGGTGTGCCGAATTAGGTGTGCGTGACGCATGCGGGCGGCAGCACTGGGGCCTTCGATGGAGCTCCTTATGGGGCCACGAAACGTGTGAGGGGTGTGCCGAATGGGTGTGCGTGACGCATGCGGGCGGCAGCATTGGGGCCTTCGGTGGAGCTCCCTATGGGGCCACGAAACGTGTGAGGGGTGTGCAGAATTGGGTGTGGCTGACGCATGCGGGCGGCTGCACTGGGGCCTTCGGTGGAGCTCCCTATGGGGCCACGAAACGTGTGAGGGGTGTGCCGAATTGGGTGTGCGTGACGCATGCGGGCGGCAGCACTGGGGCCTTCGGCGGAGCTCCCTACAGGGCCACGAAACGTGTGAGGGGTGTGCCGAATTGGGAGTGCGTGACGCATGCGGGCGGCAGCACTGGGGCCTTCGGAGGAGCTCCCTATGGGGCCACGAAACGTGTGAGGGGTGTGCCGAATTGGGCGTGCGTGACGCATGCGGGCGGCAGCACTGGGGCCTTCGGCGGAGCGTTCCCTGTTTTTTTTGTCTTGGTGTATTTCTGATATTGGTCTTCTGAGGGTTTGGGTTCTTTTTGTGGGGCCTCGAAACGTGTGAGGGAGAGTTTGTTGCCGAATGGGGTGTGCGTGACGCATGCGGGCGGCAGCACTGGGCCAGTCAGCGGAGCCACTTGGGCCACGAGCGAGTGAGGGGTGTGCCCAAATTGGTGTGGGTGACGCATGCGGGCGGCAGCACTGGGCCTTCGGCGGAGCTCCTATGGGGCCACCGAAGCGTGTGGAGGGGTATCCGATTTTGGGTGTGCGGACTGCATTGCGGCGGCAGCACGGGGGGCCTTCGGCGGAGCTCCTATGGGGCCACGAAACGTGTGAGGGGTGTGCGAATTGGTCTATGGGGAAAACGGCATGGGCTGGCAGCCCCCAAAAACACCCCCCCGGGGCCTTCGGGCCGGAGCTCCTATGGGGCCACGAAGCGTGTGAGGGGTGTGCCGATTTGGGTGTGCGTGACGCATGCGGGCGGCAGCACTGGGGTCTTCGGCGGAGCAGCTATGGGGCCCACGAAACGTGTGAGGGGTGTGCCGAATTGGGTGTGGGTGACGCATGCGGGCGGCAGCACTGGGGCCTTCGGCGGAGCTCCTATGGGGCCACGAAACGTGTGAGGGGTGTGCCGAATTGGGTGTGGGTGACGCATGCGGGCGGCAGCACTGGGGCCTTCGGCGGAGCTCCTATGGGGCCACGAAACGTGTGAGGGGTGTGCCGAATTGGGTGTGGGTGACGCATGCGGGCGGCAGCACTGGGGCCTTCGGCGGAGCTCCTATGGGGCCACGAAACGTGTGAGGGGTGTGCCGAATTGGGTGTGGGTGACGCATGCGGGCGGCAGCACTGGGGCCTTCGGCGGAGCTCCCTATGGGGCCACGAAACGTGTGAGGGGTGCGCCGAAGTGGGTGTGGGTGACGCATGCGGGCGGCAGCACTGGGGCCTTCGGCGGAGCTCCTATGGGGCCACGAAACGTGTGAGGGGTGCGCCGAAATGGAGGAGGGAGGAGGGAGGAGGGGGAGGAGGATAGGAGAGGAGAGGAGGAGAGGAGAGGAGGACGCGGGGACCGTCTCTTCAAAACGAGGACCCAACACCACAGGATGGTTGGGAATAGAAATAAAGCAAAAATCTTGAAAAGGATCTGCCCCCTAGTTGAACGGCTGTGCGTTTCAATATTTTGGGGCCATGTTGCCCGATGCAGTATGAAGCGAGAGCCCCACATGGAACATAACCGCCGCCCATCTGCTGACTGAAGCCACTGTGCACGGCCTGGCTGGGGGTGGCATTGGGTCGTGCCGTCCTCGGGCGCCGCCTTCTCCGCGTGCCTCGCTGTGCTCCGGCGCGCCCCGCCGCTGTCCGACCGCCGCCCGATCCTCTCCTGCGGCCGCGGATGCAAAGCACTGCGCAGTGTTGGCCTCTGCGTGCCCTCCTGCGCGTCCTGGGCCCGCGGGGCGGGCAGGTCGCCGCCGCGCCGCCCGCGCCGCCCGCGCCGCCCCCGCGCGGCCGGAGGAGCGCCCGTGCGGCCGCGCCCGCGAGAAAGGGGGCGGCCCGCGGCGTGGCGCGCAGCGCCGGGGGGGCCCCCGGCGGCCGTGGCGCATGCTGAGATCGACTAGACGTAAGAGTGACCCTTCGCCAAAGGGACCTGTGGTGCGGGCCCATCGGGGCCCCTCGTTCGCCGAACGCGAGGCAATAGTAGCGTCTTGCGCGCCTGGGTTTTGTCCCCCCGCGGTCCCCCAAAGAGCCGCGCACCAAAGGTCACTCTTACCCAGGGTCACTCTTGCGTGTAGCCGATGAGAGGGAGGCCCACAGGCCCGGGCGTCGCAGGTCTGCACGAACGAAACGGGCACGGAAAGAGCGGGTGCAGTGCCCAGCAGCGGAGCTGGCTCCTTCTGAACAGGGCTCGCTGTCCACGCCTCCGCGGCCTGTGTCCATTCGAGGCAGGAGGCCGCCTGCCCAACAGTGGCCGCCGTTGGTTTGGCAACAGTTGTTGTTGGGCATTTGACCCATTCTTTCCGTACCCATTTCGGGCGTCCAAAGCTGGCAGTTTCTGTTCGCACTGGGCCCTGGGACTCTCACAGATGGGTCCGCTTCGAATGATGGCGCAGGAAGGTGGGGTCCGGGGAGTCAGCCGTGACGTTTTCCGACGTCGCATTTCTCTTGCAACGCCGAATCTCAGGGGAGGGGGTCCCCGAGGTGCAACGCGTCGATCGGCGGCCAGCCCATGGGAAGGTGGACGGGGGGAGCCTTCTCAGAAGGCTCGGAAGGCCTCGGGCCTTGTGAGAAGTGTTCGAAGCCTTCCCCGCAGACGAAGCCTTCCCCGCAGACGAAGGCCGGGGGGCTTCTGGGCAGCCCCGCCGCCTTCCAAGAGGGCTTCCTCCTCACTTCCCACTCTCGCTCGCTGTCGAGCAGGCGGGAGGGAGTCCCAGAGATCCAACATGTCGAAGAAGTCAGTGCGGAGGTTTGTTGTACGCTCTCGGCCTCTACGGGCACTCGCCGTGCCGCGGGACTCCGTATTGCAAAATCGAGACGTCGGATCCCTAAGGGGCCCGGGGGGGTGGAGGGCGGTGAGGCTTCGGGCTGCGCGCAGGCAGCCCCCAGGCAGTCCTGGCTGGCCTCAGCAGGCCCCCGAGCAGCCCGGGGTGGGCTCGACACCCTGGCGCCAGCTCTGGCCGCTCTGCGCCCCAGGGGTGGGGTGTCGAGACCGGGCCTGCCCTGGGGAGGGCGTCGGCGCGCAACCCGCAGAGGATGGTTTGGCGACGGGTGGGGGTGACCCTTCGCCGGAGTGACCTTTGGCGGCCCTGAGATGCGACGCCGCGGAACAGTTGCGACATCGTGAATAATCACGACCCGAGCCCCAGTCACAATCCTTCTGCCATTTCGAGCCAGATCGATCTGCGAGGGTCCTCGGCACGAAACGGGGCGAACACGCCCGTTGTGAAACAATCGCAACGCCAGGATGTTAGGTATGGTGCGGATGGAGGGTTTCTCCGAAGGGCTTAGGCGACCCGTCCTCCTCCTCCTCCTCCTCCTCCTCCTCCTCCTCGTCCTCCTCCTCCTCCTCCTCGTCCTCGTCCTCCTCCTCCTCGTCCTCCTCCTCCTCCTCCGCCTCCTCCTCCTCCTCCTCCTCCTCCTCCTCGGGTCGCCTACGGCCCCGTGGGAAATCGTGCAGGCCCACGGGCGTCTTCCCTGCGATGGCCCGCGTGCCCCCCGAAGCCGCGCAGCAGAGGCCACTCTTGCCCAGGGTCGCCCCTGCGTGCGCGTATAGCCGAGGGGAGCTGGCCGCACGGGCGAGGACTCTCGAGGGAGGAGGCAGGGAGGAGGGAGGGAGGGAGGGAGGGAGGGAGGGAGGGAGGGAGGGAGGGAGGAGGAGGAGGAGGAGGAGGAGGAGGAGGGAGAATGGACACTTCTATTGGTCAAGACAACGCAAGCTAGCATAGGAGTGCCACGGGATACGGCCCAACACTCCAACCACGCACTGGCCAAAGGACCAGGCGGGAAGGGCAGCATCCACGGGCACTCCCACGCCAACCTGTTTTGTCTCACGAGAGAACACCTTCGCGGCCCGCGCGGCGCCGCGGGGAGGAGGCGGGGCCGCATGGACTTGCCTCAGCCGCTTTGGCAAGGGCAGCTCAAAATTTGAAAGCGGCCTCCTTCAGTCGGGGGCCACCGAATCGCTTAGTTCCTGTCGAATGGCTTGCGCTGCTGCCGTACACTTCGAGCATGTCCAACATGCCTTGCTGGCGGCCTCGAATCTTCTGCTCCCATTCGGCAGAGCTGGGCAAGCTCCTGAGGCGGTTCTCCAAACTAGCAGCTTCAAGAACGCATGTGCTCGTCTCCCGACGAACTCTCATCCACTTTGTTCTGTGGCCCCGCCTGCAAGACTTGCAACGCTGGGCGCTCCCAGAGGATCATCACCAGCAGCAACACCTTTAGCAACAACACCTGCAGGAGGAGCGCCATCAGGTGCCCGCGGCGGCAGGGGCGCCATGCATGGTACCGGGGGGGCGGATTGAGCAAGCACGCCTCCATCAGCGCGCTCTCGATGATGACCTTCCCTGGACGCACCTTCAAGATAAGGGACACGACCGAGGTCGTCAAGGGCAGCCTTGCTCGACGAACTGGATAGAAGCAGCCGCAGCTCTGTCATCTCACCGTTGCGCCGCTCAACTTCGGCGCGAAGGGAACGATTTTGGCCAATCTAAGACTAGCTCCTCGATCATATTTCATATTGCCAAGAATGATGGCTGTCCCGAGCTTGAAATAGCGACGCAAGCCGCTCCACGTGGTGCCCATGACTGCGGTGGCGCTGCTCGCGTTGGCGACTCGCGGCTCCGGAAGCGGCACCAGCAGAACCGCCAGACATGGCATCTGAAGGGCGGGCTGGGGGGGGGGCAGGCACCGCTGGGGAGCGGCGCCTGCCAAGACGAGGAGGAGGAGGAGGAGGAGGAGAGGAGAGGAAGGAGGAGGAGGAGGAGGATGAGGAGGAGGAGGAGGAGGAGGAGGGGGAGGAGGAGTTGGGAGGAGGAGGAGGAGGAGGAGGAGGAGGAGGAGGAGGAGGAGGAGGAGCAACCAGAGGAGGAAACAGTGCAGAAAACAGAGGAGGAATGGGGAGGAAAAGCACGAGTAGGATGATGATGAGGAGGAGGCTCATCACGTGAGGACAGGATGCCGATACTGCTGCTCCCTCCCTCGTCGCCACTGCTGGATTCGCCTCCAAATCCTGGTCAGAATGCGGCCCGGGGGGAGAGATCCGAGGAGTAGCGGCATCCGTTGTGTTTGTGTCTCGAGGTGACGTGCATGGGGGAAGGACGTGATACGGAGGGTCGGAGGAGGTGGACAAAGTACTGTAGCCAAAGCAGCGTCTTGACTGCGGACTCGGTGCAGCGGGTCCATGCCGCACGACGACAGACCTGATGAGGGGTTGGATGAGGAGGAGGAGGAGGAGGAGGAGGAGGAGGAGGAGGAGGAGGAGGAGGAGACGAAGAGGAATTGGAGGGGGGAGGGGGAGGATTACGTGAGGACCTGGAGGAGGAGGAACGGGGAAGAACGGGGAGTTTCAGCCAAAGGAGCGCCTCGACTACGAGCTTGGTGCAGCGGCCCGTGTCGCACGACGAGACGGAGGAGGAGAAGGAGGAGGAGGAGCAGGAGGAGGAGGAGGAGCAGCAGGAGGAGGAGGAGGAGGAGGGAGGAGGAGGGAGGGAGGAGGAGGAGGAGGAGGAGGAGGAGGAGGAGGAGAAGGGCGGAGGAGGAGGAGGAGAAGGAGGGAGGAGGAGGAGGAGGAGGAGGAGGAGGAGGAGGAGGAGGAGGAGGAACGCAGAAGGTGTATTTTCCCATATCTCTTTGCCAATCCTTTTTTCGCAGCGCTCCTGGTCCCCCTGTCGGCCCTTGTTTGCCATCTTTGCGCGTGCAGACTCGACGGTTTCTTCTTCTTACGCCGGATTGCGAAGAGGAGAATGAGGCCCTTCGGAGGCGACTCTAGGGGCGAACTTACCAGGGGGGAGCAAGACACGTAGTATCCAGGGGCGCCGATGGTCCATGTCTCTGTCGAGGCTCACTGGTGAATACGTGTAATGCCCGCCCCTGGGCGATTCGTCCGTCGCGGCTCAGGAATGTGTCCAGGAGGCGTGCAGACCCTTGGGGGTTCCCATGGCCAATGCACGACTGGAACTCCGCCCGGCTTCTGGAGCCCGGGCTTCTCCTCCAGTGATTCCTTATCCGCTGCCTTGATCGTACCCGCCCGTGCCGTCGCCGCTGGCTTCCCCCCCGCCTCTCCTCCCTCTCCTCCCTCTCCTCCTCCTCCTCCCTCCTCCCCTCCTCCTCCTCCTCCGTCCTCTCCCCTCCTCCTCTCCATCCTCCTCCTCCTCCTCCTCCTCCTCCTCCTCCTCCTCCTCCTCCTCCTCCTCCTCCTCCTCCTCCTCCTCCTCCTCCTCCGTAGCCATTTTGGCTCAAGATGATTGGTTCCCCTGGGGACCGCACGGATACCGCTAGTCCGCGGCCAGACCACCGTTCGCCTTCACCGTGGGAGTTGGGCACCCACATCCAGTCCTTTCCCGCTCGCGCTGCCACGGCGGCCCGCTGCTCTGGCTCCTCCCACCGTGTGTGCTGCAGCCTGGTGTCGTGGAGATGCCACCGCCGCATTACCGCTCGGAGCAGGCGCTTCCTTGGTACTGCAAGAGCTGCTGCGGGCCCTCGGGGCGACCGTGGTGGAATCATGCAGAGGCTCGGCAGTGTGCGAAGTGCAAGCTCGGCAAGGGACTGGTCTTCCATGGTGTGCGCCAGCCCTCGGCCCCCTCCCAGCGGAGGAAGGGTCACCAGGGCGGCGGCGGCAACGGCTACTGGGATGACTCCGTCAGGGTGGCCCAGCTCAAGTCCGAGCTCGCAGAGGCCCGCAAGCGGCTGGCAGCTGTGCAGAGGCCGCCGCCTGGCGGGGAGGACGTGCAGATGGAGCCGGCCGCGGACGGGGACGGCCCCGAGTCCGTCGCCAAGGACAGGCTGCGCGAGGTCGGCGACCTCATCGGCAAGCTCAAGGGCATATCAGAGCCGTCGGTCGTGGCCACGCGCGACAAGCTGCTGGCGGAGCAGGCCGAGCTGCGAGCCAAGGTGGCGGAGTCTCGACCGCTCGGGCAGCGACTGCGCGAGATGGGGGCTCAGTTCACCAGGCTGCAGAAGCTGCGCGACGACCAGCAGACCAGGCTCGATGGGCTGCAGGCGCAGATGCGCGACTTGCAGGAGAAGGAGCGGATCACTCGTGACAAGCTGGCGGCCATCGATGCAAGCATGGAGGAGCTGGACCAGGAGCGCAAGAAGCTTCAAGGGCAGGTTCCGACGCCAGGCGACAAGGCGTCGCTCGATGAGCCGATCAAGGGGGTCGGCGCCACGCTCGAGGGCCTTGGGATTTTGCTCCAGAGCCTGGGCGCCGATCACCAGCTGTCGGGCAGCCTCACGGCGAGTTTTCAGGAGTTGCAGAGGTTGCAGGAGGAGGAGGCGGCGAAGTTGGCAGCCCAGAAGGCGCAGGCCGCCGCTGGGGCCGAGGCTGGTGCCAATGTCGAGCAGGCCGAGCAGCAGGACGACGCAGCAGCGCCACGCACACCACAGCCATCTGCCTTCTCCGACGACCCTGAGTTCATGGAGGAGGTCGTCGCTGCTGGTGGCGAGAAGCACAGGCTGGAGGAGATCTTCATGCGTTGGGGTGCCAAGGTCAAGAAGCCCAGGCTCACCCCCGTCTAGCCTGGCTCCACGGCGATGTCTTGCGTGTATTGTGTGGTTCGTCCTCCTTTGTCGCACCATGGCTTCGGTATCGAGTATTACCACCGTGAACGTGTCCTCGGGCGGCCCGCTCGTCGACTTCCTGCCCACGTGCTCGAGTTTATGCATCGCGGTGCAGGAACATCATGCAAAGGCCGAGGGCGATGCCTTGGCGAGGTTGCAGAATAAGGTAAGAGCTGCTGGGTACCATGGTATTTGGGAGCCCGCCTTACCTGGGCAGGGAGTTGGCAGCAGAGGCGGGGTTGCGGTGTTGGCCCCTCTGCGGGTGGTCATCACCAAACCCCCAGGCCTGGACAGTCACGTGCTTCAGGAAGGCAGGATGATGGCGGCCCATGTCCACGCTGGGGTGAAGGGCGGCTTCGTCATGCTGTCGTGCTATTTCATCGTTGACGTGAAGCTGTCGCCTGAGAATCTGGCCATGCTGTACAAGCTGTACCAGTATGTCAGGTCGCTGGAGGCCATGGGCGTTCCGTGGATTGTCGGAGGCGACTTCAACATGGAGGTAGGCGAGCTTGGCCCGTTGTCCTGGCTCCAGTCGGCCAATGGCGTGGTGCTGGCGCCGAGGGAGCCAACTTGTCTTCAGAGCCTTCCTGGCCGCACCATTGACATGTTCATGGTATCCTGCCGCTTGCTACCTCGCGTTCGGCAACCAGTGGTCGTCGACGCAGAGACGTGGCCGCATCTGCCCGTGACCATGGAGCTCTCCGCCACGGCTTTCGACGCGAAGGTCAGGAGGCTAGTCGAGCCTCGCGGCTTTCGTAGGCCGCCTGCGTCGGGGTGCGCGAGGTTCCCCCCCGACTGGGACCCGATCTTGGTGATCATCCAGAGCGCGTCGGACAGCGAGGGCATCGCCAGGGCCTGGGACGTCGTGCTCAGCGGCATCGAGTTCGAGCTGCGGGGCCGCTACGACCTCGTGAATGAGGCGGCGGAGTACTCCACGGTGCCAGGTCCCCCGACCTTCGAGCTGGCGAGTTTTCACCCTGTTGTGAAAGGTGCCTGGAGCAGGAGGTCGGCGGACACCCAGGCCTGGGCGCAGGCTGCGCGCTGGGCTCGTCACCTCAGGAGGGTTCGAGTGGCTTTGCAGAGTTTCGTGCTCCAGCTTCGCCCGCGGCATGTCTGTGAGCTCGGCAGCGTCGGCGAGGTGCACGTCGACGGAGTGCCGGGCCTGGGCGATGGTGCACCCCCTGCTGCGGAGGTCGTCGGAGTGGCTGGTCTCTCCTCCGATGGTGGTTTGCCTCGGTCGAGAGCTCAGCGACACCAGCCCCTGCGACGTGCAGGCGAGGACCTATCGTGGGACGCCGTGCACTCCAAGGCGGCGCGCCACCTGCTGGAGTGCGAGAATTTCTTCCAGAGAATTTGGCGGAGGAAGGGAGTCTGGCCGCACCTGGACGCCGAGGCCGTCGGCTTCTTCTCGCGTGGCATGCTTGCTTTAGCGCAGGCAGACTTCGAGCGGCAGGTCGACCGCATCCTGAGTATTTCCTCCGATGCAGAGGCTAAGCATGAGAAGGCCGCGTTGCAGAGCTGGAGACAGTGGGCGCAGGCAGCTTTTGTGGCTGGCGCTAAGGGAGCTCACCGTTTCATGAAGCCCAAGGCTCTCCAGGAGATCGTGGACGGAGGCAATGGGCTACAACATGGGTACGTACTGGCCGATCGTAAGCTTGAATATTGGGAAAGTTTCTGGGTGCGGCATGGCGGTGAGCTGGCTCGCCGACCTCCTGATGCCGACACTTGGGAGCAGCTACCAAGGCTGGAGGCGGCTGACGTGCTCAAGGCAATTCGTTGTTTTTCTTGGCAGACAGGCGTCGGGCAGATCAACATCGCGCCCAGGGCCATGGAGCACCTCTCCCACGGGGCGCTGACGGCCATGGCGCGCCTCTTCGAGCGGTGCGAGCACCTGCTGTTGTGGCCAGACGGCAGATTCCTCTCGAAGCTCGTGAGGCTCCCCAAGCCAGGGGGTGGGGAGCGTCTGATTGTGCTGATGAACACGCTGGTCAGGATCTGGGGACGGGCGAGGCGGCCTGTCTCGGCAGCGTGGGAGAAGGCCCATGCGCTCCCAGAGGTCTGGGGCCACACTGGAGGCAAGTCGTCGAGTGATGCTGCCTTTGACTTGGCTCTCACCAAGGAGATGGCGACCCTGTGCGATGACGACGCTATCATTGTGCTGCTGGACATGCTCAAATGCTACGAACTGGTCAGGCATGATGCCATATTGTTGGAGTGCAGAGCCAATGGATATCCTATGCGAATGGCGTTTATGCTTGTGCAGATGTACCAGCAGCTGCGTTCTGTGTACTCGTATTCGTCGTATTCAGTGGCGCGCAGGGCATGTCAGGGCATCCTGGCAGGCTGCACCCACGCCACAACGCTTCTCATGGTGTTGCTGACTCGCAGCATTCGCCAGACGATGTCGGTCGCTCCTCAGGTTCAGCCCAAGGACTTGGTGGATGACGTCGCGCTGTGTTGGGTCGGCAACGACACGAGCGGGGTGCGGGAAATGGCCATTGCCACTCGTGCGTTCTGCAGGGCTGTCAGGCCCCTCGGGCTGGTATTGCAGATGGATAAGTCTGGGCACCTCACGACGTCCAGGCGCACCAGCTACCACTTCCAGAAGTACGCTAGGCTGCTGAAGATCTCTGGCAAGAGGCACATGCGGTATCTTGGGCACGATTTAGCTGGGTCGTCGGCCACCAGGGCCGTGCAGAAGGGGCGCCTGAAGTCCATGCACGGCAAGAAGGCCAGCGTTCGCGCCTTGCAGAAGGGAGCAGGACGACAGCGAGCGGCTCGGCTCTGGGCCACGGGTGTGTTGCCATCCGTGGGGCACGGAGCCACGGTCAGCGGCATCAGCGACAGGGAGCTGCAGCAGATGAGGAGCATGGCTGGCGTCTTCTGCGGCTACAAGGGGTCGGGCTCCCTGACGCTGTACCTGGCCGCGCAGAAGTGGAACTTTGACCCCATCTTCCACGCTACCTGCAGCATCGTGGGGCAGTACGCGGCGTGGGTGTGGGATGGGCGTGTGACGCTCTCCCGACTGCAGCGGGCCTGGATGGGCTTGCGTGACTCCTGGGATGCCCGCCACACTCACGTCACGTGGGCCAGTGCGCAGGGCCCGCTGTCGGCGATGTGGTTGTCCCTCAGGAGAGTCAACTGGAACATGGCCAGCTCTACTATTTTGGTTGACGATGAGGGCCTGCATATCAGTTTGCTGCAGTATTGTCCCAGTGAGGTGCTGTTCTTCCTGCGTCGCAGCCTCGACCGTTGGCAGAGCCACCGCATCCTCGACCAGCTGCCTGAGGCGCCCCCAGCCGATGGTGATGGCAGGCGGCAGCAGCATGTGTGGCTTCGTGCGCTTCGGCTGGGCCACGCTTCCTTGGCGCCTGGCCACAGAGGGGCGTTGGCCAAGCTGCAGTCCAACGGTTTCTGGTCGCCGCAGCGCCGCATGCAGGCTGGCTACGGCGGCGACGGCTCGTGCGAGTTCTGCGGGGAGGCCTGCTGCGACCTCGAGCATGAGATCTTCGGCTGCAAGGTATTGCATCAGCAGCAGGAGGACGAGGAGACGGAGCCGTACCCCGAGGATGTGGCCAAGAGGAGGAAGGACATCCTGGAGGCAGCCCCGTGGCGTGACGGGGGCCAGGTGCAGGACTTCTCGGCCCTGGACGTGCTCTGCGCGCTGCCCTTGAGGCCTGTCTTCAGGCCGCTGCCCGCACGAGCTCAGGCTGAGCGCGAGTGGGGGGCGATCGGCATGCCGTGGCCGTCGAAGCTGTACGGGGACGGTTCCTGTCTTGAAAGTGATTTCCCTGAGGAGCGGCGCTGCGGTTGGGCCGTCGTGGCCTTGACCCGAGACCTGTGGCCGTACAAAGCTTTGTTCGGGAGCCTGGGGGGCCCTATCCAGACGGTGCCCAGGGCCGAGCGCGTGGCTGGTCTCAAGGCCCTGCAGAGGGCCCAGAGGCCAGCCACGCACGTGACCGATCATTTGCAGCTGCAGGTCGAGGGAACGGCTTGGGAGGGTCGTCATGCATCCGCCAGAGCGCCTCACGCGTCGATCTGGCGGAGCATCCACGAGTTGTATAGAGGCGACCCTGTCAGGCCCGTTTTTGTTTGGACGAAGGCCCATCGGTCCGTCATCGAGGGGTTTGATGCATGCCTGGCTTCCCAGGAGCCCCTGGAGCACTTTTTCGGTAACATGTGGGCTGATGTTTTCGCCCGAGTGGTTGCGGCCGATTTCCTTGGATCCACCTCCGTGGTCAAGGCTCACAAATTTTCTCTGCTTCGGGCCCAGGACACGATGCGTTGTCTGGCCTGGGCTGCCGAGCGCGTGGCCCGCCTCTCCACCCCGATACTCCGTGCGCCTCCGAAGGCTGCGTTTCGGCCCCGCCGTCCGCGGCGGCCGACCGATCACGACTTTGTGGCCTTCGCTGGGGGAGCGATTCGCTGTCGTGCCTGCTGGAGGCTGGCCTCGACGGCCTCGTCGTTGAAGTCTCTGGCCTCCCGTGCGTGCGACCCCCAGGAGGTCGGGCCAGGACACCAGGTCCAGGCCTTAGATCGGGTTTTGATTTGTGTGAAGTGCGGGGCGCACGCTGTGCGCCCCAATCGGCTGTCGGTCGGCCTGTCTCGAGCGTGCAAGAGGGCTGGGACGGGGTCGGCGGGAGCTGGGAGTGGGGGGGACGGAGCTATCGCATCGATGCTCGAGCAGGCTCGAAGGGGCCTGCATCCCAAGACGGGCGAGCCCCTCGAGCCGCTCGTCTTCTCGGAGCTCGGGGAGCCTGCGATGCCGCCGCAGGCGCCCGAGCCCGAGGCACCAGGATGAGGGTCTCTCCCTCGTCTCTTCCCTTTTCTGTCCCGAGGCGTGTTCGTGATTCACTTGCACGCTCTCTGCACTGTCCCCACTGTCTCCTCCTCCTCCTCCTCCTCCTCCTCCTCCTCCTGCTCCTCCTCCTCCCCCTCCTTCGCCTCCTCCGCCGCCCCGCAGGGCGCAGGTCGAGGAGGGCAGAGGCCTGCGGGCCTTCGTCTCCGTGCCCTCCCAGCGACAGGCCCTGCGGCGCCCCGGGGGCGCTGCGCCAGCGGCGGTGCGCATCTGCCCTGCTGCTCGCCCTGCTTGGCCCTGCTCGCCGCTGCCTCGCCTCCCGCTCCCTCGAAAAAGCGGGAGGGAAACACCCACGCAAACACCATGAAACGCCGATGCCCAGGAAAAGATGCGAAATTCTTGGAAGTGTGGGGGAGGACGAGACTCCAGAAAATATAGGAACACATGGGGGATCCTCTTATTTGTGTCTATTCATTTGTGTGTCCCAGGGCTCCCTCGAGAAAGCAAAGGAGCTGCACACTGCGTGCCCATCGGTCGTTGAACGTGCGGTCGGGAACTTTTGGACCGCGGGTTGCTCCGCCTGTTCCGGCCTACCACGCCTCGGCGCGACACGCTGTCCGGTTCCCAGTCCCCAAGCGTCATCGTCCCGAGCCTCTCCGAGCATTCCGCCCCGCGGAGCGGATCGACACGCTAGCGGAGGATAGCGGGTCGCTGGGGCCGCCGCGGCGACACGCTAAAGCAAAACATCCCGACCGCAGCTACTTTTTCGGGTTCTCGGATCCCGATTACTTCCGGCGCATTCCTGTGTTTACGAGTCGAAGGGTTGTCCCTCTTTCCTTCTCTTCCTCCAGTGGGGCGGCTGGGTATCCAATCGATTTCCAACGCCTTCCCACTTCGTGCTGCTGCCCACTTCTTCCGACCGACGGGTGGGCACCAACTGCCGGAGCTCCGCGCGGATCTCTTGGGCCGGCTCTGGGCCCGGCCCATATGGCAGCGCCTCCGGCGCCGCGCCCGGCGCGCTCCGCGCGCCGAGGCGGCGGGGGGGGGCACTGCCGATCCAAGACATCCCAGCGGAGCTCCGACTCCGGCGGTTTGTTCACGCCAGCACCTCTTACGCCATTCTTCTGTCTGACGAACCGACAACACGCACCCATACCCATAGGGGGATCGGAGAGGGCCATGGGTGCGTGTTGTCGGATGGGGGTCCCCGCTCGAGCGGGAGCGTTCCCCGGGGGCCGACAACCCGCACCCATACTCATAGCCAGTTCTCCTCCCGACGACCCCCCTATGGGTATGGGTGCGTATTGTCCGTTCGTCATCTGTCCTCCGTTCCCGTCCGTCATCGCCCGTTCCTTCCCCTCCCGGCAGGCTGCCGAGAGAACGAGGATGACACAGGGAAGGTGTGGAGTAGAGTGCGGCGGGGAGGGGGGGGGGGGGGCGAAAGGGCGGGGGAGGAGAACGTTCGGGGAGCGTGCAGGGGAGAGGAGCGACGAGGGCGTACAGGGAGAGAGACGGCGACGACGACCACGTCGGCGGCGGCGGCGGCGACGACGTGCTACCGCGTTGGGAAGATGGCGGCGCGCTGGCGCCGAGTGGGCAGAGTCGACTCGCGAGCCGCCGCGTGCGCACGGCAGTCCGGGGCGACGGACCCGGGCACCCAGGAAAAGGATTGACGATCCGAGGAAGATGAGGGGGTATAGTATTGGCGGAGGTGGTGGCGGGGTGGAGGAGGGGGATGAGCAGCTGAGGGACGAGGAGGAGAAGGGTTGGGAGCGAAAGCTGGTTGAGGAGGGGACGGGGGAGGAGGTGGAGGGAATGGGGGAGGTGAATGAGGAGGAGGAGGAGGAGGAGAAAAGGAGGAGCACATGGAGAAGGAGGAGGAGGAGGAGGAGGCGGAGCGGGAAGGGGAGGATAGGGAGCAGAAGGAGGAAGGAGGTAGGATGGTAGGAGGTGGGGGGACGGTTGAGGACGGGGACGATTGTCCCCGTCAGGTTCTTGCGGTGGACCGGAAGTTCATAGCCTACGAGTACCAGAATACGGGCAAGGCAGACCAGACTGACGAGGCGCCGATCCTCAAGGACGCGTTTCGTGCTTGTTTTTTTCCCCGTTCTTGCGTCTTGAAAGAAGAGGAGTTTTGGGAGGAAGACGCAGGAAGACTAGAGAGTAAATTCATAATGTATCAACGAAGCTGTTGTACACGTCTCAAGGGCCCTCCTCATAAGTTCCCAAAAGAACTCGTTTGCAATACTCGAAGGGGCCGACTGCAAGACCAGTGTGTCCCATTGATGGACTAGGCGAGGGCCCCGTTTTGAAATGGAGGCGCTCTCCGTCCTTGCAGTTACTCGGTACTTCCAAAAGGCAGGATCACAAAGTTAAGCAGGAGGGGTCCAGCGAGATTCCTGTTTTGAAAAGCAGTTGTCTTCAATCCACGTGATTGCTGCAATGCTAGAATCCCCTTGGGAATTCATGAGGAAGTCTCAAGCGACAGCAACATGTTGAAGAGGAGTCACCATCCACCCGTGAAGCTGGTGCACAAGTTGAACTCTCTGGTCATTCAGACGTAGACGATGTATCCATCGAGAGCCCCTTTTTCTGAACATTGCCGCCCTTCACCTGTGTAATTGCTGGAATTGCACACTACGCTGTGGCCAAAGCCACCTTCGGGTTCCCCCCTAACCGTATGCTTGTGAGACTCATGTGCGCTGCGTTAAGGCGAAGGCTTCTGCAGGGAGTTTGAGGGGACATGTGTGGAGGGGGAGGGGGGACGATACATTGGCTATGCGATGCCCTTGGCAGGAGAACGAGGAAGAGAGGAAGGAACAACACCAGGAAGAGGAAGGAGGATGGGAAGGATCGGAGGAGGATGAGGCGGAGGAGGACGAGCAGGAGGAGGAGGAGGACGAGGAGGTATCCAGAGACGACAAGCGGCAACCCCGATCCCAGCAGAGTAGTTTGCGAGCTTCCCGCGACCCACGGTTGACGTAAGCTTATATTCTACGTTTCAGTAGGAACTCTCTGAACCGGCCTAGCCATGTAATCAGCGGGAAAGCCACCACGCATCCTTGCAATGATCTGGTGTATATGAAGCGCCAAGGATATTGAACATTGAAGTAGTTTGGATTTCCTTGTGGACGTATGCTCTGTGTGAATGAAGTGTTGAGAATCGCCAAGTGCATTGCTTCCTCTCTTCCTCTCGACCATCATCTGTTCGTTCCAGCACATGCAGCCGATTCGTCTCGAGGTCCCATGCCGCCCAAGGAGCCAGTGCCCCACCCCCAAAAAAGTGACAAGCACAAGCCCATTGCCAAGCGGCCGCCAGCTTTCAGAGGGGGTGGCGAACTAAGCGGCAGAAATCCGATCGGCAAGCCGCAGAACTCCGAGAATAAGGTGCTTCCGAGAAATAGCGCGCCGACGCGGTGGAGGAAAAACGCAAACACTTGGCCTCCGAAAATTCACGTTTGCAGGACGAGTTGAAAGCAGTCCAGGAGACAAGCGCTCTGAGATATTATCAGGAGTCGTTGAGACAGCTGCTGGACAGCCGCGGTTCGCGCGCCGCCCGCAAGGAGTAGCTTCGGGGCCGCCGCGGCCGCCGCGCGCCCCGAGGCCGCCGCGCGTTTTCTTTGCGCCCCCTTCGGGGGTCGGGGGGGAAGTGCAGGGACGGGCGGGGAGTTGGGTTGGCGGGGGGGCGGGGGGAGGGGAAGCGGGGAGCTTGGAAGGGGTGAAAAGATGGTGTGCGCAGCGTCGTTGGCGGGAAAGTAGTTGTAGTCTTTCGTCTCCCCCGTCGTTGCTTTGATTCACTTCCCTCCCCCATTTCCTTCGCCCATCCCCGCCCCCCGCTTTCTCCCGGATTCAAGATTCGCGTTCTTTCTCCGTCGGCCTCTTTCTCAGCGGGCCCCGATCGAGCCTCGCCCTTCTCGTTTATCTTTCGCCCCCCACTCGTGTCCCATTGACGCAACTTTCTGTAAACGTTCGTTCGCTCTGGCCATTCTTTTGTCGTCTTTCGTTTCCGCCTCCGCTGTTGTCTTCCCGTCGCGCGTCCGCCGCGTTCCCCCCTGTTGCCCCCTGAGCAACGAGAGCGGGGGCGCGGTCTTGGGCCGGGATTCGGGGCCTTCGAGCGTCGGCGCTTCATCTCGCAATGCCTTTCGTTTTTGATTTTCCATGGGGCAGTGGGCTTTCGGAGGGCCCTCTATCTTGACCTGCGATCGCGCGGCCATGTTTCGGCTGCAGTGCGGATTGGGCGCGCGGGGGCGGGGGGGGCGCCGCCCCGCCCCCGTCGGGGGGCCATGCCGCGCCGTGAGTGCGCGCCCTTGCCCGCGATCGCGGCGTTCTTCGCCTCGGATGGGCCGCGCCGGGCTGGCCGCTCCTCGCGGGCGCGGGCCATCGCCGGGCTCGGGCCCACCCCGGTGCGTCTGTCGGGTCGGCGTGGGTTGCGGGGGCGCGGCTCAGAGATTCGAGCGAGCAGGAGTAGGAAGTTGGAGTTCGGATGGTTCCTGCCAGGATTCGAGCTGGCAGGAGCGGGGGCAGGAGCGGGGGATGGGGCGGGCAGATGGAGGGCGGTAGTTGGGCAGCAGTCCTCCTTCACTCGCGCCGACCAAATCTTTCTGCTGTCCGCAACCCCGCGCGCCTGCGTGCAGCCTCAAATCTCATTTTCGCCTGCGCCCCCCCATCCTCGCCCGTTCCAACTCCCCCAAACTCCAGCCCGCGCTCCCCAGAGCATCCCAGCCAATATTCTTGTCCTTGGGAAGTCATGCCCCTGCCCCAGCTCGCGCTGTCCTTTCTTCCTCCTCCATCGTCGTCGTCGCCGTCTTCGTCGCGCTAGCGTCGCCGCCGTCGTCGCCTGCCGCGTCGTCAGCAGGAGTGGCGTCGTCATCGCTATCATTTCCATCGCTGCCAGGCCGGATCAGGCATCGCCGCCGCAAGTATTGCCGCCCTCGTCGTCGTCGCCCGCCCCCCACCCTCGCCTCCCCCGTTCCGCCCCTCGCCCCGCCCCCGCCCCTGCGCCCCTGTCCGCCCCGGACAATGCCCATATTCCTTTGCCCGGGAGGGGGCGGAGGGCGAGGGCCGAGGGCGACGAGGAAAGGTGGGGGGAGGGGGAGTACGACGACGAAGGCACTGCAAATAGGTGAAACCTTCCCCATGGAACCCCCCGACGGCCCCGCGCGCCCCCCTCCCCCCCCCGCGCGCAGTCGCGTCTTGCCGGCGGCCGACGATTTGGCTTCCAGCCAGGAGGGCGCCGGGGCGAGACGAGGGCTTTGGCCGAGCCGAGGGGAAGGGGTTCGGCGCGAAGGAGCCTCGGGGACCGACGGGCGGGGCGAGAGTGGCGGGGGGTGGGCGGGGGGCGGAAGCGCAGAGCGAGGGGGGCGACGGCGGGCGAGGAGGGGGAGAGATGCCCTCGGCGGGCAACGGTGGGTCTCGGGGGGCGAGGGGCGGGGCAGGGAGGGCAGTGGCGACGGCGCCGGCATCGTCGGGTCAACGATGATACCGTCGGGTAGCAGGAGCAGCAGGTCGAGGGCGTGCATCCGGCTTGATGGGCTTGAAGGTCACCCGCCGCGGCCCCAAGGCCCGCTCGACCCCTCGGGGCAAGTTGCAGCTGGATGGCGAGCTGCAGGCCGCGAGGGCGGCGGGCCCGTCGCGACGGGGGCGGCGAGGCGAGGGGGCGGGTTGGGGCGAGGATGCGGGAGCTGGGGGACGAGGGAAAGGAGGAAGCATGAGGAGACGCGACCGCGAAGATAGCGAGGGGTTGGAGGAAAAGGACTAGGAAGGGGGGGGAGGCGGAGGCGCGGTCGGCGGAGGAGGGGGGGGGAGGGCGAGGATTGTAGACTCGTCGTCGTCGATCGTCCTCGATCGGTCGTCGTCGTATTCGCGCCGCCCGGGGCATCTGGGAACTCGGGGGTCTCCATCTCCTCGCGAACAGAGGTTTCGATGAGCTCGGGGATAACTCGACTTCGCGCATCGCGGCGCGGTGGCGGATCCACCCGATCATGTGAATCTTAAGCCCAAGCGCGTCTCCCCATTGCGTTGCGCGCATGTCCGCGCCTGGCCAGGAAGCGCGAGATACTCAAGTACGTGGATGAGCACGTGGATCACATCGTGACCAACTAGTTGTTCCACGGCTACCGAGTGCGTCGCGAGCTCTCGGCGGCCGGCGCGAGGCCCGCTGAGGCGTTGGCCGCGCGAGGGCGCGTCGCGGCCGCGCGCGCCCATCTTTCTTTTGGATAATAAGGCGCGTGGGAAAGGCCGGTGACGGTCGCGACGGGCCAGGACAGGAAGGGGCAGCATGGCGCGTTCAGTGGGGCAAAGAAAGGCGCGGGCGTCTCGGGAAGGGTGGCGGCGGCGGTGGTGGTGGTGGTGGTGGGGGGGGGGGGGGGCGGATGGGGCGGGCGTTGCGCCGCTGGGCCGCCAGGTCATGGGGGCTAGGCGTCGAGGTGAAGAGCAATGCGGGAAAATGGTTGGCAAGGGCAGAGCGGGCGCCTAGGGGGGGGTTGTTCCTCTTCATTTTCCTCCATCTCCCCTTCCCCCCTCTCCCTCCTCTTGGCCCCCCCGCCCGTGCATCGCTCCTTTGCCATCTGTTTGCCTGTGGTCGTCTCGTTTCTTCTTCTGGGGGCGGGTGGAGGGGCCGTCGCGCGTCGTTCGCCCCGCGGTTCGCTCGCGCCAATTGCGTCGCGCCTTGCTTCGTTGACATATTATGTTTGTCGCGCTGATCGATATAGCGCTCTAAGCCATCGTTGGCTGCTGCCGCTTGAGAGCGGGCAGGGGGGGGGGACTTCGCGATGAACGTCGGGGCGCAGAGGAGGGCCATGGAGGCGCGCGTTGAGCACGAGGTCACCTTGCGGGCGATGCCGCCGTGGCCGCCCGCAGGCGCCGCGCAGCGCGTCGCCCCATTCGCGAAGTTCGTTCGTCGAGGGGCGCGTCTATTCGATGCGCCGGGCCCCCTGGAACCGCGCCGTCGTGAATTCCGATGGGGGCTGTTTCGAGTTGCGCGTTGCAGCCATCATTTCTCTTCGTTGTTTTCTTTTGCAGATGATGGGGCTGTCCGAGACAGCCCGAGCGACGCGCGGTTGGGGCGTCGGGGGGCAGAGGCATGGGGCGAGGGGCGAGGGGGCAGGAGGGGGGGAGGTTTTCCTGCGCGGGGTGTCTTGGGCTCCGACCATTTTATGCCGCGTCGCCCCCCCCACCCCCGCGCCCCTCGCGCCGCGGCTCTCGGCGGGGGCCCCGCCCGCTGCCCCTCCGCCGCGAACGCTTTATTTCGCGTCGCCACCCCCCCCCCCCGCGCCCCAAGCGCCAGAGCGGGACTTCCGCGCCGCGGCTCTTTGCCCCGAGCTCCCCCGCGCCCCCGGCGCCCCGGCGGGAGCTCCGCCCGCCGCCCCCCCCCACCCCTCCCGTCCCAGTTGGGCCCCCGCCCCGCGGCTCTCTGCCCCGAGCCCCGCCCAGTGCCCCTTCCGCCCCGACCATCTCATTCCGCGTCGCGACGCACGGCACCTCCCCCCCCCCCCCCACGGCCCCAGCGCCCTGGCGCCCAGCCCAGTCACCCCTGGCCCCCCCCGCGCCCCCGGCGCTCCAGTAGGAGCCCCGCTCACAGCCCCCTCCGCCACGAACGTTCTCTTCCGCGTCGCAAGGCCCCCGCCGCCCCCCCCCGCGATCGCCCCCCCCCCTCCCCGCCCGCCAGTGCACCCTGCCCCCCTCCGCTCCGACCATTCTATTTCTGCGTCGCACCTCCCCCGCCGCCCCGCCCCCCCTAGACTTCTCAGATTTCTCGCCCCCTCTCTCTCTCTCCCCCCCTTTTTCCCCTCCCCCTCTTCTTTTTTTCTCTTCTTCTTCTTCTTCTTCTTCTTCTTATTCTCCTTATTATTATTCCTTCCCCTCCTCATATTCCTCCTCCTACTCCTTCTCTTTCTCCTCCTCTTCTTCCTCCCCGCCCTTCCCCCTCCGTTTTGTGCAAGAGCCATGGCGCGCGCCCCCTCGCCCCCGACCCCCCGCCCCTCGAACGCTCCGCCCTCTCCTTCTTTCGCCGTTCCTAGGGCGGCGACGCTGCCGCGCGTCGCATCCCCTCTTCCTGCGCGGAGGGCTACGAGCGCGCAGCGGCCCCTGGTGCTCGCAATGTCGCCTCGTTTTTTTTTTTTTTTTTTTTTTGGGGGTGCCCCCCCTTTTTCTCGGGGGGGATTTCTCTCTCTCTCCTCTCTCTCTCCTCTCTCTTCTCTCTCTCTCTCCTCTCTCCTTTTATCTCCCTTTTCTCTTTCTCTTTTCTTCTTTCTCTTTCTCTTTCTCTTCTCTGGCTCTCTCTTCTCTCTCGCGCCCCTTTCTCTTCCCCTCTCTCTCTTTCTCTCTCTCTCTCTCCTCTCTCTCTCTCTTTTTTTTTCTCTCTCTCTCTATCTCTTCTCTCTCTCTCTCCTCTCTCTGTCTTTTTTACTCTCTCTCTCTCTTCCTCTCTGTTCTCTCTTTTTTCTCCTCCTCTCTCTCTCCTCTCTCTCTCTCTCTCTCTCTCTCTCTCCTCTCTTTTTTGTTTCTCCTCTCTCTCTCTCTTCTTCTTCTCCCTCTCTCTCCTCTCCTCCTTCTCTCTCTCACTCTCTCTATGATTTTTTTTTTTTTTTTTTTTTTTTTTTTTTTTTTTTTTTTTTTTTTTTTTTTTTGTTTTTTTTTTTTTGTTTTTTTTTTTTTTCTCTTCTCTTCTCTCTCTCTCTCTCTCTATTCTCTCTTTTTTTTTTTTTTTTTTTTTTTTTTTTTTTTTTTTTTTTTTTTTTTTTTTTTTTTTTTTTTTTTCTTCTTCTCTTCTCTCTGGCTCTCTCTATCTCTTGTTTTTTTTTTTTTTTTGTTTTTTTTTTTTTTCTGGTCTTCTCTCTCTTCTCTCTTCTCTCCTCTCGCTTTTCTCTCTCCTCGCTCTCTTATCCCTCTTCTCTCCTCTCCTCCTCTCCTCTTCCCTCTCTCTCTCTCTCTCTTCCCTATCTCTCTCTCTTTTTATATGTCTCTCTTTCTCTTCTTTCCCCCTTCTTCTCTTGCTTTGTTTGCTTTTCTATCTCTCTCTCTCTCTCTCTCTCTACTTACTCTCTCTCTCTCCTCTCCTCTCTCTCTCTTTTTATCTGTCTCTTTTCCTCTCTTTCCCCCTTCTCTCTTGCTCTTTTTTGCTTTTTGTTCCTCTCTCTCTCTCTCTCTCTCTCTCTCTCCTATTTTCTCTCTCTCTCTCTCTCTCTCTCTCTCTCTCTCTCTCTCTCTCTCTCTCTCTCTCTCTCTCTCTCTCTCTCTCTCTCTCTCTCTCTCTCTCTCTCTCTCTCTCTCTCCATGTTTTTTTTTTTTTTTTTTTTTTTTTTTTTCCCCCCGCCCCGACGCCTCTTCCCGCCGGGGGCCGACGAGGCGAGGGGTGAAATGCGCGACGAGGGGGTTTGAAGTCTAGAGAGGTGAGGGAGGGGGATGGCGTTGTCGAGGATGAGCGCGGCATGGGCGGGGCGGGCGGCAGCCCCGGGAAGCTCCGCGATTTTCCCGCGCCCTGTCCGAGGGTGGGATCGGCGCAGTTTTTAGAATCTGTATTTTTGCCCATGAGGCCTTGGCTGATCGGGCGCTGGTCAAGAGGCGAGCTGCCGCGCTGGGCGGGCCGCCGTCGAGGTTCGACTGTCGCGCGCCCCGCCCGCGCCGCCACCTATGGATGGTTCCGGGCCCTTTCAGGCCTTGAGGCGGCGGACTGGGCGGGGGGCGCGAAGCCGCCGAGTCCCTCGACTTCGGCTGGCGATGTTCCCCCTCTCCGGGCCCGCCCCCCCCCCCTCGTCTCCGGGCGCCCCCCCCCTGCCCGCCCCTCCGCCCCCACCGCCCCCCCCCCCCCCTCCGCGGCGTCTCTCTCTTGCCCCCCCCTCGCCTTCCCACCTCTGGCTCCTCGACCCGCCTTGCCCGTTCGATTCTGAAGCGCCCGCTTCATTGGCGCGCGGCCCGTCGGCGCGGGCGGGCCCGCGGATGTTGGGGGAGTCTGCCCTCGCGCGGGAGCGCGCGTTGGCCTTTGCGCCTGAGCGACGGGGCGAGCTGGCGCGCGTCGGCGCGAAGGCTGGCGCGTTCAGGCTCTGGAAGCGCCCTGCTCAAAATTTAGCGCGCGCCCCGCAGTGGGCGGCGCGCGGGGGACGAGGGCGCGGCGAAGAGGATCGGGGGGCAGGCCGGGGCGGCGAGGCGCCCCGCGGAGTGGCGTTTGTCCGTCGTTTTCGCCCGGGTAGTGGCGCCTTGTTGATTTCTAGGCCATCGGGGCGAGTGGTAGCATGCCCCCCTCCACTCGCCCCCGTCGCCGCGCCTTCGCTCGCCCTGGGTATCAGAATGATGTGTGCTTGTTTGCGCGGCCAAATTTGCAACTCTGCGCGCGTTGCGCGGATGCTCGTTGTGATATCGCCCCTTGGATGTTCGTTGTGATATCGTGGGTGCCCCTGGCTGGCCTCTTGGAGGCAGTTTGGGTGCTTTCTGGGCGGGCGTTTGGAGACTTCCTGTGGCCTCCTCTGGGCTCCTCGGGGGCCCCGGGGCCCCCTGCCAACTGCTTCGGGCCCCTCGGGGGCTTCGCGGGGTCTCCTGGGGGCGTCCTGGGGCGGATGTTCGTTCGATGCGTCGGCTCGTGCTCTCCTTCTCGGGGCCGTCTCGGGGCTCCCGTCCAGCGCGTTTTTCGGGGCGCTCTTGAGCGCTGATTGGGGCCCTCCTGGCCGGTCTCGGGGCCCTCTGGCCATTGGCAGAGTCGCGCGGGGAGCCCCCGGGGGCTCGCGGGGCCGCCCGGGGCGTCTGGGAACTAGAAGTCCCAGCTCCGAGCGAACGGAGAAGTCCACGAGCTCGCGGATTATTAGACTTCGCGCGTCGGGGCGCGGCGGCGGACCCGCGCGTTCGCACGTGAATCCTAACTCCACGCGCGTCTCCCCATTGCATCGCGCGCGCGCCCGCGCATGGCCGGGAAGCGCGAGATATTCAAGTACTTGAGCGAGCAGGTGGAGAACATCGCGACCAAATCCCACGGCCACCGAGTGCATCGCGAGCCGATGGCAGCCAGCCCGACGCCCGCCGAGGCGATTGCCCATTGCGTCGCGCGCGTGCCCGCGCTTGGCCAGGAACCGCGAGATATTCAAGTGCTCAGATGAGCGCGTGGATCACCTCGTGACCAACTTCCACGGCTACCGCGTGCGTCGCGAGCTGTCGACGGCCGGCGCGACGCCCGCTGAGGCGCTGGCCGCGCGAGGGCGCATCGCGGCCGTGCGCGCCCATCTCTATTCGGATAAGGCGCGCGGGAAACGCCAGTGACAGACTTGGCGGGCCAGGGCAGGAAGGGGCAGCATGGCGCGCTCAGTAGGGCGGGAAGAGGCGCGGGCGTTTTTTTTGGGGGGGGGGGCGGAGGAGCGGGCGCTGGGCCGCTGGGCCGCCAGGTCACGGGGTTCGGGCGTCGAGGTGAACGGCAATGCGGGAAAAAGGTTGGCAAGGGCAGAGCGGGCGCCGAGGGGGGGTGTTGTTCCTTTGCGTTGTCCTCCTCCATCTCCCCCTACCTGCCCCTCCTCTTGACCCCCCCGCCCATGCGTCGCTCCTTTGCCCTCCTCTTTGCCGAGGGTCGTCTCGCTTCTTCCTCTGGGGGCGGATGGAGGGGCCGTCGCGCGTCGTTCGCCCCGCGGTTCGCTCGTGCCCAGTTTGTCGCGCCTTTCGTTGGCAGACTACGTTAGTCGGATTTGTCGATATAGTGCTCTAAACCATCGTGGCCGCCGCCGTTTGAGAGCGGGTGGGAGAGGGGCATTTCGCGATGCACATCGGGGCGCAGAGCAGGGCCATGGAGGCGCGCGCGGAGCGCGAGGCCACCTTCGGGCGACGCCGCCGTTGCCGCCCGCAGGCGCCGCGCAGCGCGCCGTCCAATTCATGGATTTCATTCGTCGACGGGTGCGTCTATTCGATGCCCCGGGCCTCCTGGAACCGCGCCATCGTGAATTCCGACGGGGGCAGTTTCGACTTGCGCGTTGCAGCCGTCATGTCTTCCCGTTGTTTTCTTTTGCCGATGATGGGGGTTGCCCGGGGCAGCCCAGGCGAGGGGGGATTAAGGCGTCGGGGGGGCAGAGGCGCGGGGCGAGGGGCAACGGGGGGGGGGGGGCGGAGGGCGGGGCGTTGATCGCCGGCGCGCGGAAGTGGTGGTGGAGCGAGCCATGCCGAATCGTTCCTTTTCCCTCGCCCCCCGCTTCCCGCCCCGCGATCGATCCGCCTTCTTTTTATTTCGCCGTTCTGTTTTCTGGCGCAGCTGGCGGCGGGCCCGCTCAACTGACCAGCGACCCAGTGTTCTTCGCAGTGGTGGGCAGTTGCACCGAGCAGAACAACGTCGTCGCTGTTCTGCGCGTCCTTCGAGACTCGTCTGTCAGTCTCTCTCTTTCTCTTTTTTTTTGTTCTCTCTCTCTCTCTCTCTTTCTCTCTCTCTCTCTCTCTCTCTCGCTCTCGCTCTCGCTCCCTCTCTCTCTCTCTCTTTTTTGTTCTCTCTCTCTCTCTCTCTCTCTCTCTCTCTCTCTCTCTTTTTGTTTCTCTCTCTCTCTCTCTCTATCTTTCTTTCCCGTTTTCGCTGTATATCTACAGTATCTCCATGTTTGTCTCCCACTCTCGCTCCTCCCTGTCCTTCCGCGCTTCTCGCCCCCTTTCCCGCCCCGGTGCCTCGCCCCGTTGGGGGTCGACGAGGCGAGGAGTGAAATGGGTGGCGAGGGGGGCTTGAAGTTCAGAGAGGCGAGGGGGGAGGACGAAGTTGTCGAGGATCAGTACGGCATGGACGGCGAGGGAGGGGGCCCAGGGAAGCTCTGCGCTTTGCCCGCACCCTGTCCGACGGTGGGAAGGGCGCAGTTCTCAGAATTGGCACGTTTGCCGGTGAGGCCTTAGCTGATCGGGCACAGGTCAGTGGGCGACCTGCCGCGCTGGTCGGCTGATAGGGGCGCACTCGCAAACGGGGCGACTTGCGCGATCGCGGGTGCGCGAGGGTGCGGCGCCACTTCGCGCTGCTGAGTTCAGCAGCCACGCGCCCCATTTTCTTTGTCTTCTTCCCCCTTGTATCCTTCGCTTTCTGCATTTCCAGTTTCCCATCCACGCTGCGTGGAAACGCAGACATTACATGCGCAAACAGTTATCCATCCGTCCTGCTCGCAGCCCGTCGCCTGCGCGTAATCGGTCTTGGGCTTCGATTCGGCCGCTTGCGATTGCGTTGCGCTCGGTCGTAAAAAACGCGGCGTGGTTGGCGCCCTCCCTCGTTCTAGCCATCCCCTCTCGTCGTTTTTGCTTGCGTTCTACTCATTGGCGCCACGGGGCCGCCTTTGCCAGGTCGCCTCGGAAAAAGATGAGGAGTTTGGTCGTTGCCGTGCGGTTCTGGGGCGCGGCCTCGGGCGCAAATGAAGCAACCGCGCGTCTTTGAGGCTATTCGGGTAGCATCGGGGCCGGGATCCTCCCGTGCGAGCAGAGTGCACCTTCCCAGAAGTTGCTCGGATTTCGTTCTCGCCAGTCCGAAGTTGACGCCGGACTGGGGTTGCCGCTTGTCGCTTCTGGATGGGAAGAGGAATATCAGGAGGAGGAGCAGCAGAAGAAGGAACAGGAGGAGAAGGATGAAACGAGTTCTGGAAGGTGGACGAGGGCAATGGGCGTCGGAGGATTGCACGGTCAGGATTGGCAACCCGAGAAAAGTGTACCATCCAGCTTCCATATACGATTCTTGGTCTCAAACAAAGCCCGTGAGCAATCCGAGTTGGGTCTCACCATACTCCTCGCCGTAAACTAAGAAGGGACATGATCTGAACATGTTTTGCTGTTGACGGCTTGTCGACTACGGTGGACAAAGGGGGCACCGGATAAGAACCTGTACGTTTTGGAGGTGATGCTCATGATGTTGACGGTACTGATGATGTTGACGTTGAACGTTGCCGTGCTTGTGACGGTGCTGTTGATGAGAATGACGACGGTCATTCTTTGATTGGTGAGTACGACGCAGATAATAAAAACATGGGCCGTTTGTGAAATATTGCGGCTATGAGGCGTTCTACCACCCTCGGCTCAAGGCGACTCCCGCTGGCAATCCATCGCATGTGCTCTTCCATCAGCCAACAACCAGTACCACATCAACATACGTTTCTTGAACCTTCCAGTTGCCTTTGCTTCTTAGTTTGCCGGCTTCCCCGCTCTGTGGGCACCTGGGCCCCCCCAGAACATATGCGATTTGTCTTGCTTCCACGTGTATGCATCCATGTGCGCATGTACAGCACTGCGCACGGGGAATCCTTTTCCTCTCTTTCTATGCCCTCCCCTTATCTCCCGTCTGCGTCCTTATCCCGTCTGCGTCCCCGTCATCTCTTTATATCTCGTCAGTGTCCTTTTTTCCTTCCCGCGCGAACGCCCGTTCTTTCCAGCACGAGGCCGCTGCGTCCCCGGACCGCTTCGCCCCAAGCACAGTTCGGCGGGGACGGTTTCCCCGGCGGACCGCTTCGCCAGCGGGCCGACAGCAAGTCGGACGCTGACGGGCGGATCAGGCGGGCGGATCTTCACGGGTGGTTCCGAGTGCGCGGGATGTTGCACAGCGGGCGGGCCTCATAGCAGGCAAGCGATCGGGCGGGAGGATCCCCACGGGCGTGTCGGGCGAGGGGCCGGGTCGGGAGGATCCCCACGGGCGTGTCGGGAGGATCCCCACGGGTGTGGTAGGCGGGGCGATGGTCCAGGGGAAGCGGTCGGGGTGAATCGGTCCGGTGCGAAAGGGTGCGAGGGCGAAACGGCGGGTGAAGCGGCTGCCCCTCTCACTCTACTCCCTCCCCTGCCCCTCCCCGTCTTTGCCTCCCCGGCTTCTTCCTCCCGCCCTCCCTCCCTCCCGCCCTCCCTCCCTCCCCTTGTCCTTCTCTGACTCTGACATCGCCTCATTGCTTCGCCTTCCTCCAGCTAGCGTTTCCAGCTTTCGCCGTCCCAGGCACCCAGCTTTGTGGAGGTTGAACGCGGACGGGGGGACGAAGGGGAGTGGGGAGCCAGGGGAGGACGGAGGGAGTTTGAAATTGCGAGAAGGTAGGGGAATGACGGTATTGGCGATTGGTGATTGGTGCTGAGAGGAGATGCAGCAGGACCAAGATCTCGACAAACATTCTTTCCCTTGTCGGATGTTTCGCCTCGTTTTCAGAGTTTGGGACTTGTGCCACGAGGTAGTTCCCGCGGGGCTGCTGGCAGGTGCTGGCTGCATGGAACCAGCACCCCCTTAGGCCATACAACTGGAGAACAAAGGGGAAGAGGGGCAACACACAACTAAGGAGGAGGATGAGGAGGATGATGAGGAGGATGAGCTGGCGGATGACGGGGAGGATGAAGAGGTGGAGGAGGAGGAGGAGGAGGGCGAGGAGACTGACTGACTGACTGACTGACTGACTGACTGACTGACTGAATGACTGACCACTGCATGAAGGGAAGCACGCGTCTCGAGCAGGGCTCCGCGCACCGTGCAAGGCTCGCTTTCGAATCCGTCGTACGGGCCCACGCCCCACGAGCGTGAGCGGGCGTATGCCCTCACGGCGGGTCCTGTGCACGCCCGGCCTGGCGACGGCACGGCGATAACAGGGCGCCGAAGGCCTCGTCGCAAAGGCTGCCGGTGCCCTCGATCCCCGGGGGCATTGTTGAGAACAGTAAAGGCACTCGCCCAAGAGGAGGGGGAGAAGGATGAGTGGGGTGGTGGGAGGGGCCGCGGGCGCTGCGCGCTCACTGGGCTACTCGCGTGTTCCTGCGTGCGATCGGTGCCAGGCGTGTCCTGGATGATCTTGCGGAGCTCGTCCAGAAGGACCTGAAGGTTGCGCTCGCCTCCTGCGCGAGTAGCGTGGTCGCACTTCCGCGCGCCGCCACTTGCACACATGGCTTTGACCATGATGCGGGTCAGCTCCTTGGCCTCAGGGGCCGTGGCGATGAAGGGCTTCTCGCGCGTGTCTTCGGAAGTTTTTTTTGTTCGGATCTTGCACGCGCGCATCACATGTGCCGAGGCGTCCGGGTCCGCCGCTGCATTGCGGTGGTGGGTGATCATTGCCCGCTCTTCTGGGATCAGATGTTCGTCATTGGCTGCCAAGGCGGTGAGGTTGGCCCAGACGTGGACGGCGGGCTCACCCGCCGGTTTCGCACCGCGGCCCTCGGCTGCCGCCCTGCACTTGTTCGGCGTACTGCTTGCTCGTGCGCTGGGCCTCGGCAATGTAATTACTTGTTGACAGCGACACAGAGACAGCATGGCGAATGTAAACGCCTGGAGCTCCTGGATCTCCAGGCTGTCCTTCGGAGTGAGGGCGGCGACCAATTGAAGAATCCGTGCGAGCAGCTTTTCCATGCCCGCTGCTGTCCTCTTGGCGGCCAGGGCGCCCTCCTCTGCACTGGGCTTCCGCGACCATCCCTCCATGGCTGTGGTGCGCGAGGACGGACGGGGCAAGAGGCTGCTCCTCCACACAATGGGTGCAGCCAAAGGGTGTCAACAAATGATCCTGGAACGTGTTGCGTTACATGGTCAAGCTCCCCACACTGCTTGCACACCAGGTCGTCCGGCACTTCGCGGCCCGCAGTAAGTATGTCCCCTTCCCCCCTTGCAGAGTGTGTCTTTGAGGGAGAGTGCGACGTGCCTACGCGCAGTGACGCGAGTATAGAAGGCACACCTGCACCAAGGGCACTGGTTCGTCACAGCGGCAACATCAGCGCATTGAAGTTCACCATGCTCCCCTCCCTTCCTCATCCGCCGGCGTAGGGTGAGCTGCTTCGGGGATGGGAACTCGGCTTCGTACACAGCCCCCGCAGTCGACCGGAAGGTTGTTGCTGTAGTAGGTTTCCTGCCAGGACGGGCGCCCCCTGCCGATATTCCAGCACCCGAGCCCCCACCAGGAGAGGAGGAGCAGGAGGAGGAGGTTGAGGAGGAGGAGGAGCAGGAGGAGGAGGAGGAGGAGGAGGAGGAAGTCGGGTCCAGAAAAACGGCGCCAACGGTTTTCCCTCACTTTTGGTATCTGGGGCGGCTTGCCCCCACTCATCCCTCGTCACCCGGGTGTCGGGGGGTTCACGTGTAGTTCCCGGCAGCAGGGTTTGGAGTCCAGATGCTTCAAGAACTGTCAGAGCCTCCTCCCTCTCCCTTGTCTTCCTCCTGCTTTCCTCTTTTTCATCCTCCTCCTCCTCCTCCCCTCCTCCCCTCCTCCTCCCCCATCTTCCTTCTCCCTCCATCTTCCTCCTGATCATTCCTGTTCATCCTCGTCATCCTCCCCCTCCACCCTGTACCTCCTCTACTGCTTCCTCCTCAACAGGATCAGATTCCTCCTACTCGTCGTCTTCATCGTCGTAATCATAGCGAGCATCCTTCATTTTTCATCGTAGCCTCAAGGTTTCTCCCCATCCCTCCTCATCCTCATGGTCCTCCTCCCCCTTCTCGTGCTCGAGCTGCGGACCGTGTCACCTCCCCTCCCCTCCTCGAGCTCGAGCTGCGGACTGTCGAAGCCCTCGTGCTGCCCTCCACTCCTCATCCTCTTCCCATCAGCGTGGGAGCTTCATGGGGGGTGGGGGAGAGGGCGCGCGTGTCAACCTGGGCAGCACATCAGCCAAAGGGGGGCGTCCCCTGATGAGAGGGAGACCGACGGAAGGGTGTGACGAGGAGGAGCAACAGGAGGACAAGAGAGGAAGGGAGGACGGAGCGGAGGAGGAGCGAGAGAGGACAAGAGAGCACGGGAAGCAGCGGGCACGCCCGAGAAGGGCGGGAAAGGGGAGGGAGAGGGTCGCCAACAGCGCCGACGCCCAGCCGGGGAACCCCCAGGAGGGGGGGGAATTCTCGAAGGGGGCCCTGCCGTTCCTGTCGCTCGTGCTCGTGCTGCCCCTCGGGCAGTCTCCGTCCGCATCCTCCTCCTCTCGGGGGCTCGTTGAGGCGAGGTTCTCCCAAGGTGTGGGTGGGGGGGGCGAACCCAGCTGGATGCTCACACGTTCGTTTTCCAGGGGCCGGTTGGAGCGATTTTCCTGCAGCCCCAGACCTGTACGTCCCTCCGATCCTGTCCACTGCCCCCCCCCCCTAGGCCCGCCCCACGGGTCTGAGCCTGGCTGTGCACGGGCAGGCGCGTTTGCCTCGCCTCTCTGTCGGCTGCGGCGGCGGCGGTGAGATGCGAGCAGCAGGCCTGCGCGGCGACGGAGCCGTCCAGCGGGGGTCCGCGTGGCGGGCCGGCTCCTGCTCTTTCGCCCTGCTCTGGGGTTCGGCGGTGCACCCCGGTAGCTCCCCCCCCCAGGGTCCTTCGCATGTCAAACAGGGCCAACGTGCATGCCGTCTCGGCGTCGTTCGGGAAGCCCGTTGTGCTCCTCGAGGACGTGATTCGGTGCGTCTGGGGCCTCTTGGGGGCCCCTCGTGCTGCTCGGAGTATCTAAAGTCCAGTCGTCTGAAGGCTTCCGGAGAGTCCCAAACAGAGCCACCGTGCATGAGAAGAAGAGAAGCATTGTTGTCGGTCCAGCGGTGCTTTCTGAGCGGCTTTTCTATGGTTTCGTGAGAGGGAGGCATATCTGGAGGTGAGCACGCAGGCTGACAAAAGGATAAGCCAGCAAGAGCTGCCGGGAAGGGTCAGTCATCCTTTGCGGATGCGAGAAGCTCGCCTCCAGGTCGGCCAGGTGGTGCGAAGCGCAATCGTGGCAGAGATCATTCTCGCGGCTGCTGCAGTGGTGCCAGTAGGACCCGCCGGGCCCCTCACCTCCACAGAAATGCACGCTCCAGCCTTCCCATCCCCTGGCGTACTGGCCGTCTGACTGGTCGCTCGAGTGTGCGCGGCCTCCGCGGGTCTGGGACAAGCGAGCCGCGAGCGCCTTATCTCTCTGCTTCGTGCGTGCCGATGCATCCCAGGGGTGGCGACGATGGCGTGGGCGACGTGCTGGCGGCGGTGCTGGCGACGGGTTTGGCGTCCGCGCTCGTGCTGGCGCCGGGGTAGGCGTCAAAGTGGGCGTCGGCGTTGTGCTCCGTGATGCCGCCCTGGCTGGTGGCGGAGTCGCTCTCGTCGTCGAAGTCCTGCTCGAGGTAGTCCCGCGATGCGAGGCCTGGTACGCCAGTGCCCCACAGGGCGACCGCTCGGCCGACGTCCTCCCTCCCCTCGCCCTCCTCCGCGAGGACGGCCGTGGGGCTGGGGATGTCGAGACCAAGCGTGCGCTCGATGTCCTCCTCCTCCTCCTCCTCCTCTTCGCACTAGCCGGGATGACTTCAACGGAGCGTTCATCGTATCTTATGTACGCTTTCGGATATTTTCCGCTCGTGGTCGCCCCAAGCTGGTTGCTCAAGACGTGCCACGGCTCGCTGAGGCTGTCAGGGTCGCCAGGCGCCTTCCACGGCTGGGGCCCCATGTGCGTGTTTGGGCTCAGCGGTGAGCTCTGAGGCGCACCGGAGGAGAAACTGTTGCGGCTACAGGCCACGCTCCACCTCCTCGTCCTTCTCCCCTCCTCGTGGCCAGGGTCGCAGCGGACCCGGCGCGGGGCCGTCGCCTGGTGCTGGCCAGCCCGAGACTTCGTGACGGGTCTGGCCGTGGCGACGCGGGGGGGGTCCTCGGCGACGTAGCCCGAAGCGCTAGGCTGCTAGGCAGGGGGGGCCGCTGAGGGGGTCCCGCGGGGGGGATGTCAGGGGCGGCCTAAGCGACCCCTAGCAAGCCATCCCCTTCCGTGAAGTCCCCCTCGCTTCGCCCCGGGACGTATGCATGCAGCCGGAGCGGCGCGCGGAAGGCGAGGACGACGCCACGGAGAGGGACGGTCTGCGAGCCGCGCCCGAGGCTGCAGCCTGGGTCTACTCCTGGGACGGAGCGCCCGGGGGGGCAGGTCGGCAGGGGGGCCGGGCTCAGCCCCAGCGGCCGGCGCGGCCGCCTCTGCGGCAGGCGCTGTCCTGCCGTGGCGTGGTCCTGGCAGCCGCAGCGGCTCTGTGGCGGGCGCAGCCCCCGTGTGGTCGCACTCGTCGTGCTCGTCGTGCTCCTGGCTGGCGCAGGCCCCGGTAGCCGTGGTGCTTGCCGTGCTTCGGGGGCGGAAAAGATGGGGGTGATGATTTGGGGGGGGTGATATCATGGCGGGGGCCATGGTATTTCCCCAGATCTCATGGCGCCTCCTCTTATTTCATTACGTCCCTGGCCCCCCCGCTGGGCCACGCACATGCCGCCGGTCATGATTTGCGCCCCCCCCCCATCTTGGACGCCCCCCTCTTGGCCGCTCCCGAGTGCTCGTCGTGCTCGTTCCCGGAGATGGGCTCCGAGGCGCATGCTCGCGATGAGGTCGGGGCTGAGCTCTGGCGCCTCTGTGCTGAGCTTGCCGGTCTCCTGCTTGCTGCGCAGGTTCTCTCGCGCATTGTTCGAGCAGGGCTGGCGTTGGCAGCCGCTGCGGGTGACGGCGATGATCGCATCGATAGCCGTCGCATGGTGTTCTTTCCCCGCGGCATATGCAAGTCGGCAACTGGCAGCGTGTTCATGCCGTCGATAGCCCTACTACTGCGCTCGGTCTCCGCGTGCGCGGGTAGGTCTCGGCTCGACGCCGATGTCCTCGATGAACAAAAACTGCTGGCTCATCTTTGCGTGCGTGACAGGGCTGCTTCTCGATGCTTCCATGGCTCCCCCCCCCTCCCACACACGTCCCTCCCTCTGAGCATGCTCCTCCTCCGCCTCCTCCTCCTCGCTTCGCGCCCCCTCCTTGGAGGTGTTCGTCACCGGGTGCGCGACGCACGTCCGCATCTGGGACGCGGTCCGAGGGGGCAGGGGGGGGGAGGGGGCAGCGGCCCGGAGGGCGCTGCCCGGCCGAGAGCCCCCGGCTCGCCCCACGGGGGGGGGGGGGGGGGGGCGAAGCGGGAGGCGGAGGCGGCATCAAAGGAAGGAGGGAGGGGGCGGAGGGACGGAGGGACGGAGGGAGGGGGAAGGAGGAAGGAGGGAAGGGGAGGGGATTGAGGAAGGAGGGAGGGGAGGGAGGAGGGAGGAAGGAGGGAGGGGGAGGAGGGACGGAGGGACGGACGGACGGAGGACGGACGGACGGACGGAGGAGAGGGGGAGGAGGACCCGAGTAAGCCCAATAAGGAGCAGCGATATTGGAACACACCCTCGCTCCTAGTTCCATCTCCGGAGCTCCCTGGAAGGATTCATGTTCACGGCGGGAAGTGCCTCGTTGGAAGTCAACCGTTTGAAGACCCAGAACTGCGCCAGAACACCATTCCTGGGACGTCAATGCCGCGAAGTACGGCTACTGCTGCGTCCTTACGATCCTGAGCCAGGACACGGTTTCTGGGACTGTACACATCGAAGCAACGTAGTTGCTGCGTCATGGCAATCTGACCTCATGCCAAAGCATCGTTTGGTGGATAGTAACCATTGAAGGGGCCCGAGGACACATAAATAAATACACACAAATAAAAATATTCCCCATATTCTCCTATATTTTCTGGGTGTTCGTCTTCCCACCCACTTACCATATTTTTCCATATTTTCTGGGGGATCGACGATTCATTGTGTCTGTGTGTTTTTTCCTTCCTGAACCATGAGGTCGCTTGAAACTGCTGCAGCTCTTAAAGCGAACATGCGCGGCGCTGAGGCGACAGCCACATTTTGAACTCCAGCCGCCCGCAGTCCTTGGAGCTGCTGCAAATGCTTACGTCGAGTGCGCGCGGCGCGTTGGCGAGAGCCGCATTTTGAAAGCGACCCGCCCTGCATCCGCGAACTATCTGCGCTTAGAAGACGAGCGCGCGCGGCGCTAAGGCAAGAGCCGCATTTTGAAAACCGCCCGCCCTCCGTTCGTGAAGATGTTGCAGATTTCGAGCTTCAGGCTCACACGTAGCGAGGAAGTCTCAGGCGAACTCCCGGCCCGTCCTTCCGACCGGCCTCGGGGCGCGACAGGGATGAGTTGTGCACAGGGGGAGGAGAAAGAGGAGGAGGAGGAGGAGGAGGAGGAAGAGGAAGAGGAGGAGGAGGAGGAGGAGGAGGAGGAGGAGGAGGAGGAGTTATCGGAGCAGGCGGAGGAGGAGGAGGGGCCTGTCCGGGGCCGGGGAGGCGGCAGGCGGGACGCGGCGGCGGGGGGGCGGAAGAGCCGCAGCGGCGGTGTTTAGTAGTGCGGGCGCAGAGCCGCTTGTCGGAAGTCTACCCCGAACAGTGCGGAGAAGTATGGCGGAGGTCTCCGCCCTGGAAGTGTAGGGGCGGATATCTCCGCAGAGGTGTGGCGGAAGCAGCGAGGGCAAAGCAGCGCGGACATCGGCTACAACGAGCTTGAAGAGTACAGTCGACCCGCATGGTAAGGATGAGCGACTTCCCAAGGCTAATCTTGCATCCTTCCCCCCTCGGCCGATCCTTGGTCGCTTTCGCTGGCCGCGCCCCGCTCGCAGAGTGCCGACATGGCCTTCCTCATCATGAGTCTGTATTCAAAGGGTTGAATCTACGGCGGGAAATACCGCCTTACTTACAAAATCGCACAGCATACGGCGGGTGAGGGGTCGGGGGGGGGCGGCCGCCCCAGGGGCTCGCGGCTGGCGGCAGAGGCCTTGCAGCCTGGAGGGCGGGGGTCATTACTGTAATGGCCTCCGGCCAGTGCCACCGATCCAGGGGGCTCCGGATTCGGTGATCTTCGCGGCTCTGTGGCCTCCTTCCTCCTCGACGGTCCTCTTTCTTCTCCTCTGGGGGGTCCATGGAGCGGTCCCGGGGGGAGTCTGGGGAGGGTTCCGAGGGGAGGGTCCGGGACGACTGGCGGCTGTGGCCTTGCAGCCTGGATGGGGGGAGGGTCATTATTTCAGAGGAGGGGGAGCAGTTTACCGCATCCACTACCCGTCCTTCGTGGCCACGGCTGGATTCGCCTCGAAATCTTGGTCTGGACGCACCCCAGGAGACGTCCGTGGAGTAGCGCTAACGGTACACCGTTTGTTCCCCCCAGGGAGCCCGATGCGTGGGGCGGCCAGCCCGGGCGGGAGTTAGGCACGACACCCGGCCGCAGGCGTCTTGCGGCGCTCGGCCGTTACGCGCGCGTATCCGCCGCGCGGCCTCCACGTGTTCCACGCGTGGATCCAACCGTGTGTGTGTGTGTGTGTGATCCAGAGGGAGGTGGTGCGACGCTGGCTTGGGACGCTGGGTCCGTGCCTCCTCGGGGGAAGGGGGAGGTAGGCGGGAGGGATGAGGAGGGAGAAGTTGAGGAGGAAGAGGGATGGAGGGAGGGAGGTGGCAGGCATTAGGGAGGTCGGACGCAGAGAAGTGGAAAAGGGAGCACGAAGAGGAGGGGAAGAAGGGTGGAGGCAGGAGGGACCATGAGGAGGAGGAGGAGGAGGAGGAGGAGGAGGAGGAGGAGGAGGAGGAGGAGGAGGAGGGGGAGGAGGAGGGGGAGGAGGATGGGGAGGAGGAGGAGGAGGAGGAGGAGGAGGAGGAGGAGGAGGAGGAGAGGTCACGGGCGCCATCAAGTGCGAGATCGCGCAGCTCGAGGCCCGGCCCCAGCCTCGCCCCCTGCCCTCGGCCGCTGCCCGGGGGGGGGGGGCAGGAGCGGCCCGGGCACCGTCGGGAGTCGCCCCCTCCTCCGCGGAGGAGGGGGAGCTCGGCTACGCTTACGAGCGAGCCTCCGCCGTGCCCCGACGTTGCTCCCCGATCTCGGCCACGGGTCCATCAGTGATGGATCCGAAGCGAGGAGCTGGCCCCGGGGAAGGCGTGGGGGGCTCTGGGGCCGCGGGGGGGGGGCTCGGCCACGCTTGCGAGCGCCGAAGAGCAACGGCAAAGCCAACTGCATCCCCCCTGGTGGCGCCCCTGGCGCCGCCCCTGGCGCTGAGAGATTCTGTTGATGCCGTTTCCTTCCGCTTGACTCTCCGCCAGGGTGATTGCAGGTGCGGGCCCACACGGGTCCGCACAGCACCAGCTCGCGCTATTGGATTCGGCATCCCCCGAGCCTTCCCTCCCCCCCGACTCCGCGCACCAGAGGTCACAATCGTGTCCCGACCGCGTGGCCAATGAAATGGTGTAACATGTAACATGCTGCCATGGGTCACGCAGCTGTTCTGCGCTCTCGGCCCAAGAGGTCGGAGGGCCTGCCCTGATACACCGAAATTCGGCGCAACGAGCACGTCACGAAATTAGGCTTCCATGCAGGCACTATTCCAGAGTGGTGCCCTTCCTAAGGCATCCCGACCCCGCCAAAGGCGAGGTCAAGGTGCTTGCTGAGCTGCACTCAGCCCGCAGAATAAGGATGAACGACTCTCGAAGGTTCCCCATGCATCCTTTCCCCATCAGCCCGTCCTTGGGCGCGGGCGCTTTCGCTGGTCGCCGCGTCCCGCTCGCAATGGGCCGGCATGGCTTTCCAAGGCCCTTGCATCCTTACCGCGCATCCTTATTATACAGGTTGATTGCAGCGCTCCAGTCTTTGAGCCAGCTCCGAGCCAGGCGCGCACCAGAAACACCCGTGGCCGCTCTTGCCTGAGAGGGGCGCCCTTTGCGTGCAGCCTGGGTGGAGCGTGGGCGGGGAGGGTGGGTGGGCCCAGGGAGGAAGGGGGGGGGTCCCGTCGGGGGCAGCGACAGGAGGGATGGGCTCGGGGGGGAGCGTACAGTCAACCCGCACGGTGAGGAGGAGCGCTGTTCCAAGGTTGCCCTTTCGTCCTTAGCCCCTTTCGGACCATCCTTGGCGACTTTCGCTGGCCAATCTCGTTCGAAAAAACGTGAACATGGCCCTCCAAGGCCCTTGCATCCTTACCGCGCATCCTTATCACACGGGTTGGCTGTAGAGGGGCTGGACTCGGGGGGACACGCATCGGACCCCCCATCGCCTGGTCCTCGCATGCAGGGTCCTGGTAGCCCACCCCGCCCAGGAGCCTTCGGCTCGCTATCGGGGGCCTGTCGCCGATCCATCGGCGATAGATCGCCGATTCCAGGTGGATGTTTCCGCCCCCCATGAGCTGGTCGCCCCGCACTATCGTTCCTCATCCAGGGTGCGAGGAGGAGGAGGAGGAGGAGGAGGAGGAGGAGGAGGAGGAGGAGGAGGAAGGAGCGAGGGTGCAACCTGACCCCCTTGAAGAGCCTCTCGAGTCTTGCACCCGTCGAGCGAGGGTATTTAAGAAGTGCTGTAGGCCGTGGGGACGCAATCTCAGCAGCGAGGCTAGATGAAAAGTGTGCAGCTCTTCCCCTTACACGCTTGTGCATCGACAACCAGCTTGCGGCATGCAAGAAGAGGCTTTGGATGGCGAGAGTACCCCCTCCTACCTCATCCGCTTGCTCGTGCGGTTGCTGAACTCCTCCCTCGTCTCCTTGCTGAGAGACTGCCCGTGCCACAGCATTCTTCCTCCCCAGCTCTGTGGTGCCAAAGCGCTGTTTTGGCGGTGGACCAGTCGCCATGGCAGGACACCTCTTTATTGATGGCAGCTGGATGGACCAGCATCTCCATTCCGCCTCCCAAGCAGTCGCTTGGGCCATCGTTGCAATTGATCCCGATATTCTCAGAACGTTGTCGGTCATGTGCGGTGCCATGCGCAGCTTGAGTCACGGTATTGACGCTGTTCAGTGTCTTCTGTATTGCTCATGTTGCGAGCGCTGCAGCACGCAGCTCCAGGAACACTTCTACACCGACTCGTCCTGTGTGCATGAGGGTGTTCATTTCCGCTCGCCGGTATGAGTGTTGCCATTCTCGCAGCTCTTCGTCCGAGATCTGGCGCCTGGCTTGGAACAGTATAGACTAAGATTGCGGAGGAACTGACCAGCTGTCCCCACGAAAGGCCAAGAGTCATCGCGCCCACCTCCGTGTCGAGCAAGGTCAATCGACGGCCCTTGACGAATCTGGCAATGATGAGGCTGACGATTGGGCCCAGGTGACCGCTGACAAAGTTCGTGTGTCGCAGGACATTCCAGATACTTGCGGAGCTAAGGCGTAAGTCAAGTCTTGGCTGAATATGGGCTGCGCGGCGCTATGGTGGGTTCCAGGCTTGCTGACTGCGATTGTGCACACGTGCCCGTCTTTCCGAGAGTTGGGCGAGATCGCCCGCCCACTGTTGTCGTCACCTCTCCCCCTCCCACCTCCGCCCCCAGAGCTCTTGCACGTGCAAGCCTTCACGCGCGTGTTGCTGCTGCTTCTGGAGTTCGAAGCCACACCGTGCATCCCCTCAAGCTTCAGAACGGTGCGTGGTGCGTTGATTGTGCAGTGTGCGGGCTCGGGGGCTTGAAGGTCTCCGTTAAGATGTCGGCTGAGTGTGCAGGCCTTCTGACAGCAAGTCCCTACGGTGCGCGAGTGCTTACAAAATTGGACGTCGCCCGCCAGATATTCTCTCAACAAGGTTCGGCAATTGCTGGCGAAACCCTTCCTCATTGCCGACGTTGTTCATGCTATGGAAGGCGCTGGTGGCCGGCCCCCTGATCGATCCTGATCGTGGATATCGCAGAGGAGGCAACCTCCCTCCATGTTTCTGTACGCCGGCTGATGGCACTGGTGGCGCCAGTCTGGCGCGCAAAAATAGTTGTTGCGTTCGAGGAGGAGGAGCAGAAGGAGGAGGAGGAGGATCGGATCCAGCCAGGACGCGTGCGTGCTACTCCTCCCCGTGGCTTGCGCGTGGCCCAATCCAGCCTAGGCCAGTTTTGTCTGGCTTCAGCCCGGCTCAGCACGGGGCCGAATCTGGTTATGCAGTTTTTGCAGAAGGCTTGGGATGTCTTAATCGCGCCCGCAAAGACTCAGACATCCGATGCCCGGTTTTTGTTTGAATGCGGGGTCTCCGGGAATCCTGGCTTTTACCTTTGGGTAAGTTTTTCAGCTTGAGCTGCGTTTTGACAGTCACAGGGCCCGGCGAGGGCCCTAGCCAAAGTCGGCAAAGCATGCATTGGTTTTTGTTGTTGTCAAGACGCTGAGTCTGGTGGCCTTCAAGGACATACTTCCAACCCTACGGGTCAACCCGACGAGGACGGCGAGGACGGGTCTGGTAGTGCCAAGGGGGGTCACCAACAGGGGGGGTACCACCCAATCATTCTTGGAAATCGAAGATCGAGGAGGGGGAAGCAGGCGAGGCAGGATCATGGCTCCAAAAGGCCTTGGACATGTTCGGCCGCCTTTGGGGGGGAGTCCCTGGAGGGCCCTGCGAGGTCCACACGGACCCGTTTCCTGGAGGAGGTGGCGAGCCCCCTCCCGTGGCACCGCCTGGACGGATGGGGGGCGGTGCGGCGCAGCCTGCGCCGCCTCGGCACGCAGGCCGACTCCATCGAGAACTTCTCGCTGGACGAACGCGGCCGCGGCGCCGACATCGTCGACTTCTGCCTGGACGACCGAGGCCGGAAGATCTTCGTGGCTGACTCCCGAGGCAGGGCTGCCTCCCCCCACCCCTTCGAGAGGGAGGTCGTGAGGAGCTCGCGGCAGAGCTTTTTTTGTTTCTGTATCGTGAAGGCCTGACGGCCAGTGCCGTCGACCCTGAAAGACATTGACGACGACCAGGAGGGGGATGAGGAGAAGGAGGAGGAGGAGGAGGCGGAAATAATGATGATGATGATGATGAGGAGGAGGAGGAGGAGGAGGAGGAGGAGGAGGAGGAGGAAAAGGACTCCCCCTGGGCCCCCCCCTGGGGAGGAGGACTGGAGGAGGACCGGCGTGGGAGAGGGGATGGGGAGGGGGAGGAGGACACCCAGGGTTAGATGTGTATCTGACTCCCCTCCCCCGTCTGGGACTCCTCCTCACCTGGGGAGGAGGGCCCGAGGAGGACCGGCGCGCCGGAGAAGGACCAGCGTGGGAGAGGAGGACCCCCAGAGGCGACGCGAACCTCACCCCCCCCGGGATCCCCCCCCCGCCCAGGAAGGGACAAAAGGAAGGGGCTTCCGTTTGACGTAATGAGGATGTGGATGGAACTCCCTCGAGCTGCGAACCCGTTCCCCGAACGAGGAAGGGTGCTCTCTCTCTCTCTCTCTCTCTCTTCCCCCACACGGGAGAGGAGGATGGGAAGGAGGGGACGAAAGAAGACTCCCCGTCGACAGGACCTGACAGACACCCCACACACGCCGACAGGGTCGGCGGATGTTCCTGCCTCTGGGGGCCCTCGTTGGGCCGCGGGGCGTCAGAGAGCAAAAAGGGACGGGGAGCCTGTCCGATAGGGGAAATGTCCCCAGACCCTTGGGGATCCCACGCTGCGAGAACAAATCTTAATGACGTAGGGGGGGTGCTTTTGTTCCGGTTTGTTCCGGGACTTGTTGTTTGTGGTTTTCATCGTATGAGGGTGCTCCAGGGAGGCCAGAGTTGTGGCCCCTGAGGCCAGCCGAAGGAGGTCGGGGCGCACGTGCTTGAGGTCAACCCTAACTGGGGTCAGCCGATCCCCTCCGATCCCTTCTGGGCGGGTCCGGGTTGGGGAGCCACCCGGCGCAGAGAGACCTTGAGCGGCAACGCTGCGCGAGACCACACATGGCCAGTCAACATCGATATGGGGGCCGCATGCGAGCCCTACCCCTCCCCCCCACGACTTCCGAGGGGGGAGGGGGGGGTTCATCCCTTCGCTCGGGAGCACGAAGTGAGCCCGACCCTCCCCCCCTCAGAAATCGTGGGGGGGGTAGGGCTCGCACGTGGCCCCCGAAATCGAAGGGGGGTGCTCTGGTGTGGGTAGTGGAGGATGACGATTAATAAATGTCCGGGGGGTCGTGTTCACGCGGCGGCGCCCGGGATGACGCTTAGGAAAAACCGGCCACGGGCTGGAAAACTATTTTTTTATCGTTCTCATCCTCTCAGAGAACTGTGCAGAAATAGCAGAAAACTGCGTTTTAATCGTTCTCTCCCATTTCTTACGAATCGTCATCCCGCATTAGGGCTCGCATGTGGCCCCCCAAGTCGAAAGTGCCGCCAGACACTGAGCACGGCACGCCACGCCACGGCGCGCGCGCGCGCGCGGCGCGGCACGCTTTGCTCGCAGGCTGGCGCCCGAGGGCGCGGCGTGCGCGGGCACGGCACGGCGCGGCCCGTGGGTGCGCACTCTCGATGCCTGGGCGCGGCGCGGCGCGGCCTGGCACGGCACGGCTCCTCCCCCTCCTCCCCCTCCTCCTCCTCCTCCTCCTCCTCCTTCTCCTCCTCCTCCTCCTCCTCCTCCTCCTCCTCCTCCTAGTTTTGGCTCGCGAGGTGCGCCCCCTGGGTGCCTGCCAGCGCAGGGGAGGGCCCCCCCGCGCGCGCCGAGACCAGCGCACGGCACGACGCCGCCTAGGGAGGCGGCCAGCCATCATCGTGCGCGACTCCGCCGAGCGGCGGATCGCGCCCTGCTGCACGCCTGGGCGGGCAAGGCCACGCCCCGCCTCCAGGCCCTGCTGCAGAGCGCGGCAGAGCGACTCGACGAGCACCACGGCTCATCTTCGGGATCGATGTTGCCGCAGCCTGAGGAACGACAACCACGGGTTCTACATGGGCCGCGTGAACCAACGTGGGGATGCTCCAGCTGTGGCACGAGTGCGAACTGGGCGTGCCGCATCGTCTGCCGCTGCGGCAAGGCGGCCCCCTTCCACGTGGCGCAGAAGACAAGGAAGGCAGAGCAGAAAGCCAAGGAGTCAGGCAAGAGCGGTGCACCTGCAACGAAGTCACCTTCGAAGTCAGTGGGAGGGACTGGCCTACGGTCCACCATGGCGCCCTGGGTTCCCGAGGCCAAGGAGATGGTCAAGATGCAGAACCAGCTCAAGCAACTCCTTGCAGAGAACAAGAAGCTCAATAAGTACAACGGCAAGTCCTTGGACATGGAGGTTGATGAGGGCCAAGATGAAGACAACGTGGCGGCGTCTTCATCGGTCGCGCAGCGTACGGAGCTGCAGGCGCAGATCTCCAAGTACGAGCAGACCATCAAGATGTACAAGGACGATGGCGAGGACGAGCTGGTGCGCGACCTTCAGAAAAAGCTGGAGGCGACCAAGCTTCAGGTACAGTCGCTGCGCACGCCCGCTATGGCCCACAAGCAGTGTACGCAGAAGCTGCAACGGGTCCAGAAGCAGATCAGCACGGCGAAGCATGACCTGCCGTCCCTGCAGCAGAAGCTGGAGAAGGTTCAGAAGGAGCTGGACGAGAAGAAGGGTTTCCTGGAGAGCAAGATCGGCGAGGAGCAGGTCCTCGCGAGGCAGCTCGCCGGGCACGCGGCGAAGCTCAGCGGCACGGCAGAAGTTGGAATGGAGGTGCCTCCCGATATACTGCGGCTCGACCCCGAGATTCACCAGCTCAAGTCGGACCCTGGCCTGCTGCAGTTCTACAGCTCGTTCTCGGCGAACCCCCTCTTCGCCAAGATGGAGGAGCTGTGCAGGCAGAACGTGGCGGCCAAACTTGCTCAGGCGAAGTCTCCTGCACCTCCTCCTGCTCGCGAGCCTGGCGCTCACCGCGGGGGCGGCGAGCAACGGGGGGGAGGGGGGCCTGATGCTGATGAGCAGGGAAGCCGACATGATAAACGTGAGTCAGCCTTCGCGTGGGATAAAGACGACGTCGAGGAGCTGCACCGAGCCATGTACCAGGGCAAGAGCGAGGGGGACGCGTCCGTCAGCCCCGAGCAGCTTGCCGAAATGGTCGCCAACATCCCGAACACGAAGCATCGCAAGCTCGACAGCGGATGGGGCGGCCAAGACGGGCGGCTCCTGGCAGAGCGCGTGAAGAACGACGGGTGCCAGCCGTGACAGGGCTGAGCGATCGGCGGAGCGACTCGGCAGAGGCACCGGCGCCGAGCGAGGTGAATGAGTCCCACTTCGTCGAGACCTACAACGCGAACCAAGGGAAGCATACGCTTAAAAAGAGGCTAAGCTGCACCAAGTCCCTCATCGTGCTCGCGCAGGAGATAGGGTGCCACGACTGGGAGTGCGAGGCCCTCAGCTCCTGGTGCGCCACCAACAAGTGGAACGTCATGGTGGTGCCAGGCGCCCCTACGGCTGGTAAGCTCCCTGCGGCAGGCCTGGCGGTCTTTGCGCGTGAAGGCGTAGGGCTACGAGGTCCAACCTATCCTCCGACGAGCCCCGCAGCACGCATATCCACGGTCAACGAGCAGATATCCTTTGGCAGCGAGCTGGTACCGCATCGCGCCCAACATGCAGTGATGGAAGTTGCTGGATGGCCACCTATCAACATATTCAACATATACCTGCACACGGGCGAGGGTATGCCCCTGAAGAATGCCGAGATCCTCATGAACGTGGGGCTGGCGATGGCAGGGCATACGTACCCTTCCATCATAGGCGGTGACTTGAGCATGACGGCGGCGGAGATCGAGGCATCCTCGTTCACGGTTCATGCCCAGATATCACTGCTGGCGCCGAAGTCAATCGCATGCAGGACGGCGACGGCCAACTCAGTGATCGACTATTTCGCTCTCACCTGGGGGGCCATGCGGCTCGTCAAGGCCATGCAAGTGGACATGAAATGGGCAATAAAGCCACATCGGCCAGTGGTCATGGAGCTTGCTGCGATGGGCAAACGGATGATGTACCTCACCTACGTTGGCGGGGGGAAGATCGAGGTGACCAAGCAGGTGGGGCCCATGCTGCAGGACGATCACGACTGGGAGCTCGAGAGGAGGTACGGTGAGGGTGCTGCGGAGATGGCTTTGTCTGGCTCAGTGGGATCGGCATGGCGACTACTGTCCTCCGCTTGGGCTCGTTTCGCTGCGTAGGCGGCTACCGGGCTTGGGCATCTCACGGGTGCCCCAATCCAGGCGTACTCATACGGCGGTTACTTACGCCAAAGTGGGTCTCCTACATGTATGAAGGGTCGGACCCAGAAGGCATCCAGGCTGTAGCTGACGGCTGGAAGTGGTATGAGGATGCGCTCTCAGTGATAGCGAAGCTCCTGTCCAACCGGCCTGCGGTCGATGGCAACAAGCTGCAAGATGAGATTCACGGCTTCGTCGCCACCGACTACGCTGGGCAAGGTGTTAGTCAGCGTCTGGATGCAGTAGTGGCTCATGCTCGGCGGGCGCTAGCGGCACCGAATACTTCAGCGCAGGACCTCATCAACATGATCGAGGAGGCGGCCGAGGACATCGGCATGGCTAAGCAAGCAGCGGGCCGCGACAGCTCTCAGCGGTGGAAGCAATGGTGCGATGGAGCTAGTGAGAATGGAGCTGGACGGCTACACCGAGTGACGAAGTACCAGGACGTCCAGGCACCCACGATCGTACGCGGCCGACCTGACCAGTTTCCAGCTAACTCTCATCGTATAGTTGAAGAGGCTGCAAATGTGCACATCCAACTATGGCGATCGACGTCAACAGCGCCACCAGCTTGGGCGCCTAACAGAAGCAGTCTTCCGAGAGTGACGGCGTCGGCAATAAGGAGAGCACCAGCGAGCTTCTCAACGCGTACGTCTGGCAGCTTGGATGGTATACACCCGTCGCACTACCAGCGCCTGTCTGACGCTGGCTTGGAGGTCCTCAGCGCGCTGTGGGAAGCCAGCGAAAGGATTGGACTGTGCCCCGAGCAGCTCACGTGGATGATCATGCCGATGCTACCGAAAGCGGCAGGTGGCCATCGCCTCATCATCCTCTACTCGTCAAGCTATCAAGTATGGCAGCGTGCGAGGCGAGCTGAGTTTCATGAACTTCAGGACCACGTGGCAAGAAGATACTGGGGAGCGGCGCCGGGCAGGTCGGCGATCGACAGTGCTTGGAAGCTGTCGGCGAGGGCTGAAGCGCGTGTATCAAAGTTCAGGCATGCGGCGACCCTCATTGCTGACTACAGCAAATACTACGAGACGATCGAGCTGGCTCAGGTCCGCGACAAACTATGCCGTCTGGGTGCGAAGGCTGGTCATATCAAGTTGATATTTAACCAATGGCACAGTCCGCGGATCATTCGAGCACGTTCTCACCACGGTCTGCGGCCACAGCATGCGTCATATGGACTCCCTGCAGGAGATGGATACGCAGATATAGTCATCAAGGCGCACGCTGTCGAGGAGCACGACGCCTACATCGCGCTGCACCAGTACATCTCTTTCTCGTCCTACATCGACGACGCTGGCATCGGCGCGGGGGGCGACACCCAAGAGGGGGTGGTCCAGAAGGCGATCTGTGCAGGACGTGGCTTTCGGCAAGTGGCGGGCAAGCTGCAGGCGACAATCAACGACAAGTTCGCCATCGCGAGCAGCTCGGACGAAATTAGCAGACGTATCGCAGAGGGCCTCAAAGTCCAGCAGCAGTCGGTTAAGCCAGCAGTATCCTTCTTGGGCGCCGATTTCGCTGGGGGGAAGAGGCGCGGGGCAGGAGGCGCGCGTGGGAAGTGCAAAGCCAGAGCCCGTCGTCGCCAGCAGAGGCGCCGCAAGCCCAGTCAATTTCGGGAGGCGGTCCCAACGAAGGCGGCAGAGCGTATACCCCGCATCTACAGGACGGGGGCTAGGCCTGCGCTCACATTTGGAGAAGAGATCAATGGGATGAGTGACAATGAGCTCGCGAAGTTTCGTAAGATCTGTCAGAGCCAGCGGAAACCCTACCATGGGGGGTCTCAGCGTCGGCAAAGCTCGTCCTACTAGGAGATCCAGCGGTGCACGAGGCGCTGGCTCCTGCCCTCCAGTGGTGCCGCATGTGCTGGATTGCCAATCGCTGCCCCCAGGCCGCCACCATTGACTTCAACGAGCTGGTTCAGTGGTGGGGCAGCGCGGTCACGGTACCAGGGATACTTACGCAGTGGAGTCAGACACGTGGACCACTTCAACGAGCAGCCTTGCGCGTCCAAAGGGCAGGTTGGGAAGTCGTCAATGGGACCCAGTGGAGGAATCAGCGCGGGGACACCGTGGACATCACCCAGACCACTCCCGTCATGCTCGCGACCCTGATGGCACAGGGTCTTCACCGACAGCATGAACTAGCGCTGGGTGCAACATGGTATGGCGACCCCTCGCTGCGAGTCTCCTTCGATTCCGTGGCCCCCATACATCAGGACGAACAGCAGGAAGTTCAACACCCGCAAGAAGTTCTGCATCAGGAGCTGCGCGTGCGATGGTATCTGGACGCGTTCGCGGGCAAGAAGCAGGGGCTGCACCACTGACGGCAAGTGCAAGTGCGGCGAAGTTCACACGGTACTACACCGACTGGTGGAATGCCAGCTTCCTGAAGTCGCCGCTGCTCGAGCTGATGCAGAAGTTGAGGAGACTGTCATACAACGCCTACGTGATGATGGCGGGGGTGGACGGCTTGTGACAGGTTGCTTCACTTATCATGATGAAGAGCTACCGAGGATGGATCTCGGCACTCAAGCCTGCGTGGTCACCACCGACTGTCTTGACGTGGCTGAAGGACCTGGGGATATGGTACAGCATGCGGTGCCGCCAAATACCGAAGAGATCGAGTTCGTCATCGATGGATCGTGCACCAAACCAGTGTTACTGGAGCTGCAGCGGGCAGGGTGGGCGACGGTGCTACTCAACCCCCAGGGCACAGATGCGCTGCGAGCGATGTACGCGGCAGTGCCAGCCAGCCTGCCGCAAACTTCGGCCATGGCCGAATACCTCGCATTTGCATTTTCGTGTCAGGCGGCTGACCGACCTTCCACGCTGCACGCGGACTTCAAAGGGCGATCAGCCAGTTCAACAAGTCGGCTCAGCAGCAGGTGCAGGTCACGCAGCGGTACGGCGGCGTCTTCGGCTCCGCCCAGAGCCTCCCTGGGCCCGCCCACGTAAAAGCGGTAAGGCATGTCAAGGCTCGCAGATCTGGAGAAGACTACGCCAACCTCTATGCCGAGACCAAGCGCATAACGGATGGCAACGTAGTGGCTGATCACTATGCGGCAGACGGAGTGAGACGGCACGAGGCAATATCTCATGAGCTCAGTGAACGGCTAGACCACCACCAGCATATGTGCAAGGACATCACTAAGCTGATCGCGCACATCATGCCCATATTCGACCAAGAAGAAGAGCGGTGGCAGAGGAACAGCACGGGCTACAAGCGCACCAAGAGCACCAGGACTGACAACTGGCACGACTGGTAGAATACGGACCTTGGTCAGCAGTGCACGCGTTGTCTACGCCTACGGCAGCCTGGGCATGATCAGCTCAATGGGTGCTCTGGGACGCCGTATATTCTCAAGGAACACATGGCCAACGCGCTGGGTCACAGGTTGGTGGCAGTGAACCAGAAAGGCGGCCTCAGCGACATGACATGCAAAGCGGCAGTGTTCGTGTGCATCAAGTGCGGAGCCTGGGCGCAGCAAAGAAGGAAGATCAAGTTGCGTGAGCAGTGCGCATGGCCGACGACCACAGGGATTGAAGTCTTCAGCAACCTGCGGAAGGGCATAGGGCCGCACAAGAAGCTGGCCAAGCACATCGACGCCAGCATGCCGCTGCAGTATCCAGACCAACGGCATCAGCAGCCTGAGAAGGTTGTGACTCGAGTCGCTCGACCTGCACCTGACGGCCCAAATGCCTTCGAGCAGCGCATGGCCAGGCTGCACGAGAGAACCCGCGCCAAGGAAGCGGCAAGGAAACACCATATCGAGGATGCGAACACCATGTTGGGCAACAGCGGCATCATGGAGAGCTTGGAGGGCGTTAGAACGCAAGTCCTGGGTGCTGCCAGTCGGACACCCCAGGCTCAATCGTCGCCATCAGCTGGCGTTAGATCGCAAGTCCTGGGGGCTGCGGTGCAGCATCCCCAGGCTACGTCGCCTCGTTTTGCTGTTCGGACGCAATCCCTGGATGCTGCCGTGCAGCAGCGTCCAGGCACCGTCGCCACTGCTGGACGAAGGATATCCACCAAGATGGCGGCAGGCGAGGGCGTACCGACGGACATGGGTCTTCCTCCTCCTGGGCTGTTTGATGACCGAGCCGTCGGGGACTACGCGGACATGCGAGCGGACCTCAGAGACTGGGCATCGTTATGGTTCGAGGATTACACGTGTCTAGCGAGCAACAGTGGACCGTGGCTGGAGTGGTGTACTGCTTTCGTAACAGCGACTTTCGATCAAGGCGGCAACAATCCCCTTCGGCAGCTCCTCTTCAGGGTGTTCCCTGGTAGGACGCTGCAGCAGTTCGTCGGTGAAATTTGCGCGAGTGCATGGCGGCATGCCGTCGCAAGGCGCGATGCTTTCATTCATCGATTGTGGCAATCACCGCACGAAGAGCGAGTACGTCTGGGACTTCAACACATGCAGGCACTCGCGCAGGTGCGGAACATGTTCAGGAGGCTCTTGGGAGAACGTGCCCCATACCGACCTCAACTACCACCTCCGCGTAAACCTGCACCTGATGATGAGGAAGATCAGGACGTGGACCGAGCAGTTTTCCCTCGGCAGCGTATCGGATGGCTTGCAGCAGATGGGCAGACTAAGGTAGGGCCCGGGACCAGCGCCCCATCGCGCCCACCGTCTGAGGCTGAGGAAGCAGCTCATGAGGCCACGCGGGTGCTTGGGGAGACGCCCTCTGCAACTCCTGTGCGCCTGGAAGGTGGCGGCAGCGAGCAGGTCGGTGACTGCGACGACAGCGACCTCGGCAGCAAGCTCTCGACCGCGGCGCAGGATTGTTGGCAAGACTATTGTGCGTACGTCCTCTGCCAGGCGAGGGGGTAGGCCTGAGGAGGTGATGGCCAACGAGACGGACAGCTCCCCTGCCAGGCGAGGGGGTAGGCCTGATGACGCGGTGGAGGTCAACGCGGCGGATTCCCCTGCGAGGCGAGGGGTTAGGCCTCGCAACAACGTGCCGGACGGCGAGGTCAAAGCCCCTGCCAGGCGAGGGGGTAGGCCTGAGGAGACGATGACCAGCGTGACGGATCTTTCCCCTGCCAGGCGAGGGGGTAGGCCTGAGGATGCGGTGGAGTTCCACTTAGCGCATTCCCCTGCGAGGCGAGGGGGTAGGCCTCACAACAAAGTGCTGGGCGGCGAGGTCACATCCCCTGCCCGGCGAGGGGGTGGGCCTGAGGAGGTGATGGCCAACGTCATGGATCTGTCCCCTGCCAGGCGAGGGGGTAGGCCTGAGGAGGCGGTGGAGTTCCACGCGGCGGATTCCCCGGCGAGGCGAGGGGTTAGGCCCCGCAACAAAGCGCTGGACGGCGAGGTGAAAGCCCCTGCCAGGCGAGGGGGTAGGCCTGAGGAGGTGATGGCCAACGTGACGGGCTTTTCCCTTGCCAGGCGATGGGGTTAGGCCTGAGGATGTGGTGGAGACATGGCGGACTCCCCTGCGAGGCGAGGGGCTAGGCCTCATGACGAATGCGAGCACTCCCCTGCAGGGCAAGGGGTTAGGCCCATGGCGACCAGCCTCGACGACGCCGATGAGGACCCTTTCCTCGACATCGGCGACGGCGAGCTGGGCTGAGATTCTCAGAGGTGCAGCTGAGCTCGAGAACTCTATGGGGCTGCCCCAGAGGGTGGATCTGCGCTTTTACACATAAAAATGCGCATTTTTTTTGCTGTTGTTCCATCTGCGCGTTTTCTCAAATCGAGCGGCAAAAATGCGCATGCCGACCGCGACTGCGCCTTTGAAATCTGCGCTTTTTTCCCAAATCTTTCAAAATCACGACCAGGCAAAAATGCGTAAGCCTTGCGCTTTTTCCGAGACTGAAATGCGTAAGCCATCGTTGTTCCTTGCGTTTTCTCAAAAAACTGAAATCCGTAAGCTCTGCGCGTTGTTGTTTGTCTGGGAAAAAAGATAGATAATACATATATATATATATAGATATATACATATATATGAGCACGCATATAGATATAGAACACAAAAGACAAGGGGAATCAAACTAATATTTATATGTTATATACACATACAAGCTTCTCCTACATTGCCTGCGGTCGACCTGTCAACGAGCCGCCCTGCGCCCGACTACTTGTGGTCGTCCCGCCCGCGACTTGCCCGTGACCCAACCGCGACCCGCCTGCGACACACGTGCGACACGCCTGTGGCCCATTTCGGTCGTCTCGTCGTCATTCTCCTCCTCCTCCTCCTCCTCCTCCTCCTCCTCCTCCTCGTCCCCCTCCTTCCGCCTCCTGGTGCTGTTGCTTCTCGAGATGACGTCGTCGCCGACGTCGTCGTCATCGTCGTTTTCGTCTGCCTCCGCGGCCCGCGGCCTCGAGGAGCGAACGGTGCCGCCAAGGGGGCCCTCCCCTCCTTCAGGGCGCGAGCGCTGCAGCCAGGGGGGGCCCTCCTCCACCCTTTTACCCAGGGCAGGGGGGAGGAGGGCGAGGTCGGAGGAAGGGGGGACAGGAGAAGCGCGCAGGTTTTCGGACCGAGTTTTGCCTGCGTGGCAAGCGGGCCAGATGCCCGCGCGGGCCGCGTTTGCCGATGCAAGCGCGGTCGCGAGCGTCCTGAGCCAGCACGCTGAGCGCGCTGGCTTCATCAAGGAGCGATGCGGGGCAACAGGGATGGGATGGGGGAGCAGATTGAGGACAGAGGGGGAAAATAAAGGAGGGCCCAGCAGAGGAGGGAGTGCAGGGGAGGACAGCACGGACAGCACAGCAGCACAGAGGAGCAGCAGAGCAACTCAGCGAAGGAGGGGAGGGCAACAAGGGGCAGAACAACGCAGGGAGGACAGGAACCGTCGGCGTTTCGGAGTTCCGGGTTATGTCGTGCTGGTTGGGGTTTCGCTATTTCTGGGTTTGGGGGTTTCGGGAGTTCGGGGATTAAAAGTTTCGGGGTGGGTTTTGAAGCGTTGGGCTTCCGGAGGTTCGTATAAGAGAGGGCGAGCGCGGGAGGAGGAGACGGGGAATCGCCCCAGGACATCAAGTTCACGGCAGGGGAGGCCAAGAAGGCGATCAAGAAGATCGCGCCGATCTTCAAGGCGTTGGGCGAGGCGATCGCACGGGTGCAATGCAGGAGGATAAGGAAGGCGAGGAGAATCAAGAAGGGCGAAGGAGGTTCAGCAGGAACAGAAATGGAGGGAGAGTCGGAGGTGTAGGCGGTAGGAGGAGGCAGGACGAGGTAAGAGGTAGGAGGGGGTAGGAGGTAGGACAAATAACGTAGGGGATACGAGAGAAAATGCCGCGAATAGGTGAGCGACTGGAACTTCTACGTCAAAGAGGACTGCATCACCGCCGCGCTGCAGGAGTGCCTCAAGAATGCAGAGCAGTTCAAGAAGGCGAATTTGGTCTCGCGCTCCGTCGTCGTCCTCCTCCTCCTCCTCCTCCTCCTCCTCGTCGGCCTCGTCCTGCTCCTTGTCCTCGTCGTCGTCGTCCTCATCCTTGTCCTCGTCATCACCGTCATCCTCATCGTCGTCGTCGTGGTCGTCGTCGTTGATGTCGTCGTCGTCCTCCTCCTCCTCGTCCTCGTCGACCTCGTCCTCATCTTGTCCTCGTCTTTATCCTCGTCGTCGTCGTCATCCTCGTCGTCGTCGTCGTCGTGGTCGTCATCGTCTTTGATGTCGTTGTCGTCCTCATACGTCATCGTCGACATCGTCCTCTCCGTCGCTGTCGTCGTCGCTGTCATCGTCGCTTTCGTCTTAGTCGTCCTCCTCAGTTTCGTTGTCGCCGTCGTCGCCGCCCACCCATCCCGCAGGTGAAGGCGGCCGAGCGGAAGAACTACACCAAGCAGATGACGGCTCGCTTCGCCTACTTGCTCAAGGACTCGCCGTCGTCGTCGCCGTCGTCGTCAACGATGTCGTAGTCCCCTTCGTCGCTCTCGTCGTCGTCGACCTCGTCCTCATCCTCGCCGTCGTCGTCGACCTTGCCCTCGTTGTCGTCGCCGTCGTCGTCCTCGTCGTCGTCGTCCTCGTCCTCGTCCTCGTCGCCCTCGTCGTCGTCCTCCTCCTCCTCCTCCTCGTCGTCCTCATCGATGTCGTCGACCTCGTCATCGTCCTCGTTCACCTCGTCTTCGTCGTCGTCGTCGACCTCGTCATCGGCCTCGTCGTCGTCGACCTCGTCATCGTCCTCGTCGACCTCGTCCTCGTCGTTGTCGTCGTCCTCGTCGTCGTCTCCCTTCTCTATCCTCCTCCTCCTCGTCGTCGTCGTCGATATCGTCGTCGTCGTCGTCCTCCTCCTCCTCCTTCTTCTCCTCGACTGTCCTCGTCCCCAACAGGATCTGCAGACACGCTTGCGGTCGAAGACCACGTGGGCTCTGGAAGTCATTGGCAAGGCACTCTGGGGAGCACATCCGGTAACCAGGGATGCAGGAGGATCTGGATGGGATCTGGATGGGATCTGGATGAAATCTGGATGGAATCTGGATGTCATCTGGATGGGATCTGGATGACATCTGGATGACATCTGGATGAAATCTGGATGAAATCTGGATGAAATCTGGATGCAGTCTGGGCCGCCAGATCGCATCCAGATTGCATCCAGATCCCATCCACATGCTGTCTGGGCAGCCAGATCGCATCCAGATTGCATCCAGATCCCATCCAGCTCGCATCGAGATCACATCGAACTCCCATCCAGATCGCTTCCAGACCCCCCCCTCTGACTCCACCCATACCCAATGCAGATCGCATCGCAGATTTGAATGGGGGTTAATCTGGATTGCCATGGATGGGCTCCCTTCAGGCAGCGGATGAGATGGCGGACTCGCCTGGCGGCGAGTCAAGATCAGACGGCGCGGCGGAGGCAGAAGGCGAAGACGATGAGGAGGAGGGCGAAGGTGAGGAGGAGGGGGAGGAGGAAGAAGAGGAAGAGACATATGAAGAGGAAGAGGTGGAAGGCCCAACGGATCTTCAGGAGGCAGGTGCCTGGAACGAGAGCGGCCTGGCAGACAAGACGGTCATCATGAAGAAGCCAGCAGCTGCAAAGCAGGATGAGCCGACGGCAGCTGCAGGGAAGGACGACTCGCCGAAGCCATCTGAAGGTACTGAGAAGGATGAGGCCGAGGACACCCTGTATTCAAATGTATCTCCCTGCCGCGGGGGGAAGGAGGAGGCATACGGATAGCACGAGGGTGAGAGGCAGGAATGGGCGGTGGGTAAGAGTAGGGGTGAGCTGATGGGGGAGAGTACCAACTCCTCGTCTCACTCTCGTCCTCCTTCACGCCTCGAGGACGTGTGGAACGGGGTCCCCCTTCTTGTTCGAGAGTGGGATGGTGGAACATAGATCTCGAACTGTTTGAACGCAGCTCGCACGTGCCCGTCTCGAACGATCTAGGCTCGGCATGGGGCTCGGCGTTCGACGGGCAGTCTGGAATCGACGAGCAGAGCGCAGAGAAGGAGGAGGAAGAGGAGGAGAAGCGACTCGTGGGAGAGGAGGGCAGGTCGACGTCTCATCTCCCCCCTCCCCCACCTCACCGCCTGAGGAGTGGGAGGAGAGCTATTGTGATATGGGCACTGGGTTCAAGTGGAGGCGGCGGAAAACACGTGACACCACATAAACATCTCCCCCGCCCTGCTGCCCCTCCTCTTGGATTGGGGAGAGGATTCTAGGACAGTCGGGACTGGCTCCTGGAAGCCGACATTACGATGTGAATTCGAGGACTCGGGGGGTAGGGGTCGATGAGGACTCGGAGGGGGAGGAGGTGGGAAAGCCGATAGAGTCGATCCCACCTCCATCCCACGCCAGGCAGGGTCTCGCCCTCCTACCAGTGTCTCTCGTCTTCCCCTCCCCCTCCTCTCCCTGAGAGGATCGCACGTTCGCATTCACCTATGGCTACGCTCCAGAGCTCGACCAGGCCTGGCGCCAGAAGCCGAAGGGCATCAAGGAGTTCACAGACGACATGCAATACATCCAGCTCATTGGTTGGTTCGCGAGGTGGCAACTGTCCCCCTTGCTTCCATCATCCTTCCCACGTGTCCCTCTTCCGCCTACCCCCGTTCCTCTCCCCATCCACCCTGCTTCCTCCACCGCATGCACCTCCTTCTCCAAGTATCCCTCCCTCATCTTCCTCGCCCCTCCTCCACATGTTCCCCCCTCCGCCGCCCCCTCATTCACCTCCACCTCCTAGACTCCTCTTCCTCGTCATCCTCGATCGGTGGCCCGACGGCGACTCTTGGCATATCGAGGACAAGGTGATGGAGCCTGCAATTGCTGCCGCGGCGCCTGCAGGCACCATTATCCTCCTCAACTCGTCCCTTCGCCAACCTCCGGTGTCATCTTCCTGCCGCGGCGCCTGCAGGCGCCAACGTCCTCCTCAGCTCGCCCCTTCACCAACCTCTGTTGTCCCCCTCCTGCCGCGGCGCCTGCAGGCGCCATCGTCCTCCTCAGCCCGTCCCTTCACCAACGTCCATTGCCCCCTTCCCGTCGCGGCACCTGCAGGCGTCAACATCCTCCTCAGCTCGTCCCTTCACCAACGTCCCATTGTCCCCCTCCTGCCGCGGCGCCTGCAGGCGCCAACGTCCTCCTCAGCTCGTCCTTTCACCAACCTCCCTTGCCCCTTTCCTGCCGCGGCGCCTGCAGGCGCCAATATCCCCTCTCAGCTCGCCCCTTCACCAGCCTCCCGTGACCCCCTCCTGCCGCGGCGCCTGCAGGCGCCAACGACGTCCTCTTCAGCTCGTCTCTTCGCCAACCTCCCTTGCCCCCTGCCTGCCGCGGCGCCAGCAAGCGCCAACATCCTCCTCAGCTCGTCCCTTCACCGACCCCCCGTATCCCCCTACTGCTGCTGTTAATTATGCTCCTCGTCCACCTCCTCATCCTCTTCCTCCGCCTCCTCCCCCTCCTCCTCCTCATCATCCTACTCCTCGATCTCTCCTGCCTCTTCTATAGTAGGAGGCCGCGGTCGCGGTGGCCGCGGTAGGGGCCGCGGGAAGGGCAAGGGCACGAGCGCGAGCAAGGGCACGGCCAAGGCCACCGACAAGCAGAGGAAGCTCTGGTGCCACAACGTGCAGGGCGAGTGGGCGCTGCGCATCGCTCGCAAGACGAACAGGCACAACAGGCTGCTCATCTTGCTGGACGGCGACGAGAAGAGGGCGACTCCCCAGGCTCTGGGATTAACATGGGGGAATGGGCGAGGGAGGTAAGGTATAAGTGTCTCGAGGAAGATCACGGACGAACACTAGGTTCGAGCAACCACATAATATGGACGGGGGTGATGGTGGACAGAGGCGTCCGACGGTATAGGGGATACGTGTGGGGATTCGGACGGCGAGGAACATGCGCAGAGGAATACGTTGGGGATTGGTCGGGGTTTGGGCTGAGTTGGGTTGGGCCTGCTCTCCAGCGCAGGTTACACAAGTCGATGCGGTTGACTTCCCGTCGGAGGAGGACGCGGAGAAGGTTCTGATCGGTCTTGCCAAGATGCACATGCGAGGCGCGGCTGAGGAGGAGGAGGAGGAGGGGCAGGAAGCGGAGGAGGAGGATGAGGAGGAGGAGAGGGAGGAGAAACTGGAGGATAAGGCGGCAGAGGAGGCGGATCACGGGAGGAGGATCGAGGCGGGGGGATGAGGAGCATGGAGGACCATGATGAGAGAGGGCGAGGCAAGGATATGCAGGGAGGGGGAGGAGCCCTTCTACTTCTCCTGCTCCTCCTCCTGCTCGTCCTCATCCTCATCCCCCTCCTCCTCCTTCTCCTCCTCCTGCCCTTGAGGATCCCACTCCTCCTCCTCCTGCTCCTCCTCCTCCTCCTCCTTCTCCTCCTCCTCCTCCTCCTCCTCCTCCTACTCCTCCCACTCGTTCAACTCGCTTCGAGGCGCTTCCAAGGGCGAGATCGAGGAGTCGAAGCTGAGCATGCTGCAGACTCAGCCAGCATACATCCAGAGGAGCTCTGGGTCATCCAACGGCGGGTGGGGTGTATTGGAGCAAGTGTGAGAATAAGATCTTCACTGCATATGCTTCACAGCGCAGTTTCCACCTCCCTGGCTCACACCGCATAGCTTGCACTGCATAGCTTGCACTACATAGTTTGCACCGCATAGTCGAGGGACGCGACCGTGAAGGGTGGGTTTCCCTGGGGAAACTGATGGGTCGGTGAGGGCCCTAAGGGAACTGATGGATGGGCGAGGTTCCTTGCAACCATGAGGATGGCGTTGAAAGGCAAGGGCAAAGGCAAGGGGCAGGCCAAGCGCGGCGACGCTGCCGAGCAGAGCGTCGGCGGCGAGAAGGTGAAAGGCAAACGCAAAGGCAGCAAGGGCACGAGCAAAGGCAAAAAGAAAGGCCGCGGCCGAGGCAGTGCAGCTGACGATGACGAGTGGGAGGGTGAGCAGTCTAAGAAAGCCGAGGATGCAGACGAAGACGCGGCGAAAGAGGATGAGGAAGAGGAAGAGGAGGAGAATGAGGAGGAGGAGGAGGAGGAAGAGAATAAGGAGGTCGAGGATGCGACAGCTGCGGGCGGCGAGGACCTGAAGGAAGCTGAGAAAGCAACGGCGGCGGCGGGCCCCCCCAAGCGCAAGTTCACGAAGAAAGGCCCTCCACACGACGAGGAGGCGCAGCAGCTGTCTGGGGAGAAGGTTGCAAAGAAGGCTCGCCCAGGACCGACTGCAAGTAAGGAAGGCCCAGGAAAGGCTGGAAGCGCTGCTGAGGCAGCAGGCGAGGAGGCGGCGGCTGGCAGCGCCGCGCACGAGCAGGCAAAGGAGGAGGAGGAGGAGGAGGAGGAGATGAGCGGGCTCGACACGCCGCCGCCGCGGAAGAGGAGGGCCACACCCCAGGTCAAAGGCGAGGAGCCAGAGGCGAACACGTCGAAGGTCGACCAGGCCGAGCACGTGCAGGCAACGGGCAGACTCAAACCTATAACACTCCCCTCGGTGCCTTTCAGCTCTGCTCCTCACTCGGGCCCAAGGCGAGCTGTTGGCTGATGAACCCCGTGTTTCCAAACATGCTGAACATCCTACCCAACGGCCTAAACAGGCCCACACGCCTGAAATTCTCCAGGGTGTCGCCGTCAATCCGCGGATGCCCATCGCTCTCGAGGGGTCCCGTAAACCATCTGTACCCTCTGCGTCCCCTTTTCCTTCCCACACCCCCTCAGATGGTGATGAGCTTCGGCCCTGGGAACAGTTTCCTCGGCTGGAAGCCCAAGGTGCCCCATCCTACCTCCTTTCCCCTCCCTGCCCCCTCCCCCTCCCCCTCCTCCTCCTCCTCCTCCTCCTCCTCCTCCTCCTCCTCCTCCTCGTCGTTGTGGTCCTGCTCATGCTCCTGCTCCTGCCCCTGCTCCTCCTCCTCCTCCTCCTCCTCCTCCTGCTCCTACTCCTCCTCCTGCTCCTCCTCCTCCTCCTCCTTGTCCTCCTCCATGTTCTCCTCCATCCCCCTCCCCACCTACGTCCCCCCAACTGCGCCCGCAGGCTTCGACCTCGACGGGCATCCGGAGGCCGCGAGCGGGCATGTTCGACTCGGAGGGGTCCGAGTCGGATGAGAAGGACTTCGAGACGTTGTGGTAGGGCTCGCGAGCCACGGCAGGCAACCAAGGGTTCGCTGTTAGGGGGTTGCGAAGCCCTTCGGATCGAGCTGAGCCCTGCTGGGCTCGACGTTCTGCGCTCGAAAAGAATCATGGTCACATTGTGGTTGCCCCCGCACTTGCGGATATGAATGGCGGTGGTGCGGGCAGTAAATATATCCATATCCAGAGCGTCTTTGACTTTTCGGGAAGAGGTGCCGCAACGCCGAGGCGCACTGGATATGGCTAAAATCGAGCCTCTTGGGGCCAGATTTTTATCCATATCCAGTGCGTCTACGGTTTCAGGGGAAGGGGGCCCAAGACTCCAAGACGCACTGGATGTGGATATAACTATTGCCCGCAGGTGGGTCGTGAAGTAAGACAGCTCGGGCACTCACCCTCGCTCTGATATGGGCCCGTCGAGCTAAAGTCGAGGCCGATTAGTAGGTCGACCCTGCCAAATCAAGGGCGCCCTTATGTCCTGCGTGTTCGCGACCCCTGCCTTCTGCATTCCTATGGCAATGTGGCCCTCGGAAGGGTGGTTTCCTCTCGCGTGTCCTCTCCAATCAACCCCGACTGTATGGATCAGCGCTGCAGGGGGCAGGGAAGGGAGAAGGGTCAGGGTTGGGGGAAGGGGGAGGTAGATCTGTACTCCTCCTACAAACGTCGGCGACTCAGAGCTCGACGGGGCCCATCTACGCACCTCGCCTGTACCAAACTCCTGTGATCTTCACGTAGGCTTTTGCCGATCGAGTTTGATTTTGGGCCCGCCATCGCGACGCCCCCTCACCCCACGTTGAGCAGCGATGGCATCGAGCTCGGGCTTGTCGGACCAGGCGCGCGAGGTGCAAACGCAGATGACCGCGCCCCCGTCGTGGTTCGAGCCGATCACGGTCGACAGTGCCGATACGTTACCAGGCGCGCATTTTGAGAGAGGGGGTGGGGAGCTCGAGGCAGCAGTAGCAGCCCAGGAGAAGAGGGAGACGGGGAAGAGGATGCGCGGGGTGAATGGCTGAGGGGATAGGAGATGGGAACGGTAGGGAAGGAGGAGCAAAACGAGGGATGAAGGAGGAGCGAGATAATGAGAGAGATGATTATGGAACGTTTGGGGGAACGGCGGAGGAGACGGGGGGCATATAGATAACGCAATCTACAGATGACAGCGTGAACCACCCTGACCAGCACTTGCACGAGTCCCAGATCCCCCCTGGCGCGGACCCGATCCCGCCAACGCTTGCGGGCCCAGGCGCCATTCCTCGTCTTCCCTCGTCCTTCTCCTCAAGCTCCACTTGATGCTCCTGCTCCTGCTCCTGCGCCTGCTCCCCCTCCTCTTCCTCCTCCTCCTCCTTCTCCTCATGCGCCTCCTGCTCCTCCTGCTCCTCCTGCTCCTCCTGCTCTTCTCTTCCTCCTCCTCCTCCTCCTCCTCCTCCTCCTCCTCCTCCTTTCCCCCCTCCTTCCTCTCATCTCCTTTGCCTGTGTTCCTGGGGCCACCGCTTGCACGAGTCCCAGATCCCCCCAGGCGCAGATCCGATCCCGCCAACGCCAGTGGACCCAGGCGCCATCCCTCTTCCCTGTTCCTCCTCCTCAAGCTCCACCTCCTTGATCCTACTCCTGCTCCCCCTCCTCATCCTCCTCCTCCTCCTCCTCCTCCTCTTCCTCCTCGTCATCCTCCTCTTCTTGATTTGTCTCCTCCTCCTCCTCCTTTTCCCTCTCAGTCCTCTCATCTCCTCTACCTGTTTCCCTGGGGCAACTCCTCGTGCCCTCAGGTGCTGCCCTCAGGCCGCCGTCGACCGCGCCCCAGGTCACGGCGGCTCCCGCGGCTCCGGCTCCCCAGTTGGAGGCCGACCTGGCGAAGAAGGCCAACGCCCCCTCAGAGGTGCCTTCAGAGCTACTCGGCGCTGCAGGGGAGGAGGCGGCGGCTAAAGGACGTGCACATGGAGGAGCTCCCGAAGCAGAATTTCAAGTTCTTGATGGACTCAACGATGGGGGGCAGGTTCCGCAGGTACATCGAGTCCCTGCGGCCCGACAAGCGGCGGGAGTTCAATGACAAGACGCCCGCGCAGAAGAAGGAGTTCAAGAAGACCTGGGCCATGGAGAAGTATAAGGAGTACCAGGCCGCGGCCGTCGATGCTTGCACATCCTCCTGCCTCATCTGTCTCCCGATCAAGCTCCTCCTCCTTCCTCCCTCCCCTTCCTCCTCACACCCCCATCGCCTCCTCCCCTTCTCGTTCTGTCCCCCTCCTTCTCCTCCTCCTCCCCCTCCCTCAATCCCTCGACGACCCTCCCATCACAGTCGAGGTTGATTAGTAGGTCGACCCTGTCAAATCAAGGGTACCCCTGCGTCCTGTGGTTCGCGATTCATGGCTTCCACGTTCCTATGGCGATGTGGTCTTCGGAAGGGTCGTGTGTCCTCCCGCGCATCCTCTCCAATCAACCCCGACTGCACAGGTGTCGCGGTCTCACACGGAGAGCCAGTCAAATTCGCGCAAGGAGTGGGCAGAGCTGTGCAATTTCGACGTGATCGTCGAGCGCGAGGGCGGGGCCCACTCTGCTGCGGCGGTGCAGGGGGCCTACAAATACTGCATGAAGGCGATCTCCGTCGGATGGTACCCGAGACGAGCAGCGGAGCAGCGGTAGGGGCAGCAGTGACGAGAGAGGGGAATGGGTGCTTGTAACAGCGACGGAGACAACAGTAGCAAGATGAGGAGGCATCGGCAGCAACAGCAGCGGCGACATCAAGGAAGATGTTAGGGAGGAGTAGGCGGAGGTGGGGGAGCACGAACGGAACGAGGGGCAGGAGTCAGAGGACACGCAGCACCAACAGCAACAGCAGACCAGGTATAGATTCAACGATTGGACGGAGAGGATGGAGTTCGTCTACAAGAAGGTCGGGTGGGAGAACGTGTTCAAGCAAAAGTGGGCGAAGCACGAGAGGGAGTTCAATGAGAGGAACGTCCCAGCGCTGGCCAGCGGCAGCAGGGCGCCCCAGGTGGCGAGCGGCAGCACGGCAGCGCAGGTGGCCAGCGGCAGGATCCGGGCTCCCGCGGCTGAGAAGCCTATCCTGGTCGAGGAGACGCCTCCCAAGGTAGCCAAGATGGCGGCTCCAGGGCAGGCAGCGGCCGCGGCTGCTAAAGCGTGCGGCACAGCAGCTAAGGATGAGGTGCCAGTGGCGGCGGCTGCGGCGCAGGCTCAGGCTCCTGCGCAGCCAGTGGCGGCGGCTGCGGCGCAGGCTCAGGCTGCGGCGCAGGCTCAGGCTGCGGCGCAGGCTCAGGCTGCTGCGCAGGCTCAGGCTGCGGCGCGTCGGGCCGAGGCGGCGAAAGCTGCTGAGGAGCGTCGGGAGCAGGCTGCGGCGCAGCAGGAGGTTGAGGAGGCGGCGGCGTCGAGCCAGAAAGGGCCCGACGCGACAGGAGTGGCGGCCGACACAGAAGATACGGCACCGCTGGTGGCAGCAGCAGATGGCGCAATCGAGATCGAGAACGCCGCGAGCCCTGATCTGAGCAAGAAGGACAAATCAAGCGGCAAGAGGGCTGCTGCAGGCGGAGGTGATGGACAAGGGAAGCGCAGCAGGCGCCAGACGCCTAAAGAGCCCGAGACTGAGGAGCAGCAGGCGAAGCGGATGAAGAGGGAGAGGCTCGAGGAGGCACAAAAGCTCGCGGCCGAGTATTCGTCGGTCCATGGGAAAGCGAAGATGATCCTGAAGAGGATTGAGGAAAGTTCGTCTGGCCCGTGGGTGACCCAGGGATGCAACAAATGAGGGAGGAGGGACGATGGAGGACTGACGGATGAGTGAGAGAGGGAAACGATTGAGGTGGGTGGAGTGATGACCTCCGAATTCGTGTTTCCGCCTTCCTCGCTCCTCCCTCCTCCTCCCCTCCTCGCTGGCTCCCCTTCCCTCCCCCTGAGGTGTGGGGGGAGGGTGTCTGCGCTTGACACTCCTCCTCTGTCCCATGAAAGCTACAATGGGAAAGAAGAGGAGTGCCAAGGGCACCCCCAGGTGTTCTTCCGCGGCACGAACGAGGCGGGCCAGCTCAAGAGGGCGCTGGAGGCCATGGAGGCCAAGTGCGCCAGCGACAACTTCTCGGAGCTGATGACTACCATGGACGCTGAGACCGCCGAGGATACCATTCTTCCTCCTCCTCCTCCTCCTCCGCCTCCTCCTACTCGTCCTCCTCATCCTCCCGACCCCTCCTCCTTCTCTTTCGTTCTCTTTCTCCTTCTCCTTCTTCTTCTTCTCCTCCTCCTCCTCCTCCTCCTCCTCCTTCTGTGTTTCTCCTCCTGCTCATGCTCGCACGTCCTCATCTCCGTTCTTCAACCCCCATGGTCCTCCCGCTCCTGCTCATGGTTATGCTCCTCCCCCTCCGCCTCCCCCGTCCCCTTTCTGGCCCTCCCTGGTCCTGATCTTGTTATCAACTCCTCCTCCTCCTCTTCCTCCTCCTCCTCCTCCCCTCCTCCTCCCTCCTCCTCCTCCTCCTCCTCCTCCTTCTCCTCCTCCTCTCCTCCTCCTCCTCCTCCTCCTCCTCCCTTTTTCCTCCTCCTCCTCCTCCTCCTCCTCCTCCTCCTCCTCCCCTCAGCTGATGTACGACGGCCATTTCGACGCGGCGCTCAGCAACTTCCCGAGCCACCTCAAACACGAGGTGGAGACGTGCTCCCAGAAGTGCGATGGCATACTCAAGATGCTGGCGACCCGCAAGGCGTTCTTCAACGTGCAGGGCTAGCAGGAGGCTGACCGAGAGATCGGGGGAGGATCGAATCCCCTGGGGCCCAGCTCGAAAGGGGCCAGAGGGAGTAGGATAAACCACTTGCGCGCCTGGATGGCATCCAGATCGCATCCAGATTTCATCTAGATTTCATCCAGATTCCATCCAGATTCCATCCAGATGTTCGAAATACCCATCATAAAACCTGAGAAAACACATGGTTTCGTGCATCCAGATTTCATCAAGCTCGAACGGAGGCTCAGATCCTTTGTAAAATACACGACAAAAATCCGTAAGCCCTTTTTCCAACAACCCTGAAAATCCGTAAGGCCCCTCGGACCCTGTAAAATCACAGGGATGATGCATCCAGATTCCATCCACTGTGGATCTGGATGCGGGATCCTTTGTAAAATACACGATGAAAATCCGTAAGGCCCCTCGGACCCTGTAAAATCACAGGGATGATGCATCCAGATTCCATCCAGATTCCATCCAGGTGCGCGATCCTTTGTAAAATACACGATGAAAATGCGTAAGGCGCCTCGGACCCTGTAAATTCACAGGGATGATGCATCCAGATTCCATCCAGGTGCGAGATCCTTTGTAAAATACACGACAAAAATCCGTAAGCCCCTTTTTCAACAACCCTGAAAATCCGTAAGGCCCCTCGGACCCTGTAAAATCACAGGGATGATGCATCCAGATTCCATCCAGAATCCATCTGGATGCGAGATCCTTTGTAAAATACACTATGAAAATGCGTAAGGCCTCTCGGACCCTGTAAAATCACAGGGATGATGCATCCAGATTCCATCCAGATTCCATCCAGGTGCGCGATCCTTTGTAAAATACACGATGAAAATGCGTAAGGCACAGAAAACACTGTAAAACACATGGTTTCGTGCATCCAGATTTCATCCAGATTTCATCCAGATCCTGTCCAGATCCATCCAGATTTCATCCAGATTCCATCCAGATCCATCCAGATACGCCTGGGATCCACCTCAAGGCCTCCTCCTTCTGCTCCTGAGGGCCTCGAGGGGCCTGTGCGGGTCTCCGGGGACCCCTGGGGACCTCTTCCTCCTCCTCCTCCTCCTCCTCCTCCTCCTCCTCCTCCTCCTCCTCCTCCTCCTCCCCCTCCTCCTCCTCCCCCTCCTCCTCCCCCTCCTCCTCCTCCTCCTTCTCCTCCTCCTCCTCCTGCTCCTCCTGCTCCTCCCCCTCCTTCTCCTCCTCCTCCTGCACCACCCCCATCCTCCATGTCCTGCAACTGATCCCTACAGCATCGATCGACGCGCTGCCGTCCGACAGTGAGCTCGAGGAGGCGCTGGACCTACGAGCGTGTAAGATGCTGGGTCGCGCCTGCCACTCTTTGCCCTCCCCCTTCCAACCCCAATCCCCCTTCCCTCTGTCCTTGTGGCACCTGCAGTTGCGCCCAGCTTTGTGCCCTCGCCAGCTCTGGAGGCTTCCATCCGGGGGCGCGGGCCACGCTGCTTCTAGTTCGTTTAGCTTTGCAGCGAGTCCTGCAGAGAAGGGCGGTGGCTAGAGAGGGTCGTGCGAAGATAATTGTGCACGCATAGATATGGCTTTGGAGGGAGGGTGGAGTAGGGGATGAGGGAGAGAGAAATAATTTAAAAGGCGAAATTCAAACCTGGGGAGGTGCCAAGGGAAGAGGGTGTGAGTCAGGCTGCAGGCTCGTTGCGAATCGAATGCAGGGGATTATCCAGCATGATGTGCTTGCTGCTGGGTCTAGTGTTTTGTATGACTGTGGCAGCCTGGGCCAGCTGCCACCCATGCGAGGGCGCGCTCGACAAGAGCAGAAACACCGAATATGTGTGCATGAGCGCGCTACTGTGGGGACCTGAAAATGAAGTGCTTGTTGAAATTGTGAGGACAACAGAGGCGGGGCACATAGTATCCCTATACAGTAGGGGCGTCCCAGAAAGTCGCCCATACCCCCTCCCTGCCTCTTCTCTCAGCCCTCCTTCCACTTCCCCTCCCCCCCCCTCCCCTTCAGCACACTTTTCCCCCTCCTGCTCCTTCACCTCCTCCGAATCCTTTCCCCCTCCTCAAGTCGCCCCATCGGAGGGCCCAAGGGGTTACGCCCAACCTCTTCTAGATCTCCACCTGCTCTCCTGTCCTTCAGCCCCCCCCCTTGCAAGGCCACTCCTTTGCACATCTTCGACGTTGCAGTGTGATGTCTTCACCCATGTTGCAAGCAGCACGAGAGTTGCCTCGCCCGCCCTGCTCGCAGGTGCGAGCGTTACCCTCTCCATCATTATACCGCCATCGGTCATCACCGTCATCAGAATCAGCATCATCATCGTCATGATCGCCATCGTGATCAGCATCATCATCATCATCATCATCATCATCATCATCATCGTCATCATCATCGTCACCATCAGCATCATCACCCTACCAAGCACCATCCCAGTTCGCATAAGGGCGTCACTCCAATTTCGGCACACCCCAACACACGTTTTGTAGCCCCGCAGGGAGCTCCAGTTCATGCACAGGTGGCGCCGTTCGCATGTATCTGCAGCCCTGGCACAAGACAGGGGGAACCCCCACGGCGCCATGGCTCCCAAGAAAAGGGGCCGCCCTTCCTGGGAAGAACCGACTTGTTCGTCTGACTCTGATGGCGACCCCCCTGGCGACGGGCCAGGCGACGAAGGCGACGACTGGGACTGCAGGTCTACTGAAAGTAGCGGCGCGGATTCCGATGGTGATGGCGTCCAATGGGATGGCGAACCTGAGCCCGATCATCGTGATGAAGAAGAGGCAGGCCGCGTTCTGTGCGAGCGTTGGCTACGGCTATACGCCGAGGGCAGGATGACTGCCAAAGATTTGTGCCTCAACTGCTATTGGGCGGACAAAGCAGGCGCCAAGGGCCCGTTTTCCACCTACGCCCTCGGGGACACGCAATTCACTGGGAACTACCAGAAAAAATTGAACACGGTCTTTAAGCTCACAGGGGACGTGCACCAAGTGAAGATCGACATCCCCCTCATGAGAAACAAGCACGACAGGGAGTCCACGCCCACGCTCGTCACGCCCCCTCAGGAGGCACTTGCTGCAGAGTACTTAGCGAGCCAGGAGCTTCGAGATGGTTGCGCGTCTGTTGAGATCCAGGCGGAGTGGCAGCAGGCTTACGAGGACCACCCAGCTGTCAAAGCTGCCCAAGAGTATGGGGAGCCAGTGATACCCTGTGCCCTTTATCTTGACGGCGTCAGGTATACTCGGGCCATCGGGACAGGGCGCGTGGACACATTCATCGGCATCTTCCTCTACTCCCTGGTGACGAAGAAGAGGCACCTGATATGCATGCTGCGCAAGTCGCGCTTGTGTAGGTGCGGGTGCAAGAATTGGTGCTCGTTGTGGCCTGTGTTCCAATTTTTAAACTGGGCGTTTCTCGCCCTCGCCAACGGCGAGCGACCCGCGCGCCGATGGGACGGCAACGAGTGGGGCGAAGGAAGCCCCCTTGGCAAGCTGCAGCAGGATCGGCCACGATTGCCTGCAAGGGCGGCCCTGGTGCAGCTCAAGGGGGATTGGGCAGAGTTCTGCCACAGCCTAGGTTTTCCGACTTGGCAGAGCAAGCACGCGCCATGCATTTTTTGCCGCGCGTCCAAATCGCAATTATATAACTTCGACGCCGTCACTGCCAAAGGCCACCCGTGGGGCACGCATGACGCTAACTCGTGCGCTAATAGCTGCAGGCAGTGTGAGTGCGTCGTGAGAGTCCAGTCGGCGCCAGAGCTGCGTGCGCTACTGGGCGCCCTCACATTTGAAAACAAGAAAAAAAGAATTGGTGGCCGTGTCTGCGCGCGTGATGTGCATATTGGCGGCGTACAATTACGTCGGCTGGACAGACTTGAACCTTCGCTCAGCTTGCCTGATACACATGAATTGGAGAAGGTGCGGACATTTCCGATCCGCCTGGTTTTCTGGCGGAGGCGCCACCAAGGCAACACGTGTACAGACTGTGTGCTCAGGAGGAACCCCCTCCTGGATCACACGATTGTGGGGGACCCACGGTCGGTCCTACGGATCGACACGCTTCACACCCTGTACTTGGGGGTCTTCCAAGTGTACTGTGCTGCCGTGATCTGGAAAATCGTTCGGGCGAACCCATTTAACGCCACGGGCGACGCAGACGAGAAGACAGATTTTTGCTTTAGGCGGTTGCACAATAATTTGAAACAGTGGTACGATGCCAACCCAGCTGTGCTTTCTAGATTGGGCGACTTCACCCCCCAAATGTGGGGCGGCGGTAAAAGTAAGGGCGGCAAGCAAATATCTCTCAAGGGCGCCGAAACGGCGCCGCTTGTTAGTTGGTGCGTGTCTCTGCTCGACAAATACGATGTCGTTGGCGGGCGCGTCCACTTGCAGCGTGCGGGGAGGGCCCTCCTCCGACACATGCAGCTGATGCGAACTGGCGGGCCTCGCCTGACAGACGAAGAAACGCACGAATTCATGGCAACTTTCAAAGAGCACGTGTCCGCCTTGCGTGACGCCGCCGTCAAATTCAAGCCCAAGCACCACTTGTGGTGCCATTTAACGTTGCTCGCAGGGCGTAACGGGAACCCAAAGTACCACAGCTGCTTTCTAGATGAATCGCTTAATGGGGTTGTCGCCGTAGTTGCCAAATCCTCGCACGCGCTGAACTGGGAGCGCCATGTGTTTTCGAGGCTGCGCCTCGAGCCAAAGGTGAATGCGGATTCGTATTTTGCCGCGGCTTAGGCATGCCACCCTCGGCTCGGGGGAATGTGAATCGGATGGGCCCCGTATGATACAGTGTGAACTGCTGACAAGCCAAAAGCCGAGGGACTATAACGCCGAGGGCACATCCGATTTGCATGTTTCTCCAGGGCGCTCAGAGAACGCACGCTGCGCATGCTTGCAGAGCCGTGGGAAAATGACAGGATATGGTTTCCAGCTTTGGAAAACGACGTTCCAACGCCCGCGGGCCCCTGGGCGTACGCAGCCAGCCCGCATAGGACAAGCTTCCCAAACATACCCTTGCACCCTTGCTCCTGTCGGCCCATCGTTATACCGACGTTCGCAGACCATACTCGTCCGACACACGTTCACATATGGGTCCCGAAGGTCCTTGCACCCTTACCGCACATCCTTACGATGTGGGTTATCCCCTGGGGCCCCACCGCTCCTGGGTCGAGGCGGCGCGGGGCGCTCGCGCCCGTCGGCCGCCATCTCCTGCCCTACTTCCGCAGGCTCTATCATAGCCGCCTTCAAAAGGAGGCGGAGCCGCGCGGCCGCGATGCCTAAGCGGAAGAGGTCATTGACGCCAATCCCGAGGTGGCTTGAGAGCCAGGCACCGCTTGTTGCGCACCTGCTCTTTGCAGGGGGGAGGGAGGAGGGGCAAGTGGACGCGGGGGAGAATGGAGGGCGGAAGAAGGACGAAGAGGATAGGGGAGGGAGGGAGGAGTAGAAGGATAAGGGGGAGAAGACCGAGGCGGGATGACCAGGAAGTGGGGGGGTGAAGGAGACCTCCTCCTGCTGCTACTCCCCCTCCTCCTCCTCCTCCTCCTCCTCCTCCTCCTCCTCCTCCTCTTGATCCTCCTCCTCCTCCTCCTCTTGCTCCTCCTCCTCCTCCTCCTCCTCCTCCTCCTCCTCCTATTCCTACCCCTCCGCCTCCTCCTGCTCCTCCTCTTCCCCGCTCTGCCAAGCACCCAGAGGATGAGAGCCTAATTTGGGCCCGACTGGCTCGCAGAGTGCAGGCAGGCAGGCAAGAGGTGCCGCGCCCCGTCGTGCACATGTTGTTACTCCCCCTCTCCTCCTCTAATCGTCCTCCTCATCTGGGGCACCTCCTCCTCCTCCTCCCCCTCCTCCTCCTCCTCCTCCTCCTCTTCCTCCTCCCACTCCTCCTCCTCATCCTCCTCCTCCTCCTCCTCCTCCTCCTCCTCTTCCTCCTCCTCCTCCTCCTCCACCTCCTCATCCTCCTCTTCCCCCCTTGTCAAGCACCGAGAGGATGAGAGCCTACTTTGGACCCTGCTGGCTGGGAAAGTGCAGACGGGCAGGCGAGAGGTGCCACGCCGCGTCGTGCACATGCTGGTATTCCCCCTCTAATCCCTCCATCTTCCTTCGCATGTGGGGCACCGCCTCCTTCTCCTCGTCAACATCCTCCTCCTCCTTCTTCGCCTCCTCCTTCTTCGCCTCCTCCTCCTCCTCCTCTTCCTCCTCCTCTTCCTCCTCCTCTTCCTCCTCCTCCTCCGCCTCCCCCAGTGCACCTGCCGCTGCCTCTTGCTGGCCCTCTCTAGGCGGCAGATGCTGGACCTAACGAGTGGATGAGCAAGTGGATCGACAAGCAGCTGCGCGGCAAAGAGGACGACCTCAAGATCGGTCGAAAGGACGCCATCTACAATATTCCCCTCCTTCCCTCTTCCTCGTGTCCCCCCCTCTCGATCCTGATGCTCCTTTCCCTGACCCTTCTTCTCGTCCTGTCACCCCCAACTCTCATCCCCTGCCCCCCCACTCCCACCTCCCATCCGGGGCCCATTGCCGCCCCATGCCCCGTGCACCTAAGGAGACCATCCCGACGCTCATGGCAATGATTCGGAAGAGTTCTACGCGCGTCAAGCCAGCGCACGGGCAGTTTAAACGCGTGGGCACGAGCTGTGAGGAGACAGAGTGGGACATATTGCTGACGGGATAGGGATTTGGACGAGGGATAGGGGGGAGGGACGAGATAGGGCATTGGATGAGACATGGAGGGGAGGGGGGGAATTGGATAAGGGATGGAGGGGATGGATGAGGGATAGAGGGAAGCTGGGAAGAGACAGAGTTGGACAGACATGGGAGACGGACTGACGCGGCTTAAATAAGGGTGAGGTTGGAGGTAAGGGATGCGAATGCAAGCAACAATGTATTAACATCGCGATTAGGGTATTGGATGAGGGATGGACGAGGATGGAGAGCAACACAGGATGAGATAGGAGGCAGAGGAATTCGACCCGATCGGACTGGGCGAAGTGCCCTTCCTCTTAGCCGCACTCTCTCCCTCTGACAGTGCCTACACCTCCTTCCCAAATCGATCAACCTGCCCATTCGGGAATACTCGTCTTTGATTCTGACTTCGTTCGATCCTCCCATATTGCAGGCGAGACCTCGACTTCATGGAGGTTTTCAGCGGCTTCGGAGAGACGAGCTTCTGGGTGCGACAGGCGGGCATTTTCAGCTTGGGCCGAGCGAGCCGAAACGACGGTGGCGAAGATGGGGCGCTCTCAGGATCATTGGAGGGCCGATTCGAGGACGAAAATTCGTTTGGATCTCAGGATCATTGGAGGGCCGATTCGAGGACGAAATTCGTTTGGATCCTTTCCCCTGGCCCCTCCTCCTCCTCCTCCTCCTCCTTCTCCTCCTCCTCCTCCTCCTCCTCTTCCTCCTCCTCCGCCTCCTCCTCCTCCTCCTCCCCGCTGTCGTCCTCCTCCTCCTCCGCCACCTCCTCCTCGATCCTCCTTCTCCTCCTCCTCCTCCTCCTCCTCCTCCATCATCATCATCATCATCATCATCGTCCTCCTCCTCGATCCCTCGATCGTCCCCCTCCTCGGTCCTCCTCCTCCTCCTCCTCCTCTTCCTCCTCCTCCTCTTCCTTCTCCTCCTCCTCCTCATCCTCCTCCTCCTCCCTACCTCCATGATGCAGAGAGCGCTGACATACAGTTTCACTCACTTACCTGGCACTCCGAGTCATTGCCATGAGCACCTCAACAGTGACTGGTGCCCCTCGAATCCCCTTCTAATCCCCTTCTGCGTTAAAATCGCATTCCCAGCGTGGCTTGACCGCGCATGAGTTCGACCAGAGGCGCGACGCGGCTGAGGCGGTCGGAGACGCTAAGGGCATCCTGTATCTAGGCCTGGGGGTTCGCATCAGCGACGCAACGTAGCAACGCATCAAGGCATGCAGGATGGGCTCGCAAGGCAACGGGACGGCAGGGAACGCAGGCGGACCAAGAATGATAGGAGGGGAAGGGAGCGATCGAGTGAGAGAGCGAGCGAGATTCGAGCCGCAACGAACTTGGAAAGCCTCTGCGACTCTTACCCGCCACCTTGCCAAACCCGCTCACCTTTGTCCCGGCACCCCGACCCCGCCAACCCAACCCATCGCGGCATCTAGCATCCGGTGCCCGCGCTCTGGGAACACCTTCCAAGAGCTGCGCCTCGCGAAGAGCTCTTGGGCCCTATGGGGGAGCTGCCGTCTTACTCAGCCTTGCTCTCACCTCATCTCCCGTTCACTCAACGTACTCATTATATTCTCTCTGTCTCATCTCTCTCTCTCTCTCTCTCTCTCTCTCTCTCTCTCTCTCTCTCTCTCTCTCTCTCTCTCTCTCTCTCTCTCTCTCTCGCTGCCCCGTTCAAGGCTTGCTGCTCGCCCGTTTGAAAAAGTCGGGGACGGCGTGGTGGTCGCCACAATGCTCGACATGGGGATTCCTCATGATGGGCGCGCTGGGCATTCCCCAAAAAAGCAAAATCAAACTGTCAGCCCCGTCTGCCCTCCCTCTCCCTCCCCTCACTCTCCCTTCCAATCCCTCCCTCCTCCTCTCCTTCGCTCTCGCTCTCTCCTTCTCCCTCGACCTCTACGCTCGTCTCCCCCTGTCCCCCCCGTTGGGAAGAGGGGGAGGTAGGGAGTTGGGGGGGCAGCTCAACAGCCCAGGCACCACCAAGAGGAACGAAAAGATCTTAGGCGACACGTCAAGGGACGACGTGCGCGAGGCGAACTTCACAGCCGAACTCATGAATGAGATGATCCGTTGGCTCGAGCAGGAGAGGATGGTTCACTGGTGCGCCGAGCAGCCGATGGATTCGATGTTCTACAAACACCCTAAGATGGTGGGCCTGCAGCCTGTGCCCATCGTCGCCATTCTCGCTTGCTCACTCGCTACCCACCCCTGCTATGACTCTGACTGCGTTCGTTGCGCCAACACCCACTCGAGTTGGCGATGACGCGACGAGCGCAATGCTATGATGATGAGTCAAGCCGAGGTGGGATGCGAACGAGCAAACGACCTGCCCCTTTCTTCTCCTGCCTTCCGCCAGCCAGGCCAAGATGCTGAAAGACCTCGACGCGAGCAGTTCGTTCTCGTGGCTGGCAGGCGTACTCATCCTCATCCTCCTCTCTCTTTCCTCCCTTTCTGTCTACCTCCTCTGCCTTCGTGCCTTCTCCCTTCTCCCTCCCTCCTCTTCCTCCGATCCTCTTACTTCTCCTAGTCCTCCTCCTCCTTCTCCTCCTCCTCCTCCTTCGCCTCCTCCTCCTCCTCCTCCTCCTCCTCCTCCTCCTCCTCTCTCTTTGCCCCTCCCTTCTCCCTCCCTCCATTCTCTTCCGTGCCTCCTCCTCCTCCTCTTCCTCCTCCTCCCCCGATCCCGCCAGGGTTCGGCCACAGCATGCCGAAGCCGACCGTTTTCAAAGGCAACAACAAACTGGGGCACCTGATGAAACGCTACCTCGAGAAGAAAAAGCCCAGCGGCTCGGTCGCATGGGGACTGCCCACGATCCCTGGAGGGCACGAGTAGGGAAGAAGAGGATGGTGAGGGGGGAGGAGAAGGAGGGAGGATGAGGAGGAGGAGGAGGAGGAGGAGAAGGAGGAGGAGGAGGAGGGAGACGACACTGCACCCACATCGGGCCTGAGGACGGCTGGGAAGCAAATTTTCGGCATTGCTTTTGCTCTGAAGGCCAGCGCATGCGACCGTGCCTGATCTGGGGGGCCGAAAGCGACCGTGCCTGATCTGGGAACCGTGCCTGATGTGGGGACCGAGGGGCAACACTTGTACAGGAAAAGCCAAATGGGCCACCTGATGAAACGCTACCTCGAGAACGCCCAGCGGTTCGGTCGCATGGGGACTGCCCACCATCCCTGGACGATACGAGTAGGGAGGAAGAGGATGATGGGGAGGGAGGAGACGGTGGAGGGGGGAGGAGAGGAGGAGGAGGAGGAGGAGGAGGAGAAGGAGGAGAAAGAGGAGGGAGACGACACTGCACCCACATCGGGCCTAAACGCGGCTGAGAATCAAATTATCGGCATTGCTTTTGCTCTGGAGACCAGCGTGGGCGACCGTGTCTGATCTGGGGGGCGAGGGCGACCGTGCCTGATCTGGGTACCGTGCCTGATGTGGGGACCGAGGGACTAAAACTGCACAGAAAGAAAACCAATGCCAACCCCAGGTTCAGGACGAGACGACCTGGAGCAAGAACGAAAAGGGGTGGACGGAGGGTAAGCCAGGATTGCGCGCTTCGGCCCACTACCCAAAGAAGCTCTGCAAGGCGACTTGGGGGCAATACTTGATACATTGCGCTGAGCTCCACGTCTGATTCCATAAACACACGTCATCGCCCGCTCTCCCTCCCGCCCCGCCCTCCTCATCCTCTAAAGTGTCTCGGCTCTCGCAGGGACTGTGGAACTCAATATCATGAAGCCCTGGTGGATTTGGGTTATCTGTGGGATCGCATGCTGCTATATGGCAACATCAACTGCTGCCACCGCGATGGCCTCAAACGCAACCGTCCTCCACTGTGTCCGAGCTCGAAACGTTCACCCTAGGCTCCGATTTGGATGTTGATTCAGACTTCGGTACCGAAATCTGAATCAACAACGACGTTCCATATTCATGAGGCCTTGCTCCGAAACAACAGGGGTGGCAAATAATAGGGCCCCTCCCCGTTCCCCTCCCCCCTCCCCTCCGCCCCCCTGCCCACCCCTCACCTCCCTCTCTTCCCCTCGCCCGAACCTCCCCTCCACGTCCCCATCCCCTCCGTGTTCCCCCATGTCTCTCTCGGATATGGGCACCTCGAGGCGATTGCCGACATGGTCGACGAGGCCAGGCGCATGACGACGGAGAAATAAGGCTGTGCTTTGACCTAAGCTGCAGGCGAGGCGCCTGGGCAACCATGTGAACGATGGACCTTCCGCACATGAAAATCGTGCGGGTGTGAACGTCCCCCTCGTCCTCCTCTTTGTTTTCGACCTCCTCCTCGAGCATCCCGTGAGCGCTGCGAGATTTTCTGTGCGGATGTCCTTCGCTCACAAGCGAATGCAAGGTCGCGCTCTAGTCTCGCCCTGCCGACACCGAACCTGTGGCCCTGAGGAGAGCAGGATGGGGGCAGACAGGAGGGGAGGGCAGGAAGGGAGGGCTCAGCAGGAGACGACAGTGGACACCTCTGGGTGCCTCTGGGCTCGGTCTTGTCAGCTCGCCGCTCGCGCGCGCCAGACGCCAAGGATCGGCAGCAGAGCACGCGCGGTCGCGAACATAGCGCTCGGGAGGCGCGGCAGGAACGAGATAGAGGACGGTGGAGGGAAAGGGAAGGACGTCTTGAGATGAACGGGGTAAGGAAAACATGTGGAAGGTTGAGGAGGGGAACGGGGAAGGATAGGAGGGGAGGGGACTGGAGGAGCAAACGGGCAGCTTAAGTTCAAGGGCAGCCGAACTCTCTTCGTCGTCGTCCTCGTCGTCGTGGGTCGTCGTCGTCGTCGTCGTCGGTCGTCGTCGTCGTCGTCGGTCGTCGTCGTCGGTCGTCGGTCGTCGGTGTCGTCGTCGTCGTCGTCGTCGTCCGTCATCGTCGGTCAGCGTCGTCGTCGTCGTCGCCGTCGCCGTCGCCGTCGCCGTCGCCGTCCGTCGTCGTCGTCGTCCGTCGTCCGTCGTCCGTCGTCCGTCGTCGTCGTCGTCGTCGTCGTCGTCGTCCCGTGGTCGTCCTCGTCGCCGACGTCGTCGTCCTCATCGTCGTCAGCCGTCGTCGTCCGTCATCGTAGTCGTAGGCGTCGTCGTCGTCGTCGTCGTCCGTCGTCGTTGGCCCCGAGGGGTGGGGGCCCTGTCGGCATGCGGTCGCGCCCCGACGGAAGAAGGGTCCACAGGCGGCACCGTTCGCCCATCGAGGCCGAGGGCCGCGGATGCAGACCTCCTCCTCCTCCCCCTCCTCCCCCTCCTCCTCCTCCTCCTCCCCCTCCTCCTCCTCCTCTTCCTCCTCCTCCTCCTCCTCCTCCTCTCCTCCTCCTCCTCCTTCCTCCTCCCCCTCCTCCCCCTCCTCCTCCTCCTCCTCCTCCTCCTCCTCCTCCTCCTCCTCCTCCTCCTCCTCCTCCTCCTCCTCCTCCTCCTCCCCCTCACCCTCCTCTTCCGCCGCCTCCTCCTCCTCCCCCCCGACAAAGCGAAGGGGAGAGAGAGAGAGAGAGGGAGATAGAGACAACAAAGAGATACAGAGAGAGAGGGACAGAGAAATAGATAAAGGGAATAGAGAGAGAGAGGCAGAGAAACTGAGAGAGGGAGAGGGCACAGGGAAGGAGAGAGTGAGGAGGACGGAGAGAGAAAAAGAGAGAGAGAGAGGGAGACGGGGGGAGAGAGACTGACAGAAAAAGAAAAAAGGAACAACAACAACAACAACAACAACAACAACAACGACAATAACAACAACAACAACAACAACAAAAACGAAAACGACGAACGCCAAATGCATTGCCATCAACAACATTCCGCGTGACTGTCGAGCAACGCCATGGCCCTCCCCCGCACGGGTGGCGGTCATGGCGGACCCGGTGTACCCGCCCCACCTCGATGGGGTGCGGGCCGTGTGGTTCGCCCGCGGGGCGGCCCACTTCCTGTGGCACCGCCCAGGGATGTGGCCAACGGGCTGCCCGTGCAATCGGGCGTGGCGACGGCGACGCGGGGTCGCGCCCTTACGGTGGCAAACCGCGGCCTCTCGTGTGGCCCCTGGGGCCACCGAGTGGTTGCGGTACTGGTGGGCGCCGTGCTGGGCCGAGTTGCCCCACCCAGGCGAGCAACCATCCGATGCTTGGGTTTTCCCCGCGTGGCGGGCGTGGCCCATGCCACGTGGTGGGTCCCGTTGTATCGGGACGGGGACGCGGCGATGGATGAGACAGACCCCGACGCCGTGGCGATGCTGTGCCTGGACGTCCACGCTTAAGCAGCCACCCGCCATTGATCTCAGTGCCCCCAATAGGGAACCGCCTCGCGGCGTCTGAGGACCGCGTCGTTGAGCCGCCACGAAGGCAAAAAACAGACAGAGAGAGAAAAAGAAAGAGAGAGAAAGAGAGAGAGATGGGGAGAGCGGGGAGAAACGGGAGGAACGTCCTCTTGTTCCGATTATTTTTCCTCCTCCTCCTCCTCCTCCTCCTCCTCGCAGTGGCTCGGGCGGGCGCCCTGTTCTGTCGCGCGCCCATGGGGTCTCGGCCCATAGGGTCTCGGCCCACCAAGTCCTTGCCCTAGGGCCTCACGTCATATATAAGGTATCGGCCGCATGTACATATATGATGTGAGGCGCAACATATCGGTTTAAGTGTATGTATATATATATATATATATATATATATATATATCATTGTATACTACAGTTACATATGCGATATTATGATGTATATATATATATATATAGATCGCCAACATCATCGGCATCATCATATCATCATTTTGTATTAACAGATGTTGTACGTCACAAGCGCAAGCGGGTCAAAATGCGCATTTTGCTTTTCCTCTGCCGGGTTGAAATGCGCAGATCGTCGCTGTCATCTTCGCATTTTTCCCAGACTGCCCGTCGCGATCAACGCCCGCGAAAAATGCGCGGATGCGCGGACGAGGGGGGCAAAACGCGCAGATGCGCATTTTTTGTAAAAATGCGCGTTTTTACCATAAAATGCGCGGATCCACCCTCTGGGGCTGCACGGCGCGATCGCAAACCTGCTGGTCAACGCGGTCTCCTCCGAGCCGACGAGCGTCGTCGGCGACCACGTCTCCCTCATCCTCTGAGAGGGAGCGCCGCTGCCTTCGCTGGCGGCGGCGTCGGAGCGCGGCCGCGGCGCCACCGCGGCGGCGTTCGGCTCCTGGAGCAGACCCGCGCCTTCGCGGCCTCTCATCATCATCCTCCTCCTCCTCCTCCCTCACCTTTGCTTGTTTCTCCCTCTCCTTTTCCTCCTCCTCCTCCTCCCTGACGCGGCATGCCCCCCGCGTGCGGACTTCCTGGGCACGGGGCGGCACGCGGTCCGCGGGCACGGCGCGGCGCGGCGCACTGGTCGCCGTCTGGCGCCGGGGCGCACCCCTGAGACCCTATAGGCGCAGCACGGCTCGGCTCGCGGGCGCGGCACAGCACGGCACGTTTGGCTTCGCACCCCTAGGGCTCGGGCACGGCACGCGGGCACGGCACGTTCCACACATTTTCGCGTCGACCTTTTCGGTCAAGCGGACGGCCGACCGGATGCTGCTTCCAGAGCCCGTGCTGCCTTCGTCCCGAGACACAGACGCCTCAGGAGGCGGCAGCTTCTCGGGAGGCGCGAGGGCTTCTGGGAAGCCCCGCCGCTTTCTGAGGAGGCCTGCCCCCTCTCGCTTCCCCCCCTGGGCTCGCCGCCGAGTCAAGGGGTGGAGGGCAGAAGGACCACCCTCGCAGCAAGCGCCCCGTCGAGGCGAGGGCCTGTCGCAAACGCACCGTAGGGGGGAGCCGAGCAGGATACGCTTGTTCGGCGACCGGCGGGGGCTGCGCATCGCGCGCTAAGACTGCGGATCAGTGGGGGTTCGCCTCCCTTGAGGAGCCCTGCCACCTTCTGAGAAGGCCTAGACTCCCTCTCACTTCCCTCCTGGGCCCGCCGCCAGTGGACCGGCTGGCCGGCGCATCCGTGGGCCCGCCCGCGGGCCGCCTCGGCGCGCCCGGCAGCGCCAGCGCGGGCTTTCGGGGCGGAAGGCCCCTCGAGGGGCGGCCAGCGTGCCAGCGGCCCGCTCGGAGGGGGAAGTGACGGCGGGGCGGGCCTTCTCAGAGGGCTCGGCAGTCCCCCGGCTCTGTGAGAAACTCTCTCAGCCTTCCCCGGAGACCGGCATTTTTTGCTCAGAAGGCTGCTGGGGGGCTTTCTGAAAAGCCCTGCCACCTTCTGACAAGGCCTCCTCCTCCCTTCCCCCCCTTCGCTCGCCGCCGAGCATGGACCCCAGGTACTAAGGATCGCCCGCAGGATTGTCGAGTTGCCGGCATTTCAAGGATGGGGTCCTGAGGGAGGGGATCCCAATCCGAACCTTCACTGCTTGAGGCCACTCGTCCTCAGGGCCCCGTCCATCAGAGCCCCATCTTTGAACCGCCGAGATTGATCGGCGTGGTGGGCGCGGCGCACAGCTCTGGTCGCCGCGACTAGCGGGAATACGACGTGGGATTCGACCAGCGGCCGTCTGCGCAGTCCTCCGACATGATGGTTTACGGCGCTCGGGAGGGATAACGCGTGTTCACGACACGCGCGTCGTCTCTCAAGCTGTGCTGCGTGTTCCTCTTTCCCTGTTGTACAGGAGCCTTCCACTACCTTAGCAGTAACACGCTGAGGGGGTCGCCTCACCAGCGTGACAATGATTGGTATCCCAGCCCTGCTGTTCGTCACGGCTCCTTCCTGCTGGTGATCCCAGGGCCCGAGCGCGGCCCACGGATGTTGAGGTCATGGTACAGCGCGCAGGTGGCGCTTCTTGTCGCAACGCCTCAAGATCTGGATCCCGAGCCAAGATTCTTGGTCCGAAACGCTCAGCGCGTGCGCATGAGCCTGCTCCAAACCCTCCTCCTTGCCAGGTGCCCCCCCCCCCCGTTGGACCCAGGCAACGTCAGCGTGCACAGCTCCGAGACCGGCTGCTTCATCAAGAGACTGACGCCCCACAGGAAGGAGATCTCCGGCATGGTGTACTGCCCCGGGGACGAGGGCCTAGAAGACCTGGATCCGTCGGGCAGGAGGAGGACTCGCCAGACGGAGGTGTTTCACAGTTTTTTGGCCCGTGGGTCCCTCGTCGGCCTCCGGGACGTCAAACAACAAGATAGAGAAATGGTTCTGGGGAAAGGTTCGAGACCTCCAGACACCCAGTATTGAAAGTACAAAACCATCCGATGTCTTGGGAGTGCACCGCTTCGTTGACAGAGAACGTCTCGATCTCCCTGCCCTTGTTTGTCGTTTGTCAAGCTGCAGGTCTCACACCACCGCCCCTCGCTGCCATCGTTTCGGCCCGGATCCATGCTGGGGCAGGCGGGCTCTTCGCCTTCCCCATGGGCCAACCTGTCTTTCCACGTATGCCCTGCTCCTGATCCTGCCCCTGGCGCAGGAGGTGAGCAGGAGGCGGGGCAGCGACCGCAGGAAGACACGGAGGAGATCTCCGGTCTCCCTGGCCAGGCGCTCCCAGTTCAGAAGGCCCTGACCTGTCGATCGGGGCTCGTCCAGGCGCCAGGCCTCGGCCACGCGCAGTGGGTGGTACGTAGGGGGATGTGGGAAGGCTTCTTGGAAGCACCCTTGCCTCTGTGAGAGCGCGGGCCCTGTCTGTAGATAGGGGCAGCGCCTTCTAAGAAAGAGGCAGGCTCCTTCCAAGAGGACTTCCCCCCTGCCCCAACCCCCTTGTGCGCGCCGCCACAGGCCACTGCTCCATCCACTCCGCTGATCGATCGGGGCCAGGGCAGTCGATCGCGCCCTGGACCAGCAGGATGCACTCGCCGGCGAGGCCATGATCAGGATCGTGCCTTGGATCAGCTTGGACCTCCCGAGGGGCGTGGCCACGGCAGCGTTTCGTGCATGGCGGTCTGTGCCGGAGGATCTCTCTTTTCCCGGGGGGCCTCGTGAGGACGCGAAGACGAGTGCGCACCACGCATCGCGGGGCACTCAGCGCGAAGGTATAGGTGACCTCGGGATCGGGGGGGTGGGCCAGTGGGCTAGCACTTCTAAGGACAAGAACCTTATCACAGGCGCAGCGGTTTGGGGGGGGATGGGCTCCGGGAAGGGGCAACGACAGGAATATTTGGGCGACAGAGCTGCTGAGTTTGCCGACACAACGTGAACACCGACGTCGCTGTTCTTCCTCGTCCACTCTTGCAGCTCCTGTTTTCTCCTGCTGCCCCTGCCACCCTTCTTCCTTCTCGCGTCCTCCTTCTCTCTCTCCCCATGCCCGCCCCCCCCCTTCCCCGCCCCCTCCGCGGGAGCACCTCCGTCCTGACTCGTACTTGACTCTTCTGCGTCTAGGCAGCCTCATATCGATAGGCCCTGATACGGCGGATGAGAAGGCCCCCCCCCACCCCGCAGAGTCGACCGCCGTGACCCAGGTACTGGCAGTGCTTCCCCTTGCACTCTCCTCACCCCGTCCCTGTCCCCCTTATCTCTCCATTCTCCTTCCCTTCACCCTGCTGCCCCCCCCCTCCCCCACCCCGCACGCACACTCTCACACACACACACACCTCACACAGACACAAACACACACACAGATACACACAGATACACAGACACACGGACACACACTGACACACACACACACAGACACACATACACACAAAGACACACGGACACACGGACACACACCTACACACAAAGCAACAACAACACACCAACAACACGCCAACGCAACAACACAACAACACACCAACACACCACCACAACACCAGACTAACACAAGAACACAGCATCACAACACCACACCACACACAACACACACACCACACACACAATACATAACACATAACAGCACACAACCACAACAACACAACAATACACAACACAACAACAACACAACAACACAACACCACAACACACACACAACACACACCCTACAGCACAGAACACACAACACACAACACAAATCACACGCCACACAACACACAATGCACAGCACACAACACAACGCACACACACCACAAAACACAGCACACACGCTCACACACCACACACCACACACCACATACCATAACATACAGCACATAGCACACGACACACAACACACAACACACACAGCACACCAAAAACACATACACATCTACATACATGCATACGTACATGTATACATCCACGCGTACATACATACACATACGCATACGCATACACATACACATACGCATACACATACACATACGCAACTACACACACTCACACTCCTCACACGCACACACGCGCGGACTCACTCACGCACACACGCACTCGCACACACACCAACACACACACACACACACACCCAAACCCACGCCGACACCGACACCCACACCCACACCCACACCCACACCCACACCTACACGCACACGCACACGCATCCGCACCCTCACACGCACACGCACACGAACACGACCACGCACACGCACACGCGCACACGCACACGCACGCACACGCGCCCGCGCACACGCACACGCACGCGCACACGCACACGTGCACGCGCACGCGCGCGCACGCGCACGCGCATGCGCACGCGCACGCACACGCACACGCACGCGCACACGCACACGCACACGCACACGCAGACGCACACCCACACGCACACGCACATGCACACGCGCATGCACACGAACACAAACACATACTACGCACGCAGGCACACGCAGACGCACACGCACACGCACACGCACACGCAGACGCACACGCACACGCACACGCACACGCACCCGCACACACTTTTTTTGCTTCGGCTGCTGGGCAGACGGTGACTGCTCCAGCGGGTTGGCAACAGGGGAAACGTGGTATGCAAACTAAGGCCGCCATGCACGGAAGAGGAGGGGGAGCCCCGGCGCGACAGGAAGAGAGGAAGCCGGGCCCATTCAGAGTCGCCGGCTGCGGCAGGAGAGCGCCGAGGGGGGAACCAGCGCCGGCACCGAGCTGCACAGAGCTGCACTTAGCTGAAGCTTGGGGGAACGCGGCCCAGGAGACTGGGCGGCAGATGGGGGAGCCACACAAGCGAACCAGAGACTCGACCCAGCGAGCCGCAAGGCAGCCGACGGGGCGCCGAGACCTAGGGGCATACAAGGCGCGGCTGACCAAGGGCGAGAGCGCCGGGACCAGGAAGGCCTACGAGGCGCGGTGCGGGGAGGCGGGCTGCGACGACCCGGCGGGGCGGACGCCAACCAGGGGTGGAAAGAAGCGGGAGGGACGCGCACACACAAACACACGCACACGCACACGCACACGCACACGCACATGCACAAGCACACGCACACGCACCCGCAAACGCACCCGCACACGCACCCGCACACGCACACGCACAGGACCACGACCACGCACACACGTACGCTCACGCGCACACACGCGCACACACGCGCACACACACAGACACACACACACACACACACACACACACACGCACGCACGCACGCACGCACGCACACACACTTGCCCGTCTCCCCTCCTCCTTCTCCGCCTCCTTCTCTTCATTGGGATCGACGCTTTGCCTCCTCGCCCTCTTTCTCCTCCGCCTCATCCTCCCACTTCGCGTTGTCCGTGCGGTTGATGTTAGACCCGTCGCGTCTGTATCTCCTTCTGCCCCCCTCCCTTTCACTCCTCCTCCTCTTCCTCCTCCTCCTCCTGCTCTTTCCCCTTCACCTTCTCCTCCTCCTTCCTCCCTTCCTCCCTCCCTTCCCCACTCCATCTACCCCGCCCCCGCTCCCTCTCGTCCCTCTCCTTTCGCCTCCCCCCCCCTCCTTTCCCCCCCCCTCTCCTCCCTTTGTTTCCTCATGCGCAAGTCCTCCCAGCCGCACCACCGTAGGCCGACTGGGCCTTCTCACTTGAGACCTGCAGCCTGGTACACCGAGGTTTTTTCAAGCTGCAGCAGTTGCACGGATGGAGGCCAGACCTGTTTCAAAATATGGTTCTCTTCCGCGAGCACCGCGCACATGAATCTGAAATGTTTGCAGTCGCCTCGAGCATGGAGGTCGGCTCGTTTTCAAAAGTGGTTCAGGCCTTTGCGCCGAGCACATGCGCCTAACAAAAACGCTTGCAGCAATTAGTTGGACTGAGGACGGCTCCTTTCAGACACGGGGTTCTCGCTTGACGTCCCCATCCTTGAAGGTTAGACGCTTGAACATCCGCGACAGCTGCAAGGGCGAAGTGCGGCTCCTTCCCAAAGTGGGGCACTCGCTGGAGGTTTCCACACAGTACATGTGCAGGCGTGTAGGCTTGTGGTTTTGGTGACTTGTAGCCGGACTCTCGCTAGACAGCTTGTGGTTCTCTTTGATCCAGCATGTTCGCATCATTAGCCCTCCGGCCGCTTGAGGCTCCGCCCGCCCGCGCCCTGTCTCCCCAATTAGGGCTACTCGCGCCCCGTTTAGCTCTTGACCGGAAGGGGCCCGCTCCCGACCCGCAGACCAAAAGGTTCGCATCAGTAGTTTTTTTTCAAGGCGGACCCTCTTCCGGATGACAGGACCACGGGGTGCTATCATTTGGGGTGGGCACTTCCTCTCATGAAGAAGAAGGCCCTCGGAGACTTCAAGGAACTCTCGACGGGAAGGTGTGTTGCAGCATCGTGACGCGTCCTGGGTGTCTTCTGGTTCCCTTCCTCTGTGAGAGGGAGGAGGCGAGGAGGCGAGAGAGGAGGATGAGGTTCAGCATGAGGGAAGCGGGTCCTGGAGAAATGATGTCCATGTTTTGTTGGGACGCTTACGGGTCCTGGGCCCGCGTCCATGGTCCCGGGGACCGTCATGGGGAAAGCCCCGGGGGGTCCAGGACCCGCTCCCCTCATGGCCCCTTCCTTCGTGGTGTGAGGTGGCGGAGGAGGAGGGAGGAGGCGGAACCCGGGGGCGCGCCAGAGTTCGGAGGCGAGGGGGGAGGGCAAGCTATAGGTGCGCTCGCGCCACGCCTGACATCAGATCGTGTTATTTAGTCAGCCCGCATAGCAAGGATGGTCAATTTTCCAGGGTTGCCCTTGCATCCTTCCCCGTCGGCCCATCCTTAGTGACTTTCGCTGGCAAGCCACGTACGAAAACACCGACATGGCCTTCCCAGGCCCTTGCATCCTTTCTGCGCATCCTTATCGTGCGGATTTACTGTAGGACCCGTTTTTCTCATTACGCCGCGTACGCCTTCTCCTTTCATGGCGTTGCGTGGCGGAGGAGGAGGGAGGAGGTGGAGCCTGGCAGGCTCCAAGGGTTCGGAGCGAGTGGGGGAGGGCAAGCTGGGTGCGCTCTCGCCACATCGGACATCTTACCGTGTCAGACCTCTCCCTCCCTGATTGTTCCTTCTATTCGCCATCGGGTATGATAACAGACCTGGCATACTCAAAAGGGCCCCATCGTGTTACGCGCAAACCGACACGGGGAGCTGTGTACATTGGTGGATGATGTGGCGGATGAGCGGGATAATGAGCAGAGGGAGGTGAGAAGGATGAGGAAGGAAGAGGACGAGCAGGAACTGCCGCAGCAGGAGCAGAAGAGCTGGAGGAGCAGGAGAGGGACAACGACGAGCAACCAATCGGATCCACAAATGTGGCCCGCGCGTAGGGTGAGAGCGCCATTCTTCATGACGGGGGCAACGCTTTGATCCTACATTGAGGCCAGCACTGCGGGTGGGACAACCACATACGAAAATCAGGCGAACCCAGGACAAGCGAACAACAATACGCGGAGGTGGTGCGCCACTCTGAAGGCGTCTTGGGGGGAAAGAGGAGAGTAGTATTCACATCGTGTCATTGTGGAGGGAGGAACATGTGGAGGCGGGGGCGGACGAGAGGGGGGCGGTAGAGGAAGGAAGGAAGAAAGGAAGTGGGGAGGGGGGGCGGCCGGGCGGGAGGGGGAGAAAGGGCGGGTGGACGGCCAGGGGACAGGGGGACGGGAGGGAGGGGGAGAGTCGGGCGGGTGGACGGGTGGACTGGGGAGGGAGACGTAAGCCGGTTGGTCATCGTGATGTGTAGGGGGGCGCCAGTTTGTAATGCAAGATGATTAATTCGCAAGTTGTGTTGGCTGCATTTTTTGATTGAGGTATTTGAGTGCGCAGGCCAGACATACGATATACGGTTCTCTTTCTCTCTCTCTCTCTCGCCCTCTGCATGTATACATGCACACATCCATCCATCCATCCATCCATCCATACATACATACATACATACATCCATACATACTTAGATACAGACGTACATACATGTGTGAACATTTATACATCTGTATACGCATATACACGCGGCCACCATTTATATTGATAAAAGAGAGAAAGAGAGAGAGAGAGAGCGAGAGAGAGAGAGAGAGAAAGAGAGAGAGACGCGAGAGTGAGGACGAGAGAGAGAGTGTGACGGATGGGGAGGAATAAAGAGACATCGAGAGAGAGATAGAGAGGGAGAGAGCGATGGAACGATATAGAGAGAGATAGAGGGACAGAGCGAGAGAGGGATGGACAGGGATAAGGGGAGAGAGAGAGAGAGAGGGAGGGAACACGACATACATACATACATACATACATACATAAATACATACATACATACATACATACATACATACATACATACATACATACATACATACATACATAAATACATATATTTTTATTTAACAATCAAGTACACATACACGTAGAGGCTTCTTGTGGCGGCAGCGTACGATCACAGTCGTTCTTGTTCCTCAGTCGCAGTCTCACCCCAGTTATCAGATCACCGTGCTTCTGTAATGCAGCACTCATGGATGCAACTGTCTGCTTCTGTGGGCGGAGTCTCCTGGGACCGTTCGATCATGGTCCATGACGAGTCGGAGCAGGCACCGAATGTGTGGCGACAGGCGAGCGCTTCCTCCATCATACCCCGAATAAGTGCGAATGTCTTGTGGCCGTGTCTTGTCCTGTTGCACATCGCTCATGCCGATGCCCTTTCCGCTGCTGCCCTCGGCACGCGACTGACCCGCCGTACTCTGGCTCGGGTTTGCGTTTGGATCCTCTCTTGGTCAGGGAATGTCGGTGGGGAGAGTGATGGTCAGGGGGGAGGCAGGGGAGAGTGAGGAGGTAGAGGAACAGGTAGAAGGAGACAGTGGGGTGACGGATATCGAGCGGCAAGATGATCAGTAGGACGTTTTGCTCATCATGCTGATGTTCCTCCTGCCCCCCCCTCCGCAAATAGAAGGTGCTAGATGGATTTTTGAATGACCTGAATTCTAGACGCTTCGCGTATCCCCACCAGCCCACCGGCCCATGGCCATCAGCCGCCCTCTATGACGGCTGACTGCGCGGTTGGGGACTGGGGACGGACGCAGACGCCTCCCCAGGCTCCACTCCCTTTGCTGTCTCCCGACAGCCACTTTGGTCGGCAGAGGGTAGTTGACTGGAATAGTCCTCCCACTGCGCACCACTCAGTTAACGGAGGTCCGTGTGCAGCCCACAGACCCCCCCTAGCACCGCGAAGCGGTAGTGTCGGGAATGCTAGAAAGGGCCATGAGGAGGCTAGTCAGCTCACTGATGCGGATTGCGCTGTCCACCCACCATGGGGACAGGCGCCTGTTCCGCCCAGCGCAGTGGCGGGTCTCCCCCCCATGAGACCGCCACTGTCGTGGGAAGTGGCACCCCTCTCCTCCTGCGTCAATTCATATGTGATTGTGGCTGTTGGCCGCGCCTCCCCTCCTCCTCCTCCTCTTCCTTCCCTCGCATGTGCACATTGCGGCTTTTGGCTGCATCCCCCTCTCTGCCCCGTGGGTCTCAGCGTATCGTGCCCGGTACCTGCGAGGCTGCAGTAGACCAGCCCTGGGGCCAGTGTGTCCTCGCTCATCTGATACGGTCCCGTCACTGGTTTCGGGTATGATGACGACACACCTGCCCCTTCCGGGCTGCAGTGTGGTCCGCGGAGTGGGTGCTCCGTTGGTGCTTTCTGTCGCCCGGCTCCCTCTGAGGTCAGATTCAGCCCTGAGTACACCCCAGCGCCTTCGAGCTAGCCGCGGCTGCAGCGTATCTCGGCGGTATTCGGCCGTTACCGCTTGGCGGCAGTACTGGCGCATGGGCCCTCGCGTCCTCGTCCATCGTTGCTTCCTGGCTGTGTCCATAGACGATGGCTGGCGCTCTGGCCCCACCATGGGCAACGGCGTGGATCGTGGAGTGGGGGTTCTGTTAAACCCCCACCCTTCTTCTGCCTCTGTCCCAGCCGGCCCCGCACACGGCGGTGGTACGGTCCTCGCGCTGAGTGGTTCAGCCTTCAACGCGTCGTCTCGGTTCTATCTGCATCTGGTATCCGCGAGTTGCAGTACACCGGCCCCGTGCCAGCGTGTTCTTGCTCATCGTTGCGACCCCGACCTGTCACTGGCATCGGTACGATGACGACACGCCGGCCCCCCCTCCCAGCAGTGGAGCGGTCCGCGGAGTGTGTGGGCGGTTCTGGTACCTGCAGTTCACCGACTCTTATTGTGGTCTTGTTGTGGCAGGTCCAGTCTTGGCTACACCCCTACGCCTTCGAGCTGGCTGCGGCTGCAGCGCACCCCCGCAGCCCTCGCCCGTTACCCGATGGCAGCAGTACTGACGCTTGGGCAGGCGTGTCCTATCATCGTGGCTTCAGACTCGTGAGTGGTTTCGGATTCGCTGGCTGGCCGGCCCCACCATGGGCAACGGTGTGGATCGTGGAGTGAGCACTCTGTAGGTTCCTGCCTCTTCTGCCCCTGTCTTAGCCGTCATCGGTACGGCTGTGGTACCCCGGTACTACCCGCCGGGATAGGTCGCCCGCGCGGACTGGCGCCGACAGGGCGACTCTCCGCTGCCGAATGAGGAGCATTTTGCTTATTGCACGTGCACTTGCATTCATTGCATGTTTTTACTGCAGGTGTGTTGCCTCTTGTAGTAATTAGCCTCGCCTGCTGGCCCAGTCGACGCCTTCCGCTCCGTGTCCGCCGCCTCGGAGCCGCGGACCAAAAGAGTATCCCCACCAGCCTCCCCACAGCCCCGCGGCTGCTTTGTGAGTGGGCCGGCCGGCTAGCGGCGCGTCTTGTAGCTAATTCGGCTTGCCCGTTGGCCCGGACACCCTGTTCGCCGCCTGCCTCTTCGCTTGCGGCCGCGACCAAGAAAGTACCCCCACCAACCCATCCAGAACGATGTCCAGGCGAGTTGAGAGGTGATCAGGGAAGTGCGGGAGCAAAGAGGGGGACGGCCGAATTGTGTGAAGGAGAGAGGGGGCGAAGGAGAAAATTTGATGGATGGATGAGGGAGTAGGGAGAAGAAGGATGAATAGGATGAATAGGATGATGAGGAGGAGGAGGAGGAGGAGGAGGAGGAGGAGGAGGAGGAGGAGGAGGAGGAGGAGGAGGAGGGGGAGGGGGAGGGGGAGGAGGATGAGAAGGGAAGGAGGAGGAGGAGGAGGAGAGGAGGAGGAGGAGGAGGAGAGCAAGCAAAAGGGCCAGAGGTCTCTTGGATGCTTCTCGGAGCCTCTTGGGGTATATCTTGGGCGTCTTGGGACGTCTTGGGGGTCTCTTGGCGGTCGTGGGGGGCTCTTCGGCGTCTTTGGTGCCTCGGGGGGGCCTCCTGGGGCCGCTTGGGATCATGTTGGGGGCCTCCTGGGGGCTTCTTGCGGGCCTCTTGGGGCCATCTTGGGGCCATCTTGGGACCTCTTGGGGCCTCCTGGGCGCTTCTTGGGGCCATCTTGGAGGAGATCGATCAAACAAGAAGGGAGCTTCAATTAGCGCCCCCCCCCCAAGAGGCCAAAATGGGGCCAAAACCATAGTAAAACCAATGCTTTTGGCTTCCTCGCCGAGGCCGTTTTGGACGCTCCGGCGCCTCGTGGAACCCTCCGTCCAGGCCCAGGGCAGGGGGTAGGGGGAGGGGTAAACCCCTCCCCGAAGGGGAAGAAGGAGGGGTGGAAGAGGAAACTCCCTAAACCACCTACGCCAAGAGGGCTGGTGGGATTTGTTGTTGCGTGGCCCTGTGGGTGTTTGAATGGACAGTTCGCATGGTCAGTGGAGGATGTTTGCAGGATGGCAGTGTGCTTCGTCAGACGTGCTTTGAAGGCGTATTGCAGGAGTCTTGCTGGCACCTTGAATCCGTCTTGACGGCGTCTTGATGGCGTCTTGGAAGCCTATTGGCCGCGTTTCGGATACGTCTTGGATGCGTCTGACGGGGACTCGCCGGCGAGCCCAGAGGGGGAAGCGAGAGTGGGCAGGTCTTCTCAGAAAGTGGCGTGGCTTCTCAGAAACCTTCAGGCCTTTTGAGAAACCGCCTATGGCTTCAGAGAATGCTTGCAACTTGCAGGGCTTCTCAGAGGGCGTGAGGGCTTCTGAGAAGCCCCGCCGCCCTCTGAGAAGGTCTACCCCCTCTCACTTCCCCCTTCTGAGCTCGCCGCCGAGAGACGGGACGCTACAGTCTCTGAGTTTTTTGGCGGGCGCTGCGCCGCGGCACCCATGCGCCCGCACGCCGCCACGCCTCCAGCTCCGCCTCGGAGACCGCCCCCCCCCCCCCCGCGGTGTTCGCGGCCCTTTGCATCCGCTGGCGGGGCAGCGGGGCAGCGGGCGCACGGTCTGCCTGCGAGCGACCGCGCGCGCTCGCGCGCGCGCCACACCGCGTCGAAGCAGCGCCGTGCCACGGCAGCCACCGGCGTGGCCGCCGAGGGCGGCGCGCGGGCTGCGGGCACCCAGGGGTGCGGCGGAGCAGGTGGTCCGCCTCGCCCTCTGAGCTCTGCCTCGGCCCACTCGGCGGAGTGCAGGCGCAAGCGAGGGGGGCTGGCCCTGGAAGAAGCGTCCCGCATCGGAGAAGAAGCCTTCCTGCCGGGGCGGTCCCCTCTAAGACTTGGCATCGCTCGGACGTGTGCGTTCTTCCTTTGGCGAGGACCATCGAGGAGCATCCTTGATCATGTGTCGAAAAAACCACGCACGAAACCGAAAAAAAAAATAGGGAATGGACGTCCGAGCGATGGCGAGAAGACGCACCCATGCCTTCTCGGACGGCTGCCCACCTCCAGGCGCCTTTTCCCATGGCGCGCCGCCGACCCACGTCAGGCACCGGCGTCCACCGCGGGGCGATCGCCCGAGTGCCCTGCGGTTGTCTTCGGGGAAGCCCTTGCGGGCAGCGGCCAGTGGCATGTGCCCCCGAAAAAGTTGTTCGTCATACCACCACTCCACCTTCCCCCTCGTTCGCCACACACGCGGAGGCGACTTCCATCCACGAGGGAGATGTCTCGTGCATGGCCTACAGCCAGCACCTGGGCCTGATCGCCACGGGGTCCTCGGAGCGAAATGGGTGGCTGCGGGCTTGCGGACGGAGGGATCGGCAGTTCCAGATTATGCATTCATTGCTGGCTCGGAATGAGGAAGCGGCGGAGGACATCGTTTCTTGATGAGCAGGGGTACTTGGCCGTTTCTTGACTCTCCGTGTATCCCTACCAGCCTATCCAGAACTGATTCCATGGCGATCTCTCTTGTGCAGATAAGTGTCAGACAGCACAGCGACACATAGAAAGGGCAGCTTCCAAACCGAAGCTCGGAGTTTGGAAATTAGAGTCATCCCGAGCATTGGCCAACCTGGGGACGTGTGGGAGCCTCCTGGAGGCTCCCTGGAGCATTTGAACCCCATCGGATGCCGAACCCACGAGAAGGCAGCAACCACTGAGACTCCCTACATTGTTTGACGATTGTGGCACACTTGTAGTTATTGAATCGCTTCGCTCATTCCGCCGGCTAATTTTCGCGCACTGGGAGGCAGTGCACAGGAAGCTCTTGGGAGTTCTCCGAGGCTTTCGGGGACGTCTTAACCTGGAGCCCTTTTGGGGCTCTTGGTGGCCTCTTGGCGGCCTCCTGACCGCCTGTTGGGAGCCTCTTGGGGCCTCTTCGAGACCTCTGGGGACCTCCTGGGGGCTGCTTATGGCCGAGGGCTCGACATGTTGTTTCGTGCTCCCCCTCTGAGGCCTCTCTTGGGGCGTTCTTGGGGCCTTCTTGGGCCGTCTTGGAGTCGTCTTGGGCGGTCCTGGAGCCCTCTTGGGCCGTCTTGGGGCTTTCTTGGGGCCCTCCTGGGCCCTCTTGGGGCGATCTTGGGGACCTCTTGTGCCGTTTCGAGGCGTCGGGAAGCCGAAAAAGGATAATCAATTCATTGTACCTCTTGGGGCCCTCTTGGGTGTGCGTTTGGAAGCCTCTTGGGGCGTCTGGGGGCAATCTTGGGCATCTTGGAGCGATCTTGTGGCATACGGGAGCCCTTTTGTTCTATCTTGGGTGCCTCTTTGTGGCCTCTTGGCCCTTCGCTTTCTGGAGGGCCTCGGGAGCGGCGCCCACCCGACCCGACCCGGCCGGGGATCTCTGGCCCGAACCGGCTGGGGACCGCCCGGCATATTTTTCGTCCGGGGGCCCCCAGGGGCCGCTCCGCGCGCGCGCGAAGTAGAAATACTGTACGCAGTTACCGGAAATACTGAACGCATTTACCCTAAATCTCAGGCGCACCGCGCTGCGATGCGCGGTACGCCTGCTGGCGCGCGAGTTATTATTTTGCGCGCGCCCAGCCCGCGCGCGGTTCCCATGTCGGTGAGATGGGCCATGCCGACGGCAAGCGTCTCTGAACCGATTCGGTGATTGCTTGACTGAGGGCGCGCGTTGAAGCCGGGCCACGATGTTGGCTCCCGCGTTTGCGCTTGTATTTCTGAGATTGCGGCGATGCAAACTTAGGTTGCGCTCTGTACTTGCTCCAAAAGTGCGGGTTCTTTGGACACTGCGCGGCGCACTGGGGAACGCTCACTTTTGCAGGGTATTTTGGTTTGTACCTTAGATCTTATCTCGAATCCTACTTTGGCCGTTTTCCCCATTTCCTCTCTGTCGCAGGCCGTGCCGGTCATAAATCTTAGCACGCCTCTTTCCCGCTGGGCCAGCGAATTCATGCTCGGGAAGCTCCTGGGCCACCTCGAGCCGTCCTGGGACCGTCTTGGGGCCACCTGTTAATGCTGGAGGCCACTGCAAAACGCCAGATTTTCCATCTTGCGCCATCTTGGAGAACACCTTTGGGCCGCCTGGGCCCTTCTTGAAGCCATCGCGGGCCAAGACGGGCCCTCCGACACCTCGCGCCCCTCCCCCCCGCCGGTCCAGACCCCCTGGGGAGGGGGGGGGCGGCGTCAAGCTTCGCACGAGCAAGCCGCAAGCTGTCTCGCTCACTCCCACCTCTCCCCCAACAGATAGCTCCCACCCGAGGCCCAGCAGAGACTCGGCGCAGGCAGCGGCCGTCACGCACTTGGCCGCCCGGTGCGCCAGGTGGCCCAGAGCACCCTGCGCTCCCGGTGCCCCCCCGTGCCACAGGCGCACGGTGTTCCAGGCGCGCTGCGACTGCCAGGTGCGCCGAGTGCGCGACGCGCGCCGAGCGCGACAGGTGCGCCCAGCGCGCGTGACCACGCTTCGGGCACGTTGCCGACCGCCCACGGGTGCGGGGCATTTGGCATCGCTCGGACGTGTGCATTTTCCTTCGGCGAGGACCATCGAGGAGCATCCTCGACCATTTGGCGGAGAAGCCACACAGGAAATGGACGTCCGAGCGATGGCGAGGGCACGCCCACGGGCTCGCGTATCCGCCAGATTGCGCCTCGGTGCCCGAACCGCGAGAGGGCATGGACCTCGGCATGCTCGTCGCTTGCGAGCCACGAGAGGACGACGAGGGGACGCCCACCGTGGCAAACCCCGGGGCCCGCAGGGCGTGGCCAGGCACGCGTGCGCATGCGCCGATCCCTGAGCTCAGGAGTCTCCCAGAGGGGGACGCCGCCCACGGCAGGGCACCTCCGACGGAGGAGGAGGAGGAGGAGGAGGAGGAGCAGGAGGAGGAGGAGGAGGACACGGAGGAGAGAGCACGCGGAGTCTCGCCTGAGGAGGAGGAGGAGGAGGAGGAGGATACCGCGCGGAATCTCGCCAGTAGGTGGTGATTTGTTCACAGCGTGGGCCCCGGAGGTCCTGACCTTCTCCCCCTTTGGACCGGCTCTGCCTGCCGCGCCGCTCTTGGACATTCACCTGGCCCTGGTTGGGGCCCACCCGGCCGCCGAAAATGGAGCAATCTCCCGTGGCTGTTTTTTTCGGAACATGATCAGGAGGGAAAGAAACGCACAGACACGATTAATCTTCGATTTCCCAGAAGGTATACGAAAATATGGGAAGTGGGGGGGAAGACAGAAACCCAGAAAATATAGGAAATATAGGGGGATCCTTTTATTTGTGTGTATGTATTTGTGTGCCCTGGGGCCCCTTCACAGGAGGAGGTCTCGGGGCCCCCCTGGCGGCGCCTCCGCTTCCGCCCCTGGGCGCGCTTCGCGCCCCGGAGTGTGGAGGCGAGCGCCGATCCCAGAAGGCAGCGCGCACCTGCGCAAGCTTTCAGTCGGGCCTGTCCCCCTACAGGGGGATTGTGACCCCCCATCGTGGCCCCCATCGTAATTGTGTAAAGCTGTTTTGAGTCTTCTTCCGCAAGGCTGGCTTCTCTCTCTCTCTCTCTCTCGTCTCGTCTCTTTCAGCATCTACACATATATATATATATATATAGATATATCGGAGGTTGGGGGTGAGATCGCAGTGGAACAGAGACCCCGAGAGCGCGAGAGGAATGAACCCGCCGTTGCTAGGGCGAAGTCAAGACAAATGATGCTCCCCCTCCCGCCCGTCCAGCGGTGGCCCGCGGTGTCCCGCGGTGTCCCGTGGTGTCCCGTGGTGTTTGCCGTTGCTTGGTCGAAGTCAAGACAGATGATTCTCCCCCTCCCGCCCGTCCGGCGATGGCCCGCGGTGTCCCGTGGTGTCCGTGGTGTCCCGTGGTGTCCGCCGTTGCTAGGGCGAAGGCAAGACAAATGATTCTCTCCCTCCAGCCCGTCCGTCCGTCCGTCCGTCCGGCGGTGGCTCGCGGTGTCCCGCGGTGTCCCGTGGTGTCCCGTGGTGGCCCGTCGTGTCCCGTGGTATCCCGTTGAGTGAGATCGATAGTGAGATCGATTGAGTCAGATGTTGGTTTCCCCCCCTCTCCCCCCCCACACAACCTCCTTATCACCCGAAGGGTGGTCGTACATATATTTATATATACATATATGTGTGTGTGAATGCGTATGTACAAGACTGCAGTGGCGCTTCGCGCCATGCACTTTTTTGGTGTCTGAAGTTTTCATGCTGGCGGAAGGGCAGGAATGCAAACTCAAAATTTAGCCATAATTCTTTGCTGCCCTTTTTCCGACATGGTTTATCTGATAGTATTTGATAATTCTCTCGAGTTTCCTCTTCCTCGTCCTCATGTTCACCCTGCCCTGCGACTCCTTCTCCATCATCAGCTCTTTTTGCGGAGGCTCCTCCTTGGAGAGACTCTTGAAGGCTTCGCGAAAGTTTCAAAGGGCTTCTTGGGGCTTTCTGGAAGTCTCCTGGGCGCCTTCGGGGAGCCTCTGGGGGCTTCTTCGGGCCACCCTGCTTCAACCGCGGTATCCCTGAAGGACCGAGTCACGATTTGGAATGCTTCGGGGGCATATTGGGGCCATCTTGGGCCGTCATGGTGCTCTCTTCAGGCCATCTTAGGTCGCTGTTGGGCCGTCTTGGGGCTCTTTTGGGCTGCCTGGAAGCCCGTTCGGATAGTTTTGGGGCGAAGTTCGGGCCTCCTGGGCGGCCTCGGACGCACGGAAGGCCGAAGCAAAGAGCATTCCCAAGATCTAACGACAACCCATGGGAAGTCAATGCATGCCCGTATCGTAAGCCTCTGGGGTGGCTTCTCTGGGTCGTCTTCGGGCGACTAGTGGGTGCCTGGGGCCTCTCGGGGCCCTCGGCCGCCCTCGTGACCGATTTAGGCCCCCTTGCCTAGGCCCAGCAGGGGCTTCCAGGAGCTCCGGAAAGACTGGGGGGCCTTCTTCAGGGGCGTCCAGGGGGCCCCTGGGGCCACGGATCCTGGGGGTCTGGGTGCAGGGGGGGTGTCCCCCACCGCTCTCGGGGCCTATAATTACCCCAGCAAAGCAACCTAACAGCGATGCGTAGAAGCATAGCTGGAAACATTGCCTGTGGTATTCATGTAAGAGCGCTGTTGTAGAATTCTGGTGTTCTCGCAGTCGCATTCGGATTCGCAGTGGCAGTCGCAGTGGCAACATCAGCGGCAGTCGCAGTGACACTGCCAGTAGTTGCAGTAGCAATAGCTACACTAGCAGCAGCGACAGCAGCAGCAGTAATAGTAACAGTAGTAGTAGCAGTAGAAGTAGTAGTGATGGTAGTAGTGGTAACAGTGAAGTAGTAGTTGTAGTGTGTGGAGTGAACGAGTAGGAGTGATGGGAGCAGTGGTAGTAGCAGTAGAAACACTGCTTTCGATAACGGTATCTCCAAATGAGATCTTTGTATAAATGCATTGGTGTCTAAACAAGACACTGCTATCAACGGATGTGATTCCAAACGAGACACTGCTATCAACGGGTTGAGCCTCAAACGACACACTTGCATCAATGAGTGTAGCTCCAAAACAGGCACTCCCATGAATGGATTTAGTGTGATGTCGTAGTAGTAGTAGTAGTAGTAGTAGTAGTAGTAGTAGTAGTAGTAGTAGTAGTAGTAGTAGTAGTAGTAGTAGTAGTATGGGCACGGACCCGTAAGACCTGAGTCTCCACCGGGGTGTTCGGCGAAGCCATTGGTGATGATGATGTGATGATTGAGGAGGATGATAGGATGATGACCGCGCTACTTGGATTTGTTCTGTCCGTCTTTCTCGGCCTCCAGCCAAATCTTGGAAGACCATCTCGGATGCCACTCTCGAGCATCAGCAGGTCCTGGTCGACCCTGTTCTGCGCCTCCTCAGCGAACCCTTCCCTGGGGTTTGGAATGCCCTCCGCCTCCGCGATGCGAGTCTTTGTTGCTCCGCTTGCTTGAAGGCCTGGAGCTCAGCGTCCTGCTCCTGGGAGAACTGGTTGGCCTTCCGTGCTTTCCGGACTTTCTCTGCCAGCTGCCGCTCTGCGAGGCTACGCCCGGCATGCTCCTTCGGTTGGCGGCCGAGGTCTCGCTCTTGCTGCATGAGCTCCTCGGTCTTGTCTCGTTTTTGCTGCATGAGCTCCTCGGTCTTCTGCTTCCGCTTGAGCTCCTCGGTCTCCGTCCGCTGATCAGCACAGCCCAGGGCCCGCAGTTCATGCAAAATGTCTTTGGGGATGCGGTCGCGATGGTCCGAGAAACGTTTGGCCAACTTGTTTTCGGCCCGTTCTTGTTCGGACGTTCCTTTATTTCGCTTCGGTATCCGGCCGGACTGCTTCACGTGCTCGACGAGCGTTTGCAGAGGACCGCTCAATGCAGCACGCTGAGGAGCAGCGCTGTTCCCTGCCGCAGGCTGAGGAGCACCGCTGTTCAATGCAGCAGGGTCAGGAGCACCGCCGCCAGACCGAGAACTATCAGCATGTCCTGGCATTAAGGTGCGCAGTAGGCGCTGCGCAGTTCCTTTGAAAGGAAATCTTCGAAAGCAGGGCTGTAGCCAAGAAGGCTACGGGGACGGTGATGATGATGAAGATGATGAAGTGGAAGGGCACGAAGTGGCGTACAGTTGGTTCCGGGCATTCAAAATGTAGCCTGGGAGTAGAGTTCTGGGAAGTGGAAGAGTACGAAGTGGCCTACAGTTGGCTCCGGGCATTCAAAATGTGGCCCTGGAGTTGTGTTCTGGGAAGTCCAAGAGCACGAAGTGGCCTACAGTTGGCTCCGGGCATCCAAAATGTGGCCCGGGAGTGGAGTTCTGGGAAGTCGAAGAGCACGAAGTGGCTTACAGTTGGCTCCGGGCATCCAAAATGTGGCCCGGGAATGGAGTTGTGGGAGAGCACGAAGTGGCCTACAGTTGGCTCCGGGCATTCAAAATGTGGCCCGGGAGTGGAGTTCTGGGAGGTCGAAGAGCACGAAGTGTGCGACTGTTTGCTTAAAACGAGGCCGGTCCTCGCTTGTCCGGCTCCCGCCCAGACCCCCCTGGGGAGTCATCAGATGTTCTCTTTTGACCCCAGTAGAAACCTATCAGTCTTCGCTGTTGGGTAAAAAAAAGGAACATTTATGTATGCATATGTATGTATGTATGTATGTATGTTTGTATGTATGTGTATATATACATATATATAGATGTATATGTGTATGCGTACAGCGTTTTTGTTCTCCTTCTACTCCTCCCTGTTCTCGCCGCCCGCTCCGAGGACTGCGTCATCGCGGTCCGGGACTACGCGCGGCTGCGAGGCCGCGGGGCGGGCCGGCAGTCGACGAGACACAGCCTGCACGCATCACAGCCTTTCGGAGGTCCGCGCGGAGTTTTTGGACCAGTGCTCGGCCCCCGTGGCGGCGCTGATGTCTTGGATCGGCGCAAGGCGATCACCGAATTGCGCACGCTGTGTTTTTCCAATCCTTGTGTTTTCCCAGGCTCAGGCTGTACTCCACAGCCTTAGACCCCCACGGGTCGGCGGATATCAAACATTGGGCCTCGAATTGGTATGCTGTTTCGTAGTTTGACAGGTTGGCCAGGCCGACGCGAAGCCGTCGCACATTCAAAGTTGCTTCCTCCGACAGAGAAACAGCAAATACCCGAAAGGGGGTCTTACAAGTATATGTGTATATATATATATAGGTATATACATATATCCCCCCCACACACCACTCCGCTTGTTGTCGTCCTCGCCCCTCCCTCTCCTCGTTCTCCTCCCCGTCCTCCTCCCCGTCCTCCTCATCCTCCTGCTTGTCTTCCTCCTCTTCATCTTTACACTTGTAACCTCGGATTGTGTCAACAAGTGCATGGTACCAATGCGACATTAGAAGGTGCCGCAGTGCCGTTGGCCACGGTGCCCAGGTTCTTTTGATTCGTTGGCCCAGCCAGTGCGGTCTGGACCCAGAAGGCCCTTTGCCACACGCCACATCGGGCCTCCGTGCCCTGCATGGTGGTGTTTCCAGGCAACTGGGCCCACTGACGGGGCGAAGGTGCCCCAGAGCCATATCATCTCAAGTCCTCCTTTTCCCTCTTCCGCGCTGGTCGCTGCCTCCATCCTCCTTGGCTTAAGTCGGGCCTGTCCCTCTACAGGAGGAACATCCAAAAATAGTCAAAAAATAGTTTGGACACGATTTGTGGACTATTTTTGTAAATTTTAGGTGGTATTTTTTCGAGTTCGCCCAATCTCCCCCTGTAGGGGGACACGCCCGACTTCATCATTGGCTCGCCCCTTCCCCGCGTTGCACGCGCGCCCTCTCGCCGCGAGGCCACGCCTACCTCCTGGGCCACAAGTGCCACGTCAACTGCCTGGCCTTCGTGGAGCCCTTCAGCCTCCTGGCATCGGCCGTCGGGGGGGCGCGCGCGGCAGGGCCGGCGGGGCCTGCGGGGCGCAGGGAGCGACGTGCCGGTCTGGGGTTTAAGTCGGGCCTGTCCTTCTACAGGGGGAATATCCAAAAATAGTAAAACAATTGTCTGGAGACTTTGAGTATTTTTTGGCCATTTTGGATTTTTTTTATATATATTATATATATTTCTATATATATATATATAAAAAAAAAAAAAACCGTCGAAAATCCCCTTGTAGGGGGACACGCCCGACTTAAGTCTGAGGAGAGAAGTTGCGCCTCCACCCGCACAGGGAGGCCTCGGGGCCCTGGCGGCTTCCCTGCCTGATCGTCTTGCGACCCTCGACTCCCTCGTACAGTCGGGGCGTTGACCTAAGGAGCCCTAAACAAGGAACGGGCCCCCGTTTTTCCATGAGTTAAGCTTTGATTCCCATCGACCTCCCCAACGAGAAGGGTTCCTTCTTCAGCGCCCCGACTGTAGCCGAATTCTCCCGAATTCTCCCCCCGCCCCCTTGTGGGGGTGGGCCACAGAGCGAGCTTCGGCTCTCGACCACCCACACTCGGCGCACCCCTCTCGGGATGGAGGGCAGGTGGTGGCCAGTGGTGCTCTTCTGCTCCCCTGCCGGCAGAAGGTTGCGTAGGATGCAGGAGGTGGTAGAAAGTCGCCGCCAAAGGTGGCGCTGGGTGTCGAGACAGCCCTGCGCCACCCTGGTCAGAGGCCCGCTACTGGCAAGCACCTCGTGACTATGGGACGACACCACAGGGCGCAATGCCAATAGGGCCATCACCTGGGGGGGGGTCGCCACCTCCTGGAGGGAACGCCGCACTTCTTCGAGGGAGTGGACCCCAAAACACACACTCTTTTGATTCGCGGGTCGAGAGCGCACCTCTTCCGGTCGAAGCTAGAGGAGGCGGAGGACGCGGAGGGGTAGGAGGAGCAGGAGGAACAGTTGGCCCTGTCTCTTGCACCTGGGGTCCTTGATCCAAGCTGCCGCCGTGAAACGAGCAAGCGCGGAACAGTCAGAGTATTCATCTCTGCCTAATGATGAAGAAGCAGGTCGGTTGCTCTGTCCAACTGTGCCCTCCCAGGTGGCCACGGTTACCGCCTAGTTGCAGAGCCTCCCAACAATAAGATGCTGAACTTTGTACTTGGAGGTCCGTAGCCATTGGCTCACGCAATTTCACAAGAAAGCTGTCGCAGCTTTCGACCAGCCAGTTTCTCCAGCAAATTCGCCAAGCCTTTGCATGATCTGGGCCGACGCAACATGAAGGCCGTTGTTTTCGTCGCGTGCCTTGGTGTCTTGGTGTCTGCAACCTCGGTTCTGAGCCCAGAGAGACCGATGCCGTCGTCCATGGATCGGAAAGGGTCGCGCAATTCTTTGATGAGAAAATCCGTCCCGATAAGTGCGGACGGACACGTCCAAGTGCAAGCGTCTGAGGCCACTGCGCTTCTACAAGCCGAAGGATCGCTGGTCCGTGGCAGAAAGATTGGGACGTCGATTCTACAGCGGGGCCGGCGTATCCAGTCAATTGCAATTTTTATGCAAGTATTCAATACGGCTCTATGGTCTGAGTTGCAGCCGTGCATACGGAACATCATTTCCGCCAAGGAGGGTCGCATGGTCTCCTTGTACATTGCATTGGCGGGGTCAAATCAGACAATCCAGGCCGACGCAGCACAGATGCAAGAGGAAGGTGGCCTTACCGAGAGTTATGTGAACATCGTGCAAAACATAGGTGCCGACATTGGCGCGTTTCTGCAACAGGTGCAACAACATTCAGCATCCGCGAGGAAGTCCGATGTGTTCTTCAAGCTGCATACCAAGAGTCTAGGCCCGTGGCGGAACTTGATGCTACAAGGTTTATGCGGGAGCCCTCGTCAGGTAACGCGTATCCTCGCTCTGTTCGAGAACGACGGAATTGGTATCGTGGGTCCCAAAGGGTTGACCTTTACAAGCGACAGGGTGCCTGCTGGCCGCACAGACACGACACCTATTTATGTGATAAACACTGATTATTGTTTCGGGTTGCCTGGTGCACCATTGGGATTAATCCCAGAGTACGAGGAAACATGGAAACGCATATACGCTGGGGAGAGAAGCCCTCCAACAGTTTGGACCCATTGTGCTGGAACATGGTTTTGGTCACGCTCTGGTCCGATTCTCTCAGATGAACATCTTCTGGCCGCAATTCCAAAGTTTCTGCAGGCTTGGGGGACTGGATACGCTGGTCATTATGAAGATTGTTTGACATTCGATTGTAGAAGCCTTTATGCTTTCGAGCGAGTGTTGCCAACGATTGCCAGGCATAACCGTTCTGTGGTCGAAGCCCAAGACCTCGCGAGCTAGTCATGTGTTTCTCACACGGTTTGCACTTGCTGCGGTGCCTATTCACTGCACGTTCTGCCCGTCCATGGATTGGTCGGCGCCCTCGCCACGAAGCTGGACGAGGCTGGCCCCCCGCAGGAGGTGGAAGGCAAAGCTCAGGAAGGAAAAAAACACAGACACAATGAATCGTCCACTCCCCAGGAAAATATGGGAAACTATGGGAAGTGGGGGGGGAAGACAAGAACCCAGAAACTATGAGAGAATATGGGATATATTATTATTTGTGTGTATTTATTTGTGTGTCCCAGGGCCCCTTCAAACAAAACGTCGGGATCCCAGCTCTGACTCGGATGCCCGAGAGGTGTCGGACAGCGAGCTCCCAGCTCCGTCCACAGCCCGGAGCTCCAACGTCTTGCAGCAAACCATATATTCCCAGGGCAGTGCTTGCACTCGGGGGCCCCTGCTTGGGTTCCCTACAGTGCCGTTTATAATACATGCTCCGCGTGCGAATCATGTATTAAAAATGAAGGCTATTAATATTCAAAACAACGATGAGTTCATGCATAAATTTATTCATATATTAATCATGCATGGGGAACTCTTATATTATTAAAATCCGCTGTATTAAGAAAAAACTGCCCTGTACGGAGTCGGAGGGGTTCGCCGAGGCTTCTCCTGGTGCCCTGTGGGTGGCCAGTCGTGGGCAGCTCCTGGGTGTCCGTTGCGCTGGGTGGGTCCACCAGGGTTTCGCCTCATGCCCAGTTGGTGGCCCGTGGGCGCCTCGTGGACGCCCTGCGCGCTGGGTTAAGCTGCCAGGGTTTCGCCTGGCGCCCGGTTGTGGGGACGGTCATGGGCGTGCGCTGAGTGGGTCCGCCAGGGTTTCGCCTAGTGCCTGGTTGGTGATCGCCCGTGGGCGCATAGTGGGCGCCCGTGCGCTGGGTGGGTCCGCCGAGATTCACCCGGCCCCTATTAGCCGAAAAGGTCGTTGACCGGAAAATAGGCGTGGCCGAAAAATTAACCGAAACCATAGTGCGACCGAAATTGTGACCGAACTTGGAAGTCATATGAAAATCATATGTAGTTTTCGAGTCAAATTTTGCGGTCACACTCGGGTGCATCAGAAAAGTTCGGGCGCTGGTTTCGGTCACACTCGGGCGCATTTTCGGGCACTCTTTCGGTCACTACTCCCCTGTGACAGAGACGAGGCGCCCCTTATGCTGACGGGCTCCGCCGAGGTTTTACCTGGTGACCGCCGCCAGACGCTCACGTGGGGTCCGCTGTTGATTGCACTACATAGCTTGCATCACATGCATCACATGACTTCGACCACATAGATTGCGCCACAGCTTGCACCACATATATTGCATCACATATATTGCACCATCGCCTGCACCTCATGGCTTTCATCACATCAACTGCACCAGACAGCCTTTACCACATATATCGCACCACGCAGCTTGCACCACATAGCTCGCACCACATACATTCTCGTTTCGAAAGAATCATCGAATCCACTTCCCTCTCGAGCCCAGACCACCCCCCTTTTGGATTGCAAATCCGCCTGCACGCGTTCATCTTTAAAGGTCATTTCTCAAGATTTCTGGGCACACACATGCCACAAGGTCCACACGCACTCGCACATTTCGAACTCATACCAAGCACATTCGTATTGCAAGCCTCTCAACTTACAAGCATGTTAGCCAGCGCGGGCCCCAAACAGGAAGTTATTGAACAACGGATGTGCAAGTGTGTGGTACAAGCTATGTGCTATGTGACATGGTATAAGCTATGTGCTGCAGTCCACGTGGTGCAAGCTAGAGGCGGCAACGAAGCGGCAAATGGCGGCAATGTGGCGAAACCTCGCCGAACCCACCCAGCGCATGAGGCGGCAACGAGGCGGCAACGGGCGGCAACGTGGCGAAACCTGGCCAGACCCACCCAGCGCACGAGGCGGCAACGAGGCGGCAACGTGTGGCAACGTTGCGAAACTTCGCTGGACCCACCCAGCTCGCGAGGCGGCAACGAGGCAGTAACGAGGCGGCAACGGGCGGCAACGTGGCGAAACCTCGCTGGACCCACCCGGCGCACGGGGTGGCAACGAGGCAGCAACGGGCGGCAACGTGGCGAAACCTCGCTGAACCAACCCGCACGAGGCGGCAATGAGGCGGCAACGGGCTGCAACATGTAATAATCCCACATGCAAGCGCTGCTCGGGGATCAACAGAACGCATGCTATGCTATTCCATCACTCATCTTGCAGATGTTCTGCCCGCTGAAGACACAGGGCAACCATTTGACTTTAGCAATCTCGTCCAGGACCCGCATTATCATGTCACCACGCGGTGCATCCACGTTGATATAGCATGCGCCCAGCACACGAATCCGTTTGACAAAAAATCCATGCGAGGCACATGCGCCTTGTCAAACTGTGCCAAAACAAGTGTCGGATGTGTCCAACACCATGAGTTGTCGAAACGTTTCAAGATCGAGCTCTTCAACAACATATTACAATCACCAACCGTTGTTTTAAGAACAAGCCTGCCATATTTCCTGTTTTTTTTCTGCGCGCGCACTGGTCTCATCACCCTCATCAGCGCCATCGCATCATCGCCGCGATCGTCATCGTCAATCGCTGCCATTGCCTTCCATCATCAGCACACCCACCTTAAATCACCAGCACATTAAAACCACCATCGTCATCGCTACCAGCATCGGCACCGTCCTTGGCCTCTTCGTCGTTGTCATTGTCGCCACCACTGTCGCTAGTACCATCACGGTTGCTGCCAGTGTCGACGTCATGATGTCACGACCGCCCATGTCACCGGCCCCATGAAGCAAGCGCCCACGCGATAGCGCGGCCTTTGAGACGCGTTGGGAAATTCCCATAGCGGCCGCACCAGTTGTGCCAAACCAGCTGGCCGATCTGCGCGGGAGCGTGCGCTCGCAAGTGCGGCCGTAGAGACGCGTTAGCAAGTTCCAGCAGGCAGCCGTAACCATGGCCGCATGGGTTTTGCCGAACAGTTTGCGGGCGGGAGGTTGGGACGTTTGCCGGGCAGGGGAGTTGACAGTTCATTGGTGATAGAATTTATTGTTCCACATAGATTGCGCCGCGCAACCTGCACCGCACAGTTTGCACCACGTAGATTGCGCCACACAGGATGCTCCAGATGACGTGCACATTCAGACTGCAGTCGCATACTGTTCGGGGTCCACCATGGCAAGCTCTTGTTTCACAGTTTACCACCTCGGGGGGTACGACTCGGGCCCTGGGTCGGTCAACAAAACAGCTCGGGAGGAAACTTTCGCCCCAGGGAAAAGGCGGGAAGCCGTGTTGATGAAATTGTGCCACCGGATGCTTGGATTTGTTTCACCCTCCTCTCGACCTCGTTGTCCTCCTACGTAGTCCGCGATTGCGCATATGCCCCAGTTCGCATGCGTCCGCGCTCCGACTACCAGCAAGCTTGGGTTGTAGGCGCAGGTCGGCGCATGCCTCCCGTCTTGTCGCGTCGTGGAAGCCACCCTGTCCTCGGAGGGCACGTCCCCAGAATACGGCACGGAGGCGCCGCGGATCGGAGGCGTCGAGGATGTGAGCGCGTGGGCCGCCTCGGGGGGGGGCTCGCCTTCTGCGCGCCCCCCCTTCGGTGGGAGGCGGCGGGTCCGCCGGCGGAAGCAGCGCGGCGGCGAGCGCAGGGCCTCGTCCCTGCTCGGCTCGGGGCAGGTGCGCGCGCGGGGGCGGGGCCCGGCCGCGCGTGCGGGCGAGGCGGCGGCGGGCTGCCCCTGCCGGGGGCCGAGGAGGAGAAGGAGGAGGAGGAGGAGGAGGAGGTGGAGGAGGAGGAGGAGGTGGAGGAGGAGGAGGAGGTGGAGGAGGAGAAAGAGGAGGAGGAGGAGGAGGAGGAGGAGGAGGAGGAGGAGAAAGAGGAGGAGAAAGAGGAGGAGGAGGCGGAGGAGGAGGAGGCCTCGTGGGGAGGCGGCGCGCCCGCCGGTGGCCGCGGGCCGTGCCGCGGGCGGCCCGTGCCCACGCCTGGCGCGGGCACGGGGGGGCGTCGTGGCGCGGCGGGCGTGGCCTGCAGGGGCCCACGGGGGTGGTGCCACAGCTGTCGGCCGTCCCGCGGTGGTCGCGCGGTCTGTCTCGTGGTTGTCCCGTGGCTGCGTCTTCCAGGAGACAGGCTGTGCGGGGGGAGCGGTCGTGCGTTACTCGGGGGTGGAAAAGAGGGGGGTGATGACTAGGGGGGGGTGGATATCATGGCGGGGGCCATGATATTTCCCCAGATTTCATGGCGCCTCTTCTTATCGTAGTGGCCTTCGGCCAGTGCCGCCGATCCGGGGCGCTCCGACTGATGTGATCCTTCTTCGCCCTCGTCCCTCCTCTCTTTTTCCCTCCCCTCCTCTCCCTCAGCATTTATCGAAGACGCCTACGGCGAATCACCGCCGCCCCCTGCCTTTTTGGAAGCGCCTATGTGGCCGAACGTTGAGGCCAGACCTGCCAAGCTATCGGACCACGTGTCCCCGAATCGGTTTGGAAAGCCTTCGGGGAATACGTGGGCATCTTGAAGGTCATCTTGGCCGTCTTGGAGGCCTCTTGGGCAAGCTTTGGGCGATCTTTGGTGGGGCTTTTTGGGCCGTCTCGGGCAGCTTCGAGCCAACTTCGGCCATCTTGGTGGGTTCCTGGCACGTCTGAAGCCGTCGGAAGCCGTTTGGGGGGCCTCTATGGTCCGACTTGGGGCCCGCTTGGAATGCTCCAGGGCCGTCTTGGAGGCCATCTTGGGCGTCTGGGAGGCCATCTTGGGCGTGTTGGAGGCCTCTTGGGCCCTCTTGGGGCCCTCTAGGGGCCATCTTGGAGGCCACTGGGGCCATCATGGGGCTCTCTTGGGGGCCTCTTGGGCGATCTTGGGGGCTTCTTGGGCCGTCTCGAGCCGTCGGAGAGCCGAAAAGGCGCAAATGCCAGAATCCTTCAAAAACCAAGGACAAATCAATGATTTTGGCCTCTTCGGACTCTCCTGGAGGACCTCTTGGAGGCCTCTTGGGCCGTCTGGGAGGCCTCTGGGGGGCCTCTTGGGCCGTCTTGGGCCGTCTTGGACTCTCTTGGGCCGTTTTGGAGGCCGTCTTTGACCATCTCGGGCGGACTTGGAGGCCATCTTGGGCCATCTTCGCGATTTTTTTAGGATGTCCCGAGCGAAACGGCCGTTTTTTGGAGGATTGTTTCCGGTCGTTGAGCACGTTTGGGGGCCTTCCGGGTGGCCGGCGGGTTCTGCCGGAGCCCACTGGGGAGTTCTTTTGGAAAAAGAACCAAAACCAAAACCTAACAGCTCGTCCAGCACGCCGTGCACCCCAGCAAGCAGGGGGCGGCGGATCCAGTGGCCGTCGGCCTATCCCGCCACCGTGCGTGGGTGGTGGGTCAGAGGCCTCATGGATGCTGGTTGGGATCTCGTGGTTGGCTGGGACTTCTGGGGGCCTCTTGGGCGCCTCTTGGGGCTTCTTGGGGGCCTCTTGGGCCTCTTTGGGCCACTAGAGGGCCTCTTGGGGGTCTCTTGGGAGCCTCTTGGGGCTTCTTGGGGGCCTCTTCTGCGCCCCTTGGGGCCTCTTGGAGGCCTCCTCGGAGCCTCTTGGTGCGGGAGGGGTGGTACTCGAGTTCGGAACCCCCTCGGAGGCCACGATCCTGTGAGGGGTGTCAAAAAACGCATCCGCCGGAAACTCGCACCCCCCCCCCCCCACCCCCCCCTCTTTTTCCCTTTTTTTTTTTCTTTTTTTTTTTTTTTTTTTTTTGTTTTTTTTTCTTTTGTTTTTTTTTTTTTTTTTTTTATTTGTTTTGTCTCTGTTGACTTTTCTTTTTTTTTCTTTATTCCCGGCAGAGCCACCCCGGCAACCCCCCCAGAGGCTGAGGCTCAGCCTCGAGGCTGTAGCTGAGACTCCTTGAAACTCACACGCCGGATCGGCGGATTTCATTACGTCCCTGGCCCCCCCGCTGGGCTGCGCACATGCCGCCGGTCATGATTTGCACCCCCCCTCTTGGATATCCCCCTCTTGGCCGCTCCCGAGTTACGATGCGCGTATCGTGTTGCTCGGGTTCGTGTAGCCCGCATGGCACGACGAGGGAGGGCAGGGGCAGGGATGCGGGTCATGATATGATCTGGCCAAGCATCAAAGTATTCCAGTTGGTCCCCGCACAGTATACGGACCATGCCCGTGTGGGACACCTGGTCGACATGAGAGCTGCCGCCCTGGCCCGTGAATCCTTGTTGTGATGAGGAATTTCGCACTTGCCAGTTCAACTCTCGCTTGCTTCTTGCACGCGCGCCACTACAGTCGGACTTGATTGGACAGGACGCGCTAGAGGACACAAGACCCTTCCAAGGGCCACGTTGCCGCAGAAATGCAAGAGGCATGGGTCGCAAGACACAGGACACGAGGGTACCCTTGATCTGGCAGGGTCGACCTACTAATCCGGGCCGCCTGTACCACGGGCACACATCACATACTGCCGTGCCCTCCCCCTCCCCCCGCTGCCTCCCTCTCCCCCCTGGCGTCGTGCACACGGAGGTGGCGCGAGGGGCGCGGCCTTGGCAAGAAGGCGGGGCATATTCCAGGACGGCAGGCAGGTGGCTTCTCGGGAGCCCTTCTGGCCTCGAGATGCCTTCTTGGAAACCTGCAGGCCTTCCTAAGAACTCCTTCTTTTAGAAGACGGCCCCCTGGCGCCACCCCGTTGCGCCGCCAACCCCCTCCCCGTCCCATCCTCCCCCCCCTCCCTGTCGTTGGATTGCCACTACTGGGACACATCGGCCCTGGCATGCGGGCACAGCCCGTGTTCGGCCGCTCAGTGTCGCTTCATCGGGCTTAATATTTGGCTGAGTCTGGCCCAACCTGGCTCAATATCACACTCATCGGGCCCAATGGCCCTTCACGGTTGCCACGAAGACCTCCCAGAAGGAGTTGCCTCCTGACCTTTCTCCTCTCCGTCCCCACCCCCATGCCCCCTCCTCCCCCGTCCCTTCCCCGAGCTGACGGTTGACATGTAGGAGGGGGGGCAGGCCGACGTGGGCGGCAACGTGGCGATTTGGGCCGTGCCCGAGCTCGGCACCAGCCAGAACACCTGCGTGACGCAGGCGTGTGTCCGAGGGAAGAAGCACGATGACCATGACCAAGATGTCGCGGGATTTTGCCGACGCTGGTCTAGGTCATGGTCCGTGCCGGGCGTCGCGGGTTCCCAGGGACCATCCACGAAGTGAACTTGACCAACATGGACGATGACCAAGATCGGCACCGACATTTTCGCGTTTAGTCTTGGTCATGGTCTTCATTTCCTTTCCCTCCATGGGTGTTGGTGGTCGCTGCGTGAGGGGAACAACGTCGCGAGCAGGGCCGCACTTACCACGACGACGACGCCGCCGACGTCGTCGACGACGGAGACGAGGCGCGCCTACGATGCGCACCCGACCCTCCCCTTCAAGGGTGTCTGTTTTTACCCCCCCCCCTCTCTTTTGCGCAGGAGGGGATGCCTGATCCCCACCCATCCGCACCCCTCATCCGCCCCCCTCGCGCCGCCAAAGCGGTGTGGGTGCGGGTGTTAGTCGTGGGTTGAAAGGGGTTGCTTGTAGGGTTTGGGTTAGGGTTACGTAGGGTGATAGGGCTTGGGTCTGTGATTAGGGAGTGTTCTTGTCAGTGTTTAAGCTGGTCAGGCTTAGGGTGTCAGGGTCAGCATGCTAGGGCTAGGTTCGGGTGGCATGGTTAGTTTGCAGGGCTATGGGTAGCGTTTATGATTCTGATCACGGGTTGGGTTGGGTTGGGTTGGATATATCAGGGTTAGGTTGGTTAGAGTTTATCACCGAGCGCGTTCTTCTACTCGCAAAGTGCTTCCTCGCAAACATCCGAAAACTACATGTCGGCTTTGATGTAGATTATCGTAGATCCCCCGCGGAGTATCCAGGCCATTTGCGAGTACCTAGTTACTTTGCGAGTAGTGGCACGTGCTCGTCTAGTTTAGGTTGCCTAGTATGTGTGCCCTGGTAAGGGTTTGTGCCCATATTTGGGTCAGAGTGGTACTCTTACTGCTCGGGTTAGTGCTTAGGGAGTATGGGCTTAGGGTTAGGTCTGGATAAGAGGGTAATGGGGGGGACCTTTTCCCCTCGGTGGTGCAAAGGAGAGGAGGGTGGGGAGGGGCAGGGCGACGGACCAGGGAACGGGGGAGATGGGGGGGGTCCAGCCGCAGACGATCTTGGCCTCATCGGCGTGCTCTGAAGGGACGTCCTCGTGGCCGCGATGGTCGGGGGGGAGGGCCAAAGCTGTACTCTTCCCGCGCGCGCATGGCGTGAACCTGTCGTCGTGTCTCGGACGGTGCTCGGCCAGGTGCTCACGCGCTTCGTCAACATGCAGACCCTCGAGAGCTCCGCCTCCGTGCAGTGCCTGTGCCCCGTGTACGAGGCCCCCGCGCGGGCCGAGGGCAGGGCGCGCAGGGGGGGGTCTCCGGCAGAAGGTTGCACGAGCCTGGGAATGGGGATGGCAGCCAGGGCGTTGCACGCCAGGGTCTTGCAGGGTCCAGCCCGAGGACGCGGAGAGTGGAGCGGCTGTGCTCCGACACGCGCCGGCCGCTTCCTCGGACGCGCCCGTGGGCGGCTTTGTTCGGAGGTTCCGGGGGATCCGGGGTCGAACAGGCAGGGGAAGAGCTGTCTCGGCGGGTTCCCTGAGTGTGGAAAAGCATTCCAATTGTCCCATGTCTTGTATCGGCGGGGAGGAGGTGGTCTTGGCCGGTCGGGATGCAGCGCTGCGTGCACAGAGGGGTGGTAGGACTAAGATGCTTCGGAGGATCTAGCACCGCAGAACGTGCATGCGGGCTCCGTCGGGCGTCGTCGGACTCCGCCGGGATCCGCCCCCCCTCCTGCTCCCTTCGCCCGTCTCCTCTCTGTGTCTATATTGCCCCTCTCCCCCAAGGTGATGCTTACAACGCTGGTGGCGTTGTTTGCTCTGTCCGTGTTCAAGATCTACGTGCTTTCCGTTTTGGGATTGTCGTTCGCGCCGGGTTCGGTTCGGTTCCGTGTTGTATTGCAGTGTTTGATGCTTTTGGTTTCCGTTGTTTTTTCCCGTCTCGGTTGGTTGGTCAAAATCGAAACCTTGAAAAGCGGGTCATAAGGGGTCCTTATCTGATGAGGACGGTGATGATTCTATAGGCTTACGCCACATCCGCCGACCCCTATGTAAAATATTGCGCTTCCGGGACTGCATTTCACGAGGCTTGTCCGGGTCATGACACGGCGCTCTTTATCTTCTCTTTTTCTTTTCTTTTTTTACTTTCCCTTACTTTTTGTTTTTTTCTCTTTTCTTTTTTGTTTGGTTGTTTTTTTTTTTTTTTCTCTTTTCGTTTTACTTCACTTTGTTTTTTTTTTTTTCCCTTTTTTTTTTTTTCCTTTTTTTTTTTTTTTTTTTTTTTTTTTTTTTTTTTTTGTGTATCTCTTTTGTCTCGTTTTCTTTTTTTTTTTTTTTTTTTTTTCTTTTTCGACATCGTTCCTGTTGCTTCGTTGCTGTTATCGTACCTCTTGGTGCTCTTTTGTGGCCTCTTGGTGGCATTTTGGCCTGTCTGCAGGCCATATCTGGCCGCCTTGAGGCATCTTGGGCCAAGTTTTGGGGCCTCTTCGGGGCTTCCTGGGGGCTTCTTGGAGGCCGTTGAGGTTCTTTTGGGGGTCCCTCAGGGCCTCTTGGGCTGTTCTTGGGGCAGGCTGGGGGCGTCTTGGGGCCGAAGGCTCGAGCAGGTGTCGCCTTGGGGCCGTCTGGGGGCCCTCTTGGGCTGTCTTGGGGGCTTCGGGGGCTGTTGTTGGACCATCTTCGACCCGTCTTGGGGGCCCCTGTGGCCGTCTGGGGGCGATATTGAAGGTTTTTGTTTGCCCGTCTGGGACGTTGTGCAAACCGAATAGGCGAGCATGCTAAAAATGCTTGTTCTTCGAAGGGGATGGGACGATTTTTGTTTCTTGGGACCCTTTAGGGCGCATGTTTGGGGCCTTTGGGGGCGTCTTGGCAGCTTCGGAGGCTGCCTGGAGGCCATCGTGGGCGTCCAGGGTTATATTTCGGCGAATCGTGGCCCCCTGGGACCGTCTGGGGAGCGTTCTGGTGCCTTCATGGCCAGTTTTGGAACCCTCCGCTCCCCCGTGACGCGTTCGGTCCAGGGTCGCCCGGGGCCGGGGGGGGGTCAAATCTCCGGTTTGGGGTCCTTGGGGGGGGGGATTGTGGGGCGGCGGATTGATGATGATGATGATGATGATGATTTGATGATGATGATGATGACTTGATGATGATGATGATGATGATGAAAGATGATGATGATGATGATGATGAGGATGATATGATGATGATGGATGATGATGACGATGATGGATGATGATGATGCTGATGATGATGATGATGATGATGATGATGAGAGCTGATGATGATTGATGATGATGACGATGAGCTGCTGCTGCTGCTGCTGCTGCTGCTGCTGCTGCTGCTCGCTGCTGAGATGATGATGATGATGATATGCCTTGCTGCGCTGCTGCTGCGCGCTGCTGCTGCTGCTGCTTGTGCCTGATGATGATGCTTGATGATGATGATGATGATGATATGATGATGATGATGATGATTGTATGATGATGATGATGGATGATGATGATGAGATGATGATGATGATGATGATGATGATGAGAGGAGGAGGAGGAGGAGGAGGAGGAGGAGGAGAGGAGGAGGAGGAAAAGGAGGATGATTTGGTCTGGAGGCGTGTACTCCTGTCTCAGGTGACCTGTCGGAAAGATGTCCGACACTTCGGACAGCGTGTGCGTCACCCTGGATTTCGAGACCCTGTACAGGTGTCTGCACCGTGCAATTTGTCATGGCCGTCGGTACAATCCGGCTTGGTAGGGGGTCGGAATCTCAGGGGTGCTTCGCGGGGTCTCTTCGGCGAGCGCTCTGGAGGCGGGGGCAATGTCAGCTGGTGGGGGGATACTGCGTGGTCAGTGCGTTTTTTCGTGGCTGACTTTCGAAGCGTTCGCCGTGCAGGCATGGGGAAACACAAGCGAACACCCGCGCTCATAGACGGCAGGCGTCGGTCCAAAAACCGGACGAGTGGTTCTCGAATGGCACGCGGCGCATCCCGCCACCTTGCTTGGTTTGCAGGTCTGCTGCCACACGGATGGTTGCGATCTTGTGGAATGCGTCGCTGGGTCGTCTTGCAGGTGTCGTTGAGGCTTATTGGGGGACTTCGTGGGGGCTGCTTGGAGGCCTATGAGGTTTCCTTGGAAGTCCTTCAGGGCCTTTGTGGGTGATCTTGTAGCAGGCTGGGGGCGTCTTGGGGCCGAAGGCTCGAAAAGGTGTCCTTTTGGATTCCATCTTGGAGCCGTCTGGGGGCCCTCTTGGGCTGTCTTGGGGGCTTCGGGTTGTCGCCGGACCCTCTTCGACTCTTTTTGGGGGCCCCTTTTTTTGCCGTCTGGGGGCGATATTGAAGGTTTCTTGGCCCGTTGTGGACGTTGTGAACACCGAGTAGTCGAGCATGCGAAAAATGCGCGCTTTCTACGGGAGTGACCCGATTTCTGTTTCCCGGGACCTTCTTGGGGCGCATCTTGGGGGCCTTTTGGGGCGTCTTGGCAATTTGAAAGGCCGCCTGGAGGCCATCGTGGGCGTCCAGGGGCGATCTGTCGGCGAATCGTCGCCCCCTGGGACCGTCTGGGGACTGTTTTGGTGCCTTTTCGCAAGTTTTGGAGCCCTCCGCTCCCCCGTGGCGCGCTAGGCCAGGGGGGGGGTCGAATTGCCTGTTTGGGGTCCCTGGGGGGGGGAGTGTGGGGGGGGGGGATCTCACGCGCCTAGAGACCCACAATGGGTCGGCGGACATTTATGGCCAAGGCTAAACTGAAGCTCCACCGCTTTCCAGACCCTGTACTCGTTACCGAACGGTTCCTTATCCAATGCCCTCACCGTAAGCGCGCTGGGCTCTCTGCCGCGCTGATTTGAACGGTGGGGCCGCCGCTCCGTCGGGCCGCCGTCACGCGCGCTGACCGTCCGAGGAACCGCCAGGAGAGGGGAGGGGGCATGCGACTCCCGTGGCGGGGGCGGGGAGACACGCGGCGGCAGTGCGCCGCCACAGTGCGTGTGGCACGTGTGTTTTCTCGAATTCGGTTTTTCGGGCCGGCCCCCGCGGCCTTCACGCCCGCCCAGAGGCGCCCAGGAAAGCCTCGGCGCGGCTTCCAGGGGCCACCGAGCGTTCGCCAAGCCTTTTTGAGGCGTTTCTCGGAAGGCGCTTGGGGGGTGCGGGAGTTGGTTTGGGCGGTAGTGGCTTCGCAAGGCCCGCTCGAGACACACTTGAAGCTCCCAGGGGCGCCCAGGAGCTATGGCGAATCAGTGGTCAGTGCCCGCAGTAATCTTACAACTCCTCCAGCATTCACGTCGGCGTGAGCTTTGGTGCGTTCCCCTTCCGTGCTGAAGGCACGGTGGTGGATGAGGCGCTACCGCCAGGGTCTCGGCTTCGAGGGAGCGAGGACCTTGCGTTCAGAGGCCTTCGGAACGCCAGCAGCAGTACGACGAGGGCGGCTGTGCCAGCTTAGGCCAGCGGATGTCAGCACAACTACCCCCCTCGACAGAGAGGCCCACGCGAGCGATCACAAGATTTCGGGAGTCGGCCATATCGGACGGATTAGTATAGCATTCGAGAATTCTTGGCGGACCTGCAGGGCTCCTCGGCATTTGGGTGTTTCATTGCCGCCGAGTCGGCCAGAAAAAATCGAGCAATCGACGACCTATCGCTCGGTCAAAGACGGGCGTGGTCGGCGCACCCTGTCGCCGCGAGGAGGGCACCGAGCGGTCGAAACCAGGTGTGCGCAGCCGTGGGGAGGACACAGCTAGATCTCTGGCGCCCCCAGACCCCCGACGTGGTGTTTTTTTTTCGCAGCGTGGTTCTTCTGGAGGTCTGGACCTTTGACCCCGGACTAGTCTTTCGTCCTGAGTCGTCGTTTGACGCTGCCGGGTCACGGCAGTGGGCCCCCCGAGGCCGAGGATGGCCAGAAGCCTCTCGCCACGATCTCCTGCCGCGGCGAGAGGAGGTCTGGGCACCTCCAGTCTTCCAGCGGCCACCGCCGCGCCCCGTCAGGGCCCCTCTATCCTCGAGAGGCCCCCTTCCTCTCCTTCGCCCCTCTCCCTCTCCATGCTCACGGTGCTCACGAACCTCGCACGGGACAGGGTGCGTCCTGGGCTCCGGCGCACCCGCCGTGCTCTTCACCCAGGCCCCCAGAGAGCAGGACATAGACTCGCCAGGACATCGGCGAGTCGGGGAAACGACACCCTTTCCTGCAAAGTCAGGTTTGGTATTTCAGTGCAGGTTTTGGTTGCTGCTCTGTAGGATTCGGGTCTTTGTCTGGGTCTGGCCAGGCTGTGTCCTGCATGCTCTGAGGGCCCGTGCCCGGGTTTCTTCCGGAGGCGTTGCAGTGCAGTCTCTGTTTCGTGCCGCCGTCTGGAAACGATGGCTTCGAGGGGTGTTGGATGTCCTGGTCTACAGTCGGCGCCCTGAAGAAGGAACCCTTTTCGTTGGGGAGGGGCTCCGCGTTCCTTAAGTGTTTCACAGCTTGCCTCAGGCTTCCCTAATGTTTTCGACAGGAAATCGAAGGTTAACTTATTGAAAAAGGGGCCTCGTTCCTTATTTAAGGTTCCTTAGGTCAACGCCCCGACTGTAGCGTGTCCGGGTCTACGGGGCCCAGCTTCACGGAGCCGGCCTTCTGGACGCCTGTCGGCGCCTCGCCTCGCCTCACCTCGCCTGGCCGCGTGCGGCAGGCCCGCCATGGTCGCCCGCGCCGCCCAGGGGGCCTCTGGCCGCCGTGCCCTGCGCCCGCCCGTGCGCCCGCGGCCCGCGCCGCCGAGGCGGAGCCGCAGAAGCTCGCCCTGTATACCGGAGACGAGGACTCCGCGCGGAGGGCTGCTGGGGCGGGGGGGGGGGCTTCTGGGCCCAGGAGTCTTGGGGGTCTGGGCCGGGCAAGGGTGTATGACGACTAATTTAAGAAAATGGGAGAGAACGATCATAACATAGTTTTCTGTTATTTCTGCAGAATTTTCTGACCGGAGGAGAGCGATACAAAAAATGGGTTGTTCCAGCCCGCGGCCGGTTTTTTCTAATCGTCATCCCGGGCGCCGCCGCGTGAACACGACCCCCCGTCAGTTATTAATCGTCATCCTCCATTACGTGAGCTCCATTCCTCGGACGTTCTTCGATCGGGGCCGTGTCTCTGGCTCCACAGCTATCGCTTCCTTGCTTCTGCTGGGTGCTTCCTGTGGGGGATGCTTGGCACGGGCCAGTGTTGTTCTCAAATGCTAGGTTTTCCTTCGTTTGCCGTTCGCTGACTCTGACCCCCCGAAGTCTGACCCCCTATGAGCAGGCGAATGAGCGGGCCCGCTGCCGAGCTTGGTCGGGGTGAACGCGCGTCAGTCGAGGCCTCCCAACTGAGATCCAAGAAGATGGAGTCGGTGAATCGCGCCGCATCGCCGAGGCATCGAGCATGCAACTCGATGTGGAGCCCGACTTTCTCCACGTCGGCGCCGCCGATGCATCGCCGACGTCGCCGATGTATCGTCGAGACATCGGCGATGCATCGGCAATGCGGCGAGATGCTCCGACCCCATCTGCTCGGACCCCATTTGGGAGCCGCTAGTTATGGGGGGATAGGGGGGGGCCGCCTACGACCAGATTCGATGCGATTCGATTCGCTAGTTGGGGCCGCGATTCCGATGCGATTCGATGAGGTTCGGTTCAGACTTCATCGGCATCGGCGGGGGGCCAGCCAGGCGTGGCGATCGATTTCGGTCCGATTCGGGACGATGCGTCGGCGATCCGATCCGCTTCCGATCCGATTAGATCTCGCGATCCAGCTCAGGCTTGACAGGCACAGGGGGTGATGCATCGAACCCCAATCGCCCTTTGATCGCCGATGGGTGCCTGATAGCTCAACCCGCGCGGGAACGTGCGGCTTCTCTGTCTTGGACCTGTCGCCGATGTATCGGCGATGTCTCGCCGATTCCAGCTCGATGTTCCCCCTCCTTGCCAGTCCCTCCCTACAGTAGGCACACAAACAACATGAAAAAGAAACCGGCCTGCTCGCGGGTGCCCCAGGGGTACCTTACAAAGCACATAATCGACAAAAGCTGTGCCCCTGGATTTCTTACAGCAAGATTGCGAAGGCCGTGCCGCCATTGCTGCCGACCTTGAAGGGGGACGACGACGACGACGACGGCGACGACGACGAAGGCGATGATGACGACGACCCTGACGCTCTGGAGCCGAAAGCTTCTCCCAGGGAAAAGGTGCTCCCCCCCGCGGGGGGGGGGATCGCAACCCCCTTGACAGTGGAGCCCTTGGGCACCCTGCGAAGCCCAGAGTCGCTGGAGGCTGTGCCTCTGAAGGTTTTTCGTGGCACGGTGTCTCGTCGTTCCCCCTTCGCTTGTGGAGGACGATCCATGGAGAGGAAGCGCACCGCCAATTAATTCCCAGGTGTGTAAAGCATGTTTCAGGCATGTTATTTAAAACATGCATGTATGTTTGAAGCATGTTTAAACAATGTTTTACGCATTTTCAACACATTTTTAGGTCAGCGATCGGATGGTCAGGGTGTCCACTGTCGTGGCGTCCACAACCCTTCGCTCGTGCGGGCCCGCTGCCGAGGCTGGGGGCGCTCGGTGGCGCGGGGCGGGCAGGAGGGTCTCGTTGTTTTGGGGGGGGGTCCAGGGCTGCAGGCCGCTGGCCCTGCCAGGGGGCCCACGAACAATTAGGAATACCTTATCCGTAAGGGCTTCGCCCCCTGCCGCCGGCCCCCTCTCTCGGAGAATGGGCCATGGAAGAGCTAAGTCATGAGGCCTTGGCGCTGTCGTGAAGCAGTATCGAAACTTCATGCGAAGCCGAGTCGCAATCAGCAAAACCAACTTATCACAAGAGGGGTTACCACACCTGGCGATTGGTAAGACGTGTATGGTTTAAGGGCTTGGTTACACACCTTGCGATGAAAGGGCCGAGGGAGTTCTCGCAGTTTGGGTTACCACGCCTTGCGATGGATGTGCGTGATGGGTTCGAATTTCAGAAATGTGGCAAATCCCCTGTGTTTTTGGACCCTGACCCCGCGGATCTGCGTGAGGGGTGGCACCGAATTTCAGACATGTGGCAAATCCCATGTGTTGTTTTTGGACCCTGACCCCGCGGATCTGCGTGAGGGGTGGCACCGAATTTCAGACATGTGGCAAATCCCATGTGTTTTTGGACCCTGACCCCGCGGATCTGCATAAGGGGTGGTACCGAATTTCAGAAATGTAGCAAATCCCATGTGGTTTTGGACCCTGACCGCGCGGATCTGCGTGAGGGGTGGCGCCGAATTCCAGAAATGTGGCAAATCCCTTGTGTTTTTGGACCCTGACCCCGCGGATCTGCATAAGGGGTGGCGCCGAATTCCAAAAAACATGTGGCAAATCCCATGTGTTTTTGGACCCTGACCCCGCGGATCTGTGTGAGGGGTGGCACCGAATTTCAGAAATGTGGCACATCCCATGTGTTTTTGGACCCTGACCCCGCGGATCTGCGTGAGGGGTGGTACCGAATTTCAGACATGCGGCAAATCCCTTGTGTTTTTGGACCCTGACCCCGCGGATCTGCGTGAGGGGTGGGACCGAATTTCAGAAATGTGTCAAATCCCTTGTGTTTTAGGACCCTGACCCCGCGGATCTGCGTAAGGGGTGGCACCGAATTCCAGAAATGTAGCAAATGCTTTGAATTTTTTGGACCCTGACCCCGCGGATCTGCGTGAGGGGTGGCACCGAAGTTCAGACATGTGGCAAATCCCATGTGTTTTTGGACCCTGACCCCGCGGATCTGCGTGAGGGGTGTCGATTTCGAGCCCCCCCAGCAATTCAGACAACGCGCCCAGGGGACGCTAAAAATCCAGTTTGGGCCTCCCCCCCCTCGCGCGGTCAATCAACTAGTTACAGTTACCAGCAAGAAGTCAACTAGTTACAGTAACCAGCAAGAAGCAGACCTGTAACACTGGAAACTACAAACTACAACTGGTACAGGAAACTGCGAATCACGCGCCTCGCAGCCTGGTGGCCCCACAAGGGGGCCGGCGGATATATATATATATATATATATATATATAGCCCCTGCTCTCCGTGCGGAGGTCGGTCGGCTGTTCAAAGCAGAGGCTCGTTGCACTGCTCAGATCTTTGCAATTCAGGCGGCCACGCGCCCGATCATTGCTGAGGATCGTCAGAAGTTTCTTGATTCTCTGGCGGCTAGCGCCTCGAGCGCCATTGATAAACACGATCCCCGGCAAGCTTTCGCAGTGCTGCGCGCCCTCGGCTCCCGGTCTCAGAAGCCCAGTCAGTGCTTGATCAAGCCTGACGGCGAGCTCACTTCGACCACCGATGAGGTCAAAGAGGTCTGGCAGCATCATGCCCAGACCATATTTCGTGGCGACGTTGTTGCCAAAGAGCAACTGCGCGAGCCACCTGCGCCGCAATTAGCTCACACCTCCACTTTGGACGTTGGGCCTGAAGCGACTCGGCGCGCTTACTTCTCCCTCGGTCGTAACAAGGGGGTGGGGTTTGACGGCATACCTGCTGAGCTTTTGCAGGCTGGTGCTTCTGCCTTGGCATGTAAATTTTCTGCCATCAACCAGCGGGTTCAGAACACTCGTCAATGGCCCGCTGCCTGGAGAGGCGGCCGATCCCAGGAGATTTTTAAGCGGAAGGGGAGCCCCCAAATCACTGACGATTACCGCAACATTTTGTTAGCGGACCACGCCAGTAAAGGATTGACGAGTATGCTCCAACGGTCTCTTGACCCAGCCTACGTTGCCCATCAGCCCGAGGCCCAGTATGGGGCCATCCCGAAGAGAGGCACTGACATGGCCTCCCATCTTCTTCATAGCCTCATTGATTATGCAGAGCTGGCCTGTCTTTCTATATGTGTACTGTACGTAGACCTCACGAAGGCTTTTGATAGAGTAATCCGTCAGCTCATGTATGGCTGGGGATCCCGTCCTGCTGCTGAGCACCGTCAGTACTTGCTGTCGCTAGGAGTGTCTGCATCCTCCGCAGATTGGATGATAACATACCTTGATCAGCACGGCCCCCTATTGCAGCAATGGGGTGTCGATGAAGTAGTGGCGGACATGATCCGCACCTTGCATGACGGCTCTTGGGTAGCCGTGTCTGATCTCCCCACTTGCGTCACAAGCCGCACAGGGGGCCGCCAGGGCTGCAAGCTTGGAGCGCATATTTTTAATGGGGTGTATGGGGTCGCTTTAACGCTGATTGCGGACAAGCTCCGCGCAGGGGGCGTCTCTCTTCGGTTACCCTGCCCCCAGGGCCCTTTCTGGGCATCCCCTGGGCCAGGCGATTCCCCGAGCACGTCTGTTTTAGATGCCTCCTTTATCGACGATGAGGCGCTAGCCATTGTAGCTTCAAGCCCGAAGCAGCTCGACCAGAAAATCGATCAGCTGTTGTCTGTTCTTTTTGAGGTCTTTGGCCAGTTGCATCTCCAGGTCAATGCCTCCCCCGGCAAAACGGAAGCACTCTTGATGTACAGGGGCCCCAAAGCCACTGCATGTCGCGAAGCCCGCCGGCAGGGTGATGGGACCCTCCGCATCTCTGTCCCAGGCCGCGACCTGTCTATTAGCGTCGTCAGTTCTTATAAGCACCTTGGCACTGGCTCCTCCTTACATCGTGCTGACATGTCTGATGCGAGAGCTAAAGCGGCCAAGACACTCACCGCATACGGGCCACTCTCGTGTAAAGTGTTCGCTTCCCATCTCATCCAGACTTGTCACAAGCTGTATTTCATGCAATGTTTGCTGCTCACTCGGCTGCTTTTTAACATTCATGTTCTGGTACCATCTCCTCGCCATTTGAAATGTTTGAACGCAGTCTACATGACAGTCCTCAGACGGATCTTCGGGGAACCCCGCTTTCGTGCCACCCTCCACTCGGACCGCGAGGTGCGGGAGGCGTTACATCAGCCTTCGATTGAGTGCATCATTGCAAGGCTTCGTCTCAAATACTGTGCCCGCCTCGTCCGTGCGAGGCCGCAGGCGCTGCTTGCCATCTTGCACGCCCGCCCCAAGGACAAAAAACTTCGGTGGATCCACGCCCTTGAGACGGATGCCGGCTTTCTCCGGCCCCACCTTCCTCCTACTTTGCCTGGCATTGCTGACGATCCTCAGGCATGGGCCAACCTGATGCTCGATGAAGATGCCTGGAAGGCACTCGTCGATCGCATTTTCTTTACAGACTCCGTGTGCGATACGTCCCCTGCCCTGCGTCCCACGCCAGGAGTAGAGGCCTATGTTTGCGAGTGCGGCGAAGCCTTCAGCTCGTCTCGCGCACTCCAATCCCGCCAGCGCGCAAAGCACGGGAAGCGGAATGAATTGCGCTTCTATGTGTCTGGATCCAGGTGCCCATGCTGTGGCACGGATTTTGTCTCGCGTCTTCGCCTCGTGTCTCACTTATCCGACACACGTCGGCCTAAGTGTCGAACGTTTGTGCTCGCTCACTGCGCTCGCCTCAGTGATCGTACTGTTCAGCAACTTGACTTGGTTGATCGGGAATTGCGTCGCGACGCCCAGCGGGCAGGCCGCAGCCATCATATTGCCACGGCTCCTGCTCGTCGGGCCGACGGACGAGTTATAGGCCGCGTCTCGTCGTGATTTTTCTTCTTGTGGTTAGCGCCGCATGTGTGCACACCTGTACAGTAAATTTGGTGGTATCTTGAGACTGTCATCCCTGGCTTAATAGTATATATATATATATATATATTTGGAGTGCACGGCGGTTGAACAGATGGCAACAAGTCCTGTGGCAGCGGCGGAAAACTGACCGTCGGTCAGTTTCACATTTCCGCCCGTCCAGTTCTGGGGCATGCCAGCCCGTCGATTTATTTTTCGCCAGCGCTTAGGAGAACAACGGCCGCCTGGAGGGCGAGTGGTTCAACGCGACGGTCGTCGCGAGAATCCCAGTTTCCCTCCTCACCTCTCTTGCTCCTCGTCCTCCGCCGCCTCGCCTCCGCCGCGTCCCTTCCCTTCTCCCTTCATTCGCTGGGCCGCAGGAGCCAGCTCAGCCCCTGCCGTCAGTGCGTTCCTCGAACTTGTTCGTTTCATTTCCTCTTCGTTCGCCTCCCCCTCGCTGCATAAATGCATGTGCCCACCCAGCTTCGGTGGTGTTCGCCGCCCTGTGGTGCAGCCGAGTTTTCTTGCGGGGCAGGGGATCCGCGCTTATCAACACCATGTGCATGATGTATCGTGCTAGCCAGCAGTTTAATGTCGCGTTGGATTTATTAGCTTGGCCGCTTGGGCCACTTAGTACGGGTTGTAACGCAATTGCCGTGCCGCTGCCTGGCCGCTACGTCTCAAAAGGGGTTTCGTATCATTCGCCGTTTGGGTTGTGTCTTGTCTCCTCTTCCTCCTCCTTCCCCCTCTGTGCCCTTCCTCCCTCCTCCCTCTGCCCCCCCCCAGTCTGGGGCTATTGCAGGCTCTTACTTACTGGTCTGCGCTGGAGTGTTGCCGGCTCTCGTCGCGCAATCGTTCCCTTCTGGGAAAATCGTCTCTGCGATTATTTCTTTGCGCGCGAATAGTTGGTTGAACAGCTGCGTTTTGTTGCGCGAATTGTTTGCCCGCCACAGCCCATAGTGAAGAGATTGGCGTCAGGTGTTGAAGTATGCGGTCCGCTCCCACGTTCTCCCTCCCAAAAAACTGTTACAGCTATTACCCATTTACTGCAACCATGTCGAGTACGATTTCTGTAGTTACCAATGCTGTTCATACTACTACCAGTACTACTACGATTACTAGTCTCTTGAGGCCGTCTTGGAGGCCACTTTGGCCGTCATGGGGCCCTCTTGGGGGCCTCTTGGACCGTCTTGAGCCGTCGGAAATTCCGACTCGGCATTCCGACTCGGAATGCCGAGAAGAAGCAATTTCCAAAATCCTTCGAAAACCTAAGAAAAATCAATGATTTCGGTCTCTTCAGGCCCTCCTGGAGGACCTCTTGGAGGCCTCTTGGGCCGTCTTGGAGGCCTCTGGGGGGCCTCTTGGGCCGTCTTGGACTCTCTTGTGCCGTCTTGGAGGCCGTCTTGGACTATCTTGGGCGGAGGCCCGGCGTCTGAAGGCGTCTCTCGGCTGGTCGGCAGAGCAGGGCGCGGCGATCCCGAGGGGCCCGGGGGCTCGCCCGTCTTGCTGTGACTGGTACAAGCCAGCACTCCCGCCATTCATCACAGGAGACATTCGCCGGCCCTACGCAAGTTGTGTTCTTGGGCGAACTTGGAGGCCATCTTGGGCCGGGTGGCCGGCGCGACGGGCCTGAGCCCATTAGGGAGTTTTGTTATAAAAAGAACCAAAACAATTACTCACTGCGTGGAGCTCCCCATATGTGCATCTTTTTTAAAAGGTAATATTGTATATGGGTCTACAGGAGCACACGTAAAACACCAAGGACTCGTGCCCCAGGAGAGGCCCAATATATAGGAACAAAAGTAAAACAAGTAGGATTGCTTACACAGGAGAAGGACAATATATAGAAACATACGTAGAACATCAAAGAATCGTGCTCCAGGTGAGGCCCAATCGATAGGAGCATACGTAACACACATGGGATTGGAGCCACTCCTGTTGCCTTCTGAGGCCTCCTGCTCCTGGGGCCTCTCGGGGCCTCCTGTTGCCTTCCGAGGCCTCCTGGCACTTCCTGTTGCCTCCTGGGGCCACCTGTGGTTTCCGGAGGCCTTCTGGAGCTTCCTGGGGCTCCTGGAGCCTCTTGGGACATCCTGTGGCCTCTTGAATCTTTCTGTGGCCTCCTGATGCCCCCTGGGACCTCATGTGGTCTCCTGGGGCCTCCTGGAGCCTCCTGTGGCATCCTGAGAAGAATCTGCGCCCACGAGCCTGGCCACCAAAACAGGCAAACCGATCGAGACATCCTCAAAATCTGGCCCACCTGGGGGGTGAAAATGAGCGCCTCGCTCGAGACATCTTCCAAATCTGCTCCGAAAGCGAAGGATGTTGGGCACAGAAACAGGCAAACCGCCTGAGACATCCCCACAAAATGGCCGCGAACGAGCCCGTGCAACCACCCCTGGCGGCTCCCCTTAGGGGTGCTGAGTATGAGTAAGTCTGTGTATGAGTATGTCTGTGTATGAGTAAGTCTGGGTATGAGTAGGTCTGTGTATGAGAAAGTCTGTGTATGTGTACGTCTGGGTATGAGTAAGTCTGAGTATGACTAATACTGTGTATGAGTAAGTCTTGGGTATGAGTGAGTCTGTGTGTTGAGCAATGTCTGAGTATGAGTAAGTCGGAGTATGACGTAAGTCTGAGTATGAGGAGGTTAGGAGGAAAGAGGAGGAAGGAGGAGGAGTAGAGGGCGTCCAAGTAATAACAAGAAACCCCATCTTAGGATATGGGGGAAAAACCTGCAAACCGCCAGCACGCCACGCACCCCCGATGAATCGACAGGGCGGCGGATCGAAGACGCCACGGGCGACATTCACCGCCGCCCCCTGCCTTTTTGGAAGCGCCTATGTGGCCGAACGTTGAGGCCAGACCTGCCAAGCTATCGGACCAAGTGTTCCCCGAATCGGTTTGGAAAGCCTTCGGGGAACACGTGGGCATCTTGAAGGTCATCTTGGCCGTCTGGAGACCATTTTGATCCTTTCGGTCCTTCTTGGAGAACGTCTTGGAGGGCTTGTGGGCCGTCTTGGAGGCCATCTTCTGGAGCGTCCTTGGGACCTCCTTGACAACAGGCCGTCTTGGGGGCCTCTTGGGGCCGTGTGTTGGGCCTCTTGGGCGACTCCTTTGGGGGGCACTTGGGCCGTACTCGGTCCGTCGGAAGGCAGAAACAAAAACAAATGCACAATCCTTCCCAAAAACCATGGGAAATTAATGATGTTGGCCTTTTCGGCCGTCTTGGAGGCCATCTTGAGCGTCTTGGAGGCCTCTTGGGCCGTCTTGGGGCCGTCTTGGGCCTCTTGGGCGATGTTTGGGTGCACTTGGGCCGTCTTGGGCCGTCGGAAGGCAGAAACAAAACAAATGCCACATAATCAAAAACCATATGGGAAAAACAATGCTGTTTGCCTTTTCGGGCCTTCCTGGAGACCCTCTTGGAGGCATCTTGGGCCGTTTTGGGCCATCTTAGGGCCACGTTCGGCCGTCTTGGTGGGCTCCTGGCCCGTCTGACGCCGTCGGAAGCCGTTTGGGGGGCCTCTATGGGCCGACTTGGGGTCCTCTTGGAATGCTCCAGGGCCGTCTTGGAGACCATCTTGGGCGTCTTAAAGGCCTCCTGTGCCGTCCCGGGGGCCTCTTGGGGCAGTCTTGGGGCCCTCGTGGGCCGTTCTGGGGCCATCTTGGAGGCCTCTTGGGCGATCTTTCGGCGAGCTTCGGGGGCTCTTGGGTCGTCTCGGGCCGTCGGAAGGCCGGAAAAGAAGTAAATGTCAAAATCCGTCAAAAACCTAAGGAAAATCAATGTGTTTGGTCTCTTCTTGGGTCACCTCGGGCCAACGGGGGCCCTTCTTGGGTCACCTCGGGGCCGTCTTGGAGGCCATCTTGGGCGTCTTGGAGGCCATCTTGGGCGTGTTGGAGGCCTCTTGGGCCGTCTTGGGGCCCTCTTGGGGCCGTCTTGGAGGCTGTTTGGGCCGTCATGGTGCCCTCTTGGGGGCCTCTTGGGCGATCTTGGGGTCCTCTTGGACCGCCTTGAGCCGTCGGAATGCCGAGAAGAGGCAAATTCCAAAATCGTTCAAAAACTTAGGAAAAATAAAGGCTTTCGGCCTCTTCGGGCCTTCCTGGAGGACCTCTTGGAGGCCTCTTGGGCCGTCTGGGAGGCCTCTGGGGGGCCGTCTTGGGCCGTCCTGGACTCTCTTGGGCCGTCTTGGAGGCCGTCTTGGACCATCTTGGGCGGACTTGGAGGCCATCTTAGGCCATCTTCGCGATTTGTTGAGGATGTCCCGAGCGAAACGGCCGTTTCAGGCATTGACTGATGCAGTTTCCGGGTGGCCAGCGGGACGTGCCGGAGCCCCAGGGGGAGTTCTTTTGGAAAAAGAACCAAAACCAAAACCGAGAGGGTTCAGCACGCCAGGCACCCCTGCGACGCCTACGGCGAATCACCGCCGCCACCTGCCTTTGTGGAAGCGCTTATGTGGCCGAACGTTGAGGCCAGACCTGCCAAGCCATCGGACCATGTGTTCCCCGAATCGGTTTGGAAAGCCTTCGAGGAACACGTGGGCGTCTTGAAGGTCATCTTGGCCGTCTTGGAGGCCTCTTGGGCGATCTTTCGGCGATCTGTGGGGGCTCTTGGGCCGTCTCGGGCCGTCGGAAGGCCGAAAATAAGGAAATGTCAAAATCCATCAAAAACGAATGGAAAACCAATGTTTTTGGCCTCTTCCGGCCTTCCTGGAGGCCCTCTTGGGGGCCTCTTGGGCCCTTTTGGGCCAGCTTCGAGCCAACTTCGGCCATCTTGGTGGGTTCCTGGCACGTCTGACGCTGTCGGGAGCCGTCTTGGGGGCCGTTCTGGGCCAACGGGGGCCCTTCTTGGGGCGCTTCGGGGCCGTCTTGGAGGCCATCTTGGGCGTCTTGGAGGCCATCTTGGGCGTGTTGGAGGCCTCTTGGGCCGTCTTGGGGCCCTCTAGGGGCCATCTTGGAGGCCACTTGGGCCATCAGGGGGCTCTCTTGGGGGCCTCTTGGGCGATCTTGGGGGCTTCTTGGGCCGTCTTGAGCCGTCGGAGAGCCGAAAAGGCGCAAATGCCAAAATCCTTCAAAAACCAAAGGAAAATCAATGATTTTGGCCTCTTCGGACTCTCCTGGAGGACCTCTTGGAGGCCTCTTGGGCCGTCTGGGAGGCCTCTGGGGGGCCTCTTGGGCCGTCTTGGGCCGTCTTGAACTCTCTGAGGCCGCCTTGGAGGCCGTCTTGGACCATCTTGGGCGGACTTGGAGGCCATCTGGGGCCGTCTTGGAGGTCATCCTGGCCGTCTTGTGTGGCCGAACGTTGAGGCCAGACCTGCCAAGCCATCGGACCATGTGTTCCCCGAATCGGTTTGGAAAGCCTTCGGGGAACACGTGGGCGTCTTGAAGGTCATCTTGGCCGTCTTGGAGGCCTCTTGGGCGATCTGTCGGCGATCTCTGGGGGCTCTTGGGCCGTCTCGGGCCGTCGGAAGGCCGAAAAGAAGGAAATGTCAAAACTCGTCAAACACCTACGGAAAGTAAATGTTGTTGGTCTCTTCTGGCTTTCTTGGAGGCCCTCTTGGGGGCCTCTTGGGCCCTTTTGGGCCAGCTTCGAGCCAACTTCGGCCATCTTGGTGAGTTCCTGGCACGTCTGACGCCGTCGGGAGCCGTCTTGGGGGCCTTTCTAGGCCGACGGGGGACCCTCTTGGGGCGCTTCGGGGCCGTCTTGGAGGCCATCTTGGGCGTCTTGGAGGCCATCTTGGGCGTGTTGGAGGCCTCTTGGGCTGTCTTGGGGCCCTCTTGGGGCCGTCTTGGAGGCCATTTGGGCCGTCATGGTGCCCTCTTGGGGGCCTCTTGGGCGATCTTGGGGGCCTCTTGGGCCGTCTGGAGCCGTCGGAATGCCGAGAATAAGCAAATTCCCAAATTCTTCCCAAACCGAAGGAAAATCAAGGATTTTGGCCTCTTCGGGCCCTCCTGGAGGACCTCTTGGAGGCCTCTTGGGCCGTCTGGGAGGCCTCTAGAAGGCCTCTTGGCCCGTCTAGGGCCCTCTTGGACTCTCTTGGGCCGTCTTGGAGGCCGCCTTGGACCATCTTGGGCGGACTTGGAGGCCATCTTGGAGGCCATCTTGGGCCATCTTGGCCATCTTGGAGCCGTCTGGGGCAGAAAATTGGGGAAGTGAGTCCGTGGAAAACGAACCAAAACTAAAACCGATAGGGTTTGGCACGCCAGGCACCCCTTTGCTGAAGCAAAAGGGGGCGGCGGATCGAAGACGCCTACGGCGAATCACCGCCGCCCCCTGCCTTTTTGGAAGCGCCTATGTGGCCGAACGTTGAGGCCAGACCTGCCAAGCTATCGGACCACGTGTTCCCCGAATCGGTTTGAAAGCCTTCGGGGAACACGTGGGCATCTTGAAGGTCATCTTGGCCGTCTTGGAGGCCTCTTGGGCAAGCTTTGGGCGATCTTTGGGGCTTTTTGGGCCGTCTCGGGCCAGCTTCGAGCCAACTTCGGCCATCTTGGTGGGTTCATGGCACGTCTGAAGCCGTCGGAAGCCGTTTGGGGGGCCTCTATGGGCCGACTTGGGGCCCGCTTGGAATGCTCCAGGGCCGTCTTGGAGGCCATCTTGGGCGTCTGGGAGGCCATCTGGGGCGTGTTGGAGGCCTCTTGGGCCCTCTTGGGGCCCTCTAGGGGCCATCTTGGAGGCCACTTGGGCCATCATGGGGCTCTCTTGGGGGCCTCTTGGGCGATCTTGGGGGCTTCTTGGGCCGTCTCGAGCCGTCGGAGAGCCGAAAAGGCGCAAATGCCAGAATCCTTCAAAAACGAAGGAAAAATGAAGGATTTTGGCCTCTTCGGACTCTCCTGGAGGACCTCTTGGAGGCCTCTTGGGCCGTCTGGGAGGCCTCTGGGGGGCCTCTTGGGCCGTCTTGGGCCGTCTTGGACTCTCTTGGGCCGTCTTGGAGGCCGTCTTGGACCATCTCGGGCGGACATGGAGGCCATCTTGGAAATTCTCTGGGGCTTGAAGATTGTCCCGAGCGAAACGGGCCGTTTTTTGGAGGATTTTCCGGATAGGTTCCTTCGGAGCTACTCTTTTTTTTTTTTTTTCCTCCGGGAGCCCCGAGCGGGGACGGGCGGAGCCCACTGGGGAGTTCTTTTGGAAAAAGAACCAAAACCAAAACCAAACAGCTCATCCAGCACGCCGTGCACCCCTGTGGCAAGACCAGAGGGGGCGGCGGATCTAGCGGCCTTTGGCCCATCCCGCCACCGTGCGTGGGTTGTGTTGATGCCACCAATTGGATGTTCGTTGTGATCTCGTGGGGGGGGGGCCCTCGGGGGCCTCTTGGAGGCAGTTTTGATGCCTCTTGGGGTCCGGTTTGGGGAATCCTGGACGCCATTTGAGGCCTGCTGCTGGGCCTCTTGGGGCGGAAGGCTCGGATTGTCGATTCGTGTTCTCTCTCTTGGGCTCCTTTTGGGGCCGTTTTGGGGCTTTCCAGGGAGTTTTTTAGAGTTTTGTTTGTCTGTTTTTTCTTCTTTTTTTTGTTTCTTTTTTTTTTTTTTTTTATTTTTTTTTTGTTTTTTACTTTTTTTTTTTCTTTTTTTTTTTTTTTTTGTATTTCTCTTTTTTTTTTTTTTTTTTTTTTTTTTTTGTTTTTTTATTTTTTTTTTTTTTTTGTTTTTTTTTTTTTTTTTTTATTTTTTTTTTTTTTTGTTTCTTTTTCTTTTGTTTTTTTTTTTGTTTTTTATGTTTTTTTTTTTTTTTTTTTTGTTTTATCCTTTTTTCTTTTTGTTTTTTTTTTTGTATTTTTTGTTTTTTTTTTTTGTTTTTTTTTTTTTTTCTCTTTTTTTTTTGTTTTTTTTTTTTTTTTTTTTTTTTTTTTTTTTTTTTTTTTTTTTTTTTTTTTTTTTTTTTATTTCTTTTGTTTTTTTGCTTTTTTTTTTGGGCGCCTCTTGGGCCGTCCTGGGGCGCTCTCAGGGCTCTCAGGCCGCATTGGAGCCCTCTGGGAGGCCTCTCGGGCCGTTTTGGGTTGGTTTGGGGGGCCTCTTGGGCCGTCTGCGAGCGAGCGTCGGAGAGCCGAAACGGCGAGAACGCCAAAATAAAGCAAACACCTACTTCTGGGAAGTCAATGGTTTTGGCCTCTGGTGGCCCTCTTGTGAGTGCTCTTGGAGGGGCCGTCTTCGGGACATCTTGGGCATCTTGTGCCAATCGTTCGGCGACTCGGGGCCCGCTTTGACCGTCATCAGGGCCTCTTGGAGTCCCCTTCGCCTGTCTTGGGGCCTTCTTTCCCCTGAAAGGTCACGCGAGGAGCTGCGAGAAGCTCCAGGGGGCAAAGAGATTTGGTGATTTGGGCTGCAGGCCCCTCAAAGACTCCTCAGGAATGCTTAGGGGATTGGGCAAAGGACCTGAGGACGCGCCCACTTCGTGCTCAGCGGCACGGTGGCGGACAACTAGTACGAATGGTACACTACTGATGATCTTACGATTAATAGCGCTACTGTATTGGTGCGGCTGCGAATGCAACCACATTGGATTATCACGATCATTGGCATTGGTATGTTCACTGCGGTAGTACGAACATGTTAGCTCGCGTGGACCCCACACATGTGTGTTCAAAACGTTTTATATCGACATATTATGTGCAGTCTTTTTAGTACAATATATATATATATATATATATATGGTGCGATCTGCGTTGTGCAATCGATGCTGTGCAATAGATCTCGTGCGACCTGCGTTGTGCCATATGTGGAATGCAGTCTATGCGGTGCGGTATATGTTGTAACATGGGCGTTGCGCAATCTACGTATGCGATACAACCTATGCGGTGCAATCGATACGGCGTAACCTATGTAACAATTTGTTGTGCGATCTATGTGGTGCAATCGATGGGGTGCAATCTACGTGGTGCAATTGATTTTGATTACCCTAGTGCGACCCTACCTAGAAGTTGGAGCCCCTAGGAAAGCAGCATTAGTTGCTATGCTATGCTATGCCATACAATGCTGCGCTATGCTATGCTGCGCTGTGCTATGCTGTGCTGTGCTGTGCTGCGCTACGCTATGCTATGCTATGCTATGCTGCGCTATGCTATGCAATGCTGGGCTATGCTATGATATGTTATGCTGCGCTATGCTACGCTATGCTATGCTATGCTGTGCTCTGCTATGCTAAAGCTCAGCGAAGCTAAGATGAAGGTAAGCTAAGCTAAGGTAAATCTGAGCTAAGATGAAGCTAAGCTAAGCTAAGCTAAGATGAAATAAGCTAAGCTAAGATGAAATAAGCAACGCTAAGCTAGGGGGACGTAACTGGGGGAACCGCGGGCCGGATACTGGGGGAACCGCCCGGGGCGGTGTGCACTGCCCGGCCCCTTTAATAGCGAGAGTAAGAACCTTTCTAGGCAGAGCCTAGGTAGGGAACAAACGAGTTGACACATCCCATGCTCTTGCAAACATCCCACCCAACCCACCCACCCGCAAGTTGGTTTGCAAAAACCCATGCGGTGGCGATTGCGATGCATGCTTGGCGTTGGCTGGTGGATCTCTGCGGCTGCGCCAACCTCAGCACGCGCGCGCAGCGGCCAGCTAGTTCGGTGCCACCGACGCGGCCGCGGTGGCGCTGACCGCTGGACACTTCCAGCGGGCACTTCACTGCGAGTCTGCGACTTGGGCGGGCGCGGTATCATGGCGACGCCGGCAACAACAGACACGATGACGAGAGTAACGATTTTGGTGACGATGGTGGCGCTGACGACGGCAACGCCAATGACGGCGCCGATGTTGGTCACGCCCGCCGATAACGATGACGATTTCTTCGCGTCGGGGATGAAGGTTATGGAAGGATTTTGACATTCGCGCGCGGCCGACACGCGCGAGTGGGCCGCGTGGTATTTTTTCACACGGCACCGAGCGCGTTCCCTTACTCGCACGGTGCCTACTCGCAAACGTTAGAAAAACACGTGTCTGCCTTGATGTTGTTTCTCATTGATCTTCCGCGGGGGATCCAGGTCATTTTGCGAGTAGTCACTTTGCGAGTAGTGGAACGCGCTCGTCTAGTTACCGAAAAAATCACCCGAGACGTACCCAAACTTCTCTCCAGGAAAGGCGAACATTCGCACGCACGCTGCAGTTAAAAGAACTTCGCCCGATATGCTGCCCTTATCTCCGCCGTCCCTCCCAAAAGCCCACGAAAGTGGCTGGCGAAAACTGCGCAGGTCGCATCCACACAGAGAGCATCGAGGTCTTGAGTGGGTCCGCGTGGCCCCCGATTCCGCTGGACCTCCCAGGGGCCCACGAAAGTGGTGACAGTTGCGCAGTTCGCAGCCACCCAGGAAGCAGCGAGGTCTTGAATGGGTCTGCGTGGCCACCGACCCCGCTGGATCTCACCTCGCAGGAGCCCACGAAAGTGGCGACAATTTCGCATGTCGCAGCGCGGCGCGAAAGGCCCTTCGGCAGAATGTAATGGTAATGTTGAAAGCAATGGTTCACTTCAGAACTCGCCATTGCGAGCGCGAAGGTTTTTTTGGATGCTGAAGATGCAAAACCATGAGTTTGTTTCATTTGTTTTCGGACACTTGTTTTTGAAAGCCTTACGAAACCAACGGTATGTTGAAGGATTTCAGAATGCGCGCGCGACGACTCGCGCGCACTTCACGTTGATTTCTGTTGCAAAGGATTCTGGCGACAGCACGTGCGCAAAGCCCACTTGGTAGCATGTCGCGAACATGTTACAACACCGATGGTTTTGTCAAACATGCGCAAGAGACGATGTGTTTTAGATGTTTTTTGGGTATTTCCCCAATCAGAGCTTGCCTCTATAGGGGTCCTAGCGGAATCATATGGTTCGATGAGGTGTGCCGCCGATTTCGGCGGCGGGCCCGGGTGCCCGGAGGTGCCCAAGGGTGCCCGGAGGTTCTCAGGGGTGGCCGGAGTTGCCCAGAGCTGCCCGGAGCTGCCCGGGGGTGCCTGGGTGCCCGGGCGCTCTATCTCTTTATAGCCCTATAGCCACATAGCCCTATAGCCATAGAGCCCTACCTATACGACCACCCTTCGGGTGAGAAGGAGTTTCGGGGAGGGGAGGAACCAACGTCTCACTCGATCGGTCTCACTATCGATCTTATTATCGATCGCACTATCGGTTTCGCTCGATCGACCTCACTCGATCGATCTCACAATCGATCTCACTCGATCTGTTACAGTTGATCGATCTCACAAACGATCTGACTATCGATCTCACAATCGATCTCACTATCGATCTCCTTATCGACCCCACAATCGATCTCACATTCGGTCTTACTATCGATCTCACGATCGATATCACAATCGATCTCACAGTCAACATCATCATCATCATGAGCATCATCGTCATCAACGTCATCAACGTCATCATCATCATCGGGACACCATCATCATCGACAGCATCATCATCATCATTGGGACACAATCATCTTTATCATCATCATCATCACCAGAACACCACCATCATCATTATCATCATCATCATCATCTCATCATCATCATCATGAACAACAGCATCAACATCATCATCATCATCATAATCATCATCATCATCATCATCTCCATCATCATCATCGGGACACCATCATCATCAGCAGCAGCATCATCATCGGGACGCCATCATCATCGCCACCATCATCATCATCATGATCATCATCATCATCATCTCCATCATCATCATTATCATCGGGACACCGTCATCATCAACATCAACATCATCATCATCACCATCATCGGGTCACCATCATCAAAATCAACATCACTTCATCATCCTCATCATCATCGTCATCATCATCGGGACACCATCGTCATCATCATCATCAACATCATCATCTTCATCATCGGGACATCATCATCACCATTATCATCAACAGCATCATCATCAACCAAATCATCGTCATCATCATCATCGGTACACCATCATCATCATCTTCATCATCATCTCAGCATTCCATAATCATCAACATCATCACGATCATCATCATCAGGACACCATCATCATCACAACCATCATCACCATCAACATCGTCAACACCATCATCATCGGGACACCATCATTATCACCATCATCACCATCATCATCATCAACATCATCATTATCGGGACATCGACGGGACACCGGCGGGACACCGGCGGGACACCGCGGGCCACTGGCCCCCGGACAGGAATCATTTGGTCCGGCCGCGCCTCAGCCGGAGGCGGGACACCGGCGGGACACCGCGGGCCACCAGCCCCCGGAAAAGGAATCATTTGGTCCGGCCGCGCCTCAGCCGGAGGAGACTTTCTTCTCGCCCGCCCACGCAGTTTCGCCTCGCACGCACGGCACGCACGAACACGAAACCGAAACCGATTTCCCAGTAGGAGGGCTCTCCGTTCCACTTCGATCTCACCCCCCCTCACCTCCGATAGCCCAATAGCCCTACAGCCCTATAGCCCTATTGCCCTGTAGCCCTGTAGCCCTATAACCCCATACCCCTATAGCCCTATAGCCCTATAACCCCATAGCCCTATAGCTCTATAGCCCCATAGCCTTATAGCCCTATAGCCCAATAGCCCATAAAGCCCATATAGCCCTATAGCCCTACAGCCCTAAAAAGATTATGATTTGGGGGTTTTCTCCAGTATCATTTTTAACCATCGTTGCGAAATTCGTTTTTTCAAGGACTTCGTCATGCGAGGCAAAAGCGAGTGTGCGCGCATAGTCTATTCCAGAAGATGAGGGGGGTGCGAATTTTGGCGCGGCTGGTATGATATGAGTTCATATTTCGGATGGACGATGAGGCGGAATCACATGTACATCGCAAAACGAAAAGGTGTACCGTTAACCTCGGGGTAGATCCTTATATTATTTTAGAAAGGAGTATCGATACGGTGCAAATTACGTGGTGCACACTATGTGGTGCCATCTATGTGGTGCAGTCCTTGTTGCGGCGACGAGGCGGCGACGGGGGGGACAGGCTGCGACGAAGCGGCGACGGGGCGGCGACGGCGAGCACGGAGCCGCCAGACTGCCATCCAGGCCCAGACGACGGGCGGCGATGAGGTGGCGACGGGGCGACGACAGCGAGCACGGAGCCGCCAGACCGCCACCCAGGCCCAGTTCCTTAGAAAAGATATGAGAACGAGTGAGTGTAAACACGGTTTACCGTTGCCCCCCAGCGGAGGCCAGACCTCTTTTTTGTTACGGACGTTACGGGGATAGAATATCAAAAGCATGTGTGATCGTGGCGAACCTTCGGGACACCCATCCAACGCTTTAGAACCGCAAGTCGTGCCCCGCAAGTGCAAGCTTCGTTTGGGGAAAACAGACCACATATTCGGCGCGGCCGCCGTCTTGTCTTTGCCGTGCGGTTGAGCACGCCCCACGCCGTATTCGTTTCTCGCGGGAATTCGTGCGTCCGCGCGGCCGAGTTTTTCGCACATCGTAGTTTGTTGGGTTGTGCGCACGGGCCCGGTCGGCACAATCGCCCCAGCTGTGTGTTCAGACCCTTAGTTTGCCCAAACTCCGACACGTGTTCCTCCCCATTCTCTTGCTTTTTGTTCCTTGTCTTTCCTCTCTCTCCTTCTCTTTTGCCCTGTTCCGTCTCCTGTTCCGTCTTCTCGTCTTGGTTAGTTCCGCCGCGCGGCCAGCGCGACCATCTAATTTCACTCTTACAAGGCACGGGCAGCAGGGCCTGGCCCTTGGGCAGATGAGGAAGCCATGGGCCAAAACAGCCACTGGGAGGCTCCAGGGCCAAGTTGCGGGATAGGGTCGGGAAACAGTGCCCGCGTGGCGACGCGAAGGTAGAACGAGGACGTTGGGGAGGGGGAGGGGGATGAGTTGTTTCTCTCAGAACTCTTCATTGATGGGGTTGTCCAGGGGTCTGAGTGTGAGAGTGGATGGTTCCTTGGAGATCCAGCCTGTGTTGAGCTGGTGGCGGTACGTACACATGAACAATTTCGCTTCGCATTCCGATATCCGAGAGACGTGTGTATTTGAGGTGTGGGCATTGTCCGCAATGCACATCCACCTGCAGTCGGGCATCCGATTAAGAAATCTCCTCCCGAAAAGCTGGAACATGCTTCTCAACCAACTTGCCCGAAAGCTGGCCCATTTTATTGAGCACATTCGCTAACTCCAGCGGTAACAACAGAAATTAATTATGTATGTTCTAAGACATGTCTGGGAAGCTGGCCCATATTTCTTGAAACACTTCTTGATATTATGATCGGCGACATGTTTGACAAACAGCATGCTCGATGTCCGCGGAAACGCAAGTAGTTCGTACCCAGCTTGTGCAAGGGTCCGTGTAGACATGTTCGATTCGGCGACCAGAGTTCGGCACGCCAGTGACAAGTTATTTGCGACGACGCCCTGCCGCGAATCCGTTAAGTGGTAGGGTGGGCGCTACGACGCATAGTAGGTATTAGCTGGACAATTGTATAAGCAGTATCGGGAAGGCGGTAGCTCGAACTGTACACAGCCGACACTACAGTTTGTGCCAACACATGTGGTCCCAGCTTTGGTCACAGCGCGTCGAAAAGCAGACGTGCATTGACAGTGTAGAGGCCCGTCGTGGTTTCGCACAATCGCAATATTACACTGCACACTTCAGCATGCTCTCTTGATTTATAGAGTTGATTCCCATTGTGTCAGTGACTGATGCAATCAATTCCGCTCAGTACGTGTAACTCGTTGGGTGAGCGTATCTTTAGTCTTCCCATGTGAAAAACATTTCGGCGCGTGAAGTTGTAATTCCTGACTCTGGCATGCACCAGATGTGTGCGGCATGGCATTGCATGGTTTCACTCGTTTCCGGAGCGCCGAGGTTCGAGATGTTCTGAATATCGCATTTTTGTAGCATTAAGAGTACGAATTTGATCCCACGTGTTTGTTCGGAATCTTAGTTATTATCCATGTATGGATTGATGTTAGAATGCACGGCGGTCGTTCCCAGTTGGCTCGTGCGTTACAGTTGCAGGGATTCGGAGGGCTAGTTCTGATATTCAAGAACGGTTGTGGTTCCCATGTATGGTTGAGGTGTTTTTTAGGTGTTGCTCGCAACGCTTCTGTTGTACACGCCCGTCGCCTAATCTTCAGCGCCTCGCAGTTCAGGCATTGTTTTTGCAATGTCATGCGAAGCGTCTTGATCGCTAGCACAAGTCATGTGTCGGAGTTTGCAGGGCTGCATCTGTGTGCTAGGGTGTTCACCATGCTAATGCATTGCTTCCCCGCTTCTTGGGTACCGCCCCCCTGAGCTTCTCTCTCGGCAAGAAGCCTACAATCGAGCATCTGATCAAGAAACCTCCCCCCGAAAAGTTGGGCCAGCGTTTCTTGACCGATTTGATTGAAAGCTGGCCCAGTATCTCGAGCTCGTTCGTCCCAGATGTTTACGGTTGAAAGAAACAATTGTTGCACCACTTGGGCGGCACGACAACTGATGATACGAACCCCCGCCCCCGACCTTAACATTGAGAGCGGACGTGCACGCTGAAATGGGATGTATCGTCATGTTTTCGAATGGCCCCTGGAGATGTCACAACTACCAATATTAAAATCGGGGGCGCGGGGGAGCAGCAGTGCCATCCGATTCGCAGCTCAACCCGAATGGTGCAAACATTTTCTTTCAAGAGTAACGCGAAATATTGGTTCAGGTTTGTTTGAAGAAATTTCTGGGAAGGTTTCCCAGGTTTCTTATATGATAATCTTGTTCATCGCATGTTCGGTTGCATGTGATGTAATGGGATGGGGAGCCAGGTCCGTACCGTGAAGCAGTTGGAGTCGCTGTACGCGCGTCGTCCTGTGGCGAGGAGAGACGACCAGACGGAAGCACCAGGCGCTTTTGTAGAGCGCAGGTGGAGTATGGGTGGAAGTCATCGTTTCGAGCTTGAACTTGCCATTGAGCCCGCCAGGTCGTACATGTTGTTCTGCTGCGTTGTTTGAGGTGGGTAGTTGGTCATTTCCCGGACCGGTTGCTTCCAAAACGCTCGCACAGTCAATTGGGCGAGATCTAAATTGCAACAGCATTTTGTGAGATGGGGTCGTTTTCGATTGCATGGTGAGCCAAGCATTCGAGCGTCAGGTGATGACGTTTCTGCCAGCCTCATATTGCATCGGGGTGGTGTCTTAGTTGAACGAAATGCCGCCGCAGGTTCTGAAGCATGATCGGAGCTTGGAAGTTCGTCCAGCTTTGGATCGTCGTGGTCTGAGCCCCGTAGACACGGAATGAGCAGACCGACGCGGCCATTCTTGGCGGAAAGGATTCGCAAGTTCTCTTCATCTCGGGAGCCCACAGCCATGAGTGAAAGGGGTCTTGAGGTTTTTGCTTGTTGTTTGCAGCTCTCCAATTCTCTTTCTGGGCCCTGCGATTGTCAAACATTGTTCTGGATGAAGACCCGGTCCCTCTGACCCGATTCAGTCATGACCATCCTTTTCTTGCCTTCCAAATTATTGACGCTGGTGATTGCAGTCCACCATTCCCTTGCCTCTGCCTGTGGACATGATGTCGAGGACGCCTGCGGCACATGCGCGCACCATCGAGAATCGTGACGCAGCGCGCATGCCAGCTTGTCCTTGCCAGGGGAGGCCTGAAGGCTTCTTTTGAGTATCGAAGACGCCTACGGCGAGTCACCGCCGCCCCCTGCCCTTTTGGAAGCGCCTATGTGGCCGAACATCGAGGCCAGAGCCCTGCCAAGCTATCGGACCATGTGTTCCCCGAATCGGTTTGGAAAGCCTTCGGGGAACACGTGGGGGAGGACGGGGAAGAGGAGGAGAGTGTGGAATGGGCGTGTTCGGGGCCCCTTGGGGGCTCTAGTGAGCTTTTGGAGGCGTCTTGGGGCCTGCTGGCCGAAGGTTGGGTCAGATCCTTGCTCTTGGGCCGTCTTGGAGGCCTCCTGCGGGCCGTTTGGGCCGTCTAAGGCCGTCTTGAGGCCATCTGGGGCCGTCTTGGGTGCATCTTGGGGCCATCTTCGCTGTCTTGGAGGCCTTCTTGGCCATCTTGTAGGCATTTTGGAGGCCATCTTGGCCGTCTTGGAGGCCATCTTCGGCGTCTTCGGGGCCATCTTGGGCCGTCTTGGGCTCTTTTGGGCGCCCTCTTGGGGGCCTCTTGGGGGTCACTTGAGCTGTCATGGGGCCATCTTGGAGGCCTCTCTTTCTTGTTTCTTTCTTTGACTGTCTTTATTGTTCTACTTCTTTTCTTCTTTTCTATTCTCTTCTTCTATTACTTTCAATCTCCTTTCTTCTTTTCTCTTCTTTTTCTTTACTTTCTGTTTCTTTTTTTTATGTCTTATGTACCCCCTCTTTGCTTCTTTTCTTATTCTTTTTCTTTCTCTAACTTTTCTCTCTTTCTAATTTTTGTATTTCTATTTCGTACTTCTTTGTCGTTCTCTTTTTATTTCTTTCTGTTCCCCCCCCCCCCCCCTTTTTCGTGGTCTATCTTTTTATTTCTCTTGGGCGCTCACTTCTTGGGACGATGTTGGGGGCCTCTTGGGCCGTCTTGGGCCGTCGGAGAGCTGGTACGAAGAAAATTCAAAAATGCTTCAAAAACCTAAGGGCAATCAATGATTTTTGCCCTTTCGGGCTTTCCTGGAGGACGTCTTGGAGGCCTCTTGGGGGCCTCTTGGCCAGTCTTAGGCCATATTGGAGCCGCCTTGGAGGCTTCTTGGACGAACTTGAAGGCATCTTGGACTCTTTCGGGCCGTCTTGGAAGCCATTTTGGATTATCTTTGGCGACTTGGAGGCCATCTTGGGCCATCTTGGAGGCCATCTTGGGCCAACGTGACCATCTTAGAGGCCATCTTGAGCAGTCCTGGAGAATTGTTTGCGGTCGTTGAGGTGGTTTCCGGGCCTTTTTGGGACCTTGGCGGGATCGGCCGAAGCCCCATGGGGAGTTCTTTCTTGGAAAATGAACCAAAACCAACATCAAAAGGATCTAGCACGCCAGGCACCCCTGTGGCAAGCCAACAGGGGGCGGCGGATCGAAGACGCCTACGGCGAATCACCGCAGCCCCTTGCCTTTTTGGAAGCGCTTGCGTGGCCGAAAGTTGGGCTTGAGCTTGGCCAAGCTATCGGGCCACGCGTTCCCCGAGTGGGTTTCGAAAGCCTTCGGGGAACTCAGAGTCGGGCGAGCTATCGGACCAGGTGGTTTCCGAGCTTTCGGGTTTCCTGGAGGACGTCTTGGAGGGCTCGTGGGCCATCTTGGAGGCCTCTTGCGGGACTTTGGGGTCGTCTTAGGCCATCTTGAGGCCATCTTGGGCAGTCTTGGGTGCATTTTGGGGCTATCCTCGCCGTCTTGGAGGCCATCCTGGCCGTCTTGGAGGCATCTTGAATGTCATCTTGGCCGTCCGGAGGCCATTTTGACCCTGTCGGGCCTTCCTGGAGGGCGTCTTGGAGGGCTCTTGGGCCGTCTTGGAGGCCTCTTGCGGGCCTTTGGGGCAGTCTCAGGCCATCTTGAGGCCATCTTGGGCCTTCTTGGGTGCATCTTGGGGCCATCTTGGCCGTCTTGGAGGCCATCTTGGCCGTCCTGGAGGCTATCTTGGGCGTCTTTGGGGCCTCTTGGGCCTCCTTGGGGCCCTCTTGGGGGCCTCTTGGGTTGTCATGGGGCCATCTTGGAGGCCTCTTGGGGGGCGCTCGTGGGACGAAGTTGGGGGCCCATTGGGCCGTCTTGGGCCGTCTTGGGCCGTCGGAGAGCTGAAAAGGAGCAAAAGCAAAAATCCTTCAGAAACCCTAGGGAATTCAACGATTTTGACCCTGTCGGGCCTTCCTGGAGGACGTCTTGGAGGGCTCTTGGGCCGTCTTGGAGGCCTCTTGCGGGCCTTTGGGGCAGTCTTAGGCCATCTTGAGGCCATCTTGGGCCTTCTTGGGTGCATATTGGGGCCATCTTGGCCGTCATGGAGGCCTTCTTGGCCGTCTTGTAGGCATCTTGGAGGCCATCTTGGCCGTCTTGGAGGCATCTTGGAGGCCATCTTGGCCGATTTGGAGGCTATCTTGGGCGTCTTTGGGGCCTCTTGGGCCTTCTTGGGGCCCTCTTGGGGGCCCCTTGGGTTGTCATGGGGCCATCTTGGAGGCCTCTTGGGCGCTCTTGGGGCGATGTGGGGGGCCTATTGGGCCGTCTTGGGCCGTCGGAGAGCTGAAAAGGAGCAAAAGCCAAAATCCTTCAGACACCTAAAGGAAATCAACGATTTTGACCCTGTCGGGCCTTCCTGGAGGACGTCTTGGAGGGCTCTTGGGCCGTCTTGGAGGCCTCTTGCGGGCCTTCGGGGTAGGCCATCTTGAGGCCATCTTGGCCGTCTTAAAGGCATCTTGGAGGCCATCTTGGCCGTCTTGGAGGCCATCTGGGGCTTCTTCGGGGCCTCTTGGGCCATCTTGGAGCCACGGGAAGTCTTCGGGGCCGCCTGGGCCGTCCTGGAGCCGTCTTGGAGGATTCTAGGGCGCTCTTGGGGCGATCTTGATGGCCTCTTGGGCAGTCTTGGACCGTCGGAAGGACGAAATGGAGCAGAAGCCCAAATCCTTCACAAACGTGGGGGAAATCAATGATGTTGACCTCTTCGGGCCGTCCTTCAGGACCCTGGAGGACCTCTTCGAGGCCTCGTAGGGCGTCTTGGAGGTCTCTTGGATGCCTCTGTGGCCATCGTGGGCCGTCTTAGGTGCTTCTTATACGAACTTAGAGGCATCGTTGACTCTCGTGGGCCGTCTTCGAGGCCATCTTGGTTGGGCGAACTTGGAGGCCATATTGGAGGCCATCTTGGAGCCGTCTGAAGCCGAACATCCTTTTGCAACCACCTTTTATGTGCCCTTCCGTGTGGTCAGCGGGACAGGCCGAAGCCCCAGGGGGAGTTATTTTGGAAAAAGGGCCAAAACCACACTGGAAAGGATCCAGCACGCCGGGCACCCCTGTGGCAAGCCAGCAGGGGGCGGCGGATCGAAGACGCCTACGGCGAATCACCGCAGCCCCTTGCCTTTTTGGAAGCGCTTGCGTGGCCGAAAGTTGGGTTTGAGCTTGGCCAAGCTATCGGGCCACGCGTTCCCCGAGTGGGTTTCGAAAGCTTTCGGGGAGCACGGGGTCGGGCGAGCTATCGGACCAGGTGGTTTCCGAGCTTTCGGGTTTCCTGGAGGACGTCTTGGAGGGCTCGTGGGCCGTCGTGGAGGCCTCTTGCGGGCCGTTTGGGCTGTCTTATGCCATCTTGAGACCATCTTGGGCAGTCTTGAGTGCATCTTAGGGCCATCTTCGCAGTCTTGGAGGCCATCTTGGCCGTCCTGGAGGCATCTTGAATGTCATCTTGGCCGCCTGGAGGCCATTTTGACCCTTTCGGGCCTTCCTGGAGGACGTCTTGGAGGTCTCCCGGGCCGTCCTGGAGCCCTATTGCGGGCATTTTGGGTAGTCTGGCCATCTGGGGCCGTTTTGGGTGCATGTTGGGGCCATCTTGGCCGTCATGGAGGCCTTCTTGGCCGTCTTGTAGGCATCTTGGAGGCCATCTTGGCCGTCTTGGAGGCCATCTTCGGCGTCTTCGGGGCCATCTTGGGCCGTCTTTGGGCCTTCTGAGGCCCCTTGTGGGGCCTCTTGGGCTGTCATGGGGTCATCTTGGAGGCCTCTTGGGACGATGTTTGGGGCCTCTTGGGCCGTCTTTGCCGTCGGAGAGCTGATAAGAAGAAAATGCCAAAGTCCTTCAAAACCCTGAGGAGCATCAATGATTGTGGGGACCACGGTAATGCTTCGATAGCCTCGATTTGTCGTCAGCGATGCTTGCATCCCGCCACCGTCTGGTCTCAAGCTTCAGCGCGCAGGGCTCCCACCGAGCGGATGGTGGTGGAGAGCCTCTGCGCGGCCCTGGCGGCGGCTGGCCCTGGCGTGCTGCGGGAGCTGGCCCGCGGCGCGATGGCGGAGGCGGCGCGGGTGGCTTTCGCGAGGCCTCAGGGTTGCCCTCCCTGCCCCGACTGCCGCCCCGCGCCCTGCCCAGCCTGCCCGGGCTGCCCATCGACCCCGCCCTGCCCGGCGTGGGAGCTGCTGCAGGCGGGGCCTCCCTCGGCGGGCGCCGTGGCCTGCGAGGAGGCGTCGGCGGCGCCCACCTGGCTGTGGCTGGTGCTGCTGCTGCTGGCTTTCGGGCTGGGCCGCTGGAGTGTGCCCGCTGCGGAAGCTCCTCGGCCAGGGGGCGCCCGCGAGAATGTCGACCTACAAGGAGCGGCGTCCAGTAGCCCGCTTGCTGGTGAGGTTCGCAGGCGTTGAGTGGACCCATGAGCGGGTCCTGCTGTAGCCAGTGCATCGCGACCGACGTCACGAGTGCTGGGTGATCGAGACGCCCGATGGCGACCGTTATGTCGAGCGGAAGGCCGACTGGCGTTGGCACGCCTCCTTGCTGCATGGGTGGCCCGAGGGCTTCCGCGGGGACGCGGTGCGGTTCCGCGGCGAGATCGGGCGCGAGGCGTTGCGCCAGATGGTGCTCGAGGGTCGTGATTTGGCGCGCGGGGAGCGGCGCCGTCGTCGCCTGCCGGCCGCCCTGGGCAGACACCTCGGCGAGGAGCCTTCCATGATGGTGGACTGGCACGGCGACGAGTGCGGCCTGGACGGAGGTCTGCTGGATGCTGCCCGACGCCGAGTGAGCGGCAAGCGCGGGCTGACGGACGCTCCGCGGGTTCCCGAGGCGCCGGGCGACGAGGCGGCCACGCGACCAGACTTGGGGGCGCCGGCGCTGGAGGACGCGGAGTCGGTGCTGCTGGTGGCGGAGTTGCATGCTGGCGGCGGACTGGCTCTGGGCGACGAGGTGACCGCCCACGAGTCGGATCTCGCGGTGGGGTCGAAGGTGATCGGCCGGCGGCCCGATGGTCGCCCTGTCCTGTGTGAGCGGGCGGCGATAGGCGAGGTGGCGAGCTGGAGGGCCCAGGCGCTGGACAACGCAGGTCGCGTTGCATCACCGAGGCCCATCGCGTGGCCCCAGGGCAGCCGGCCGCGTGGGAGGCTGGCCGCTTCCTGACAGGCGTGAGCGATCCTTTCGACGTGGCGTCGCCCGAGCTCCGCAGCTCCGCGATACGCGCGGCTCGAGACGAGGCGGATCGCCTGGCGGCCTTGGGGCGCGGTCGGGTGCTGGCAGCTGGCGGCCGCGGCGCTGGTGGCTGCGAGGACGTGGCAGGCGCGCTGGAGGCGGGGGGGGCGCCTCGTGCTGGCGCTGAGGACGGCGGAGGCAGAGGGGGCGGCGCGGGGCGAGGTCGCGGGCGCGGAAAGCAGAGGCCCGGCGACTCGGCCCCCGCCGCCGCTCAGAGACGATGGGCGTCAGGCCGGGGGTGAGGCCGCCCCCAGGCCTGGAAGCAGATGCCACTCGCGGCGAGCAGGTATACCCTCAGCCTGAGCTGCGGGAGCTGGATGTCGATGTCGCCGCGCCCCTTGGTCGACGCGATCGGGCACGAGTGCGGCGGCTTGCGAACGACGGTCTGGCTAGCTCGAATTGGTTGCACGGCGCTGATCGTCGGCCTCCAGCGGGGCCGGTCAGCTGGGCCACGCGCTGCCGCGTGGCCGAGCTGCAGCACGAGACGCAGCGGCGAGCGCAGACTCTGGCGGCTAGCTGGGGCGCGCCCGCCTGCGCGGACGATCCGCAGCAGCGCTTGTCACAGCTGCTGCGGGGCCGAGGTGGGTGCGCCCAGCTGGCCCATGCGACGCTGACCCCCTTCTTCCACGCTCGGCTTTCAGTTCCTGATGACCTGGCTGGCGCGCCGCGCGTCTCGGAGCTGCTGCCGACGGCGGCGCGGATGATGTCGAAGGGTTTCGAGAGCCACACGTTGCGCTCACCAGAATAGGTGGGCGGAATTAACGCACGCTGCGGCCCCATTCGACCATGCATGGACCCCGTGCTGAATCGCAAGCGCGCTGCCTACATCGGCCTGGTTCGGCGGCTGCTGAAGGTGGGCCTGGCGCGGCTGTCGCGCGCGCAGATGCCAGGCGGGGATCTTCTTCGTCAAGAAGAAAGGTGGCCGACAGCGGCTGATCCTGGACTGCCGCCCGGCGGGCCGCCTGTTCAGGAGCCCGCCCGGGGTCGACCTCGTCAGCGGTGACGGCCTCAGCCGCATCGAGAGGTGGACGACGAGCGGCGCTGATCGAGGCGAGGAGCCGGGGGGCGCTCTGGGCGGCCTGGGCACTTGGCTCGGCGTGAGCGACGTCAAGGACTGCTTCCATCGGCTGCTGCTGGATGATGGGCCAGGCCTGCAGGAGTGCTTCGGCTACCCCTCCTTGCGGGCCGCCGAGCTGGGCTTGGCGCATCTGGAGGGGGAGCCCCTGGCGCGCGACGCCCTGGTGCACCCGCTGGCGCGCGCGCTGCCGATGGGATGGGCCTGGTCGCTGTGCTTCGCGCCCAGCCGGCCAACTCGCACCGCGTGGCGCTGCTGCGCGAGTGGATGGCGCCCTGGAGATGACAGATCGTGCCCCCCCGCCGATCCTGGAGGGGCCCCAGTCCCTGGGCCACTACACCTACGTGGACAACATCGGGGTGCTCGGCGGATCTGAGAGCCAGGTGCAGTCGGCACTGGGCGCAGCCACGTCCTCTTTCGGCGGCGTCGGTCTGGAGGTGCACGAGACGTCCCTGACGAACGCTGGCGGGGGGGCCTTGGGCGTGCAGCTGGATGGCCAGAATGGCCACACTCGCCCCGCTCCCTCCAGGTTCTGGCGCGTGCGAGGCGCCGTCCAAGCCCTGTTGCGGCGGCGTGCTGTGAGTGGCTTGGAGCTGGAGATCGCGGTGGGCACCTCACTTTTCTGGGCTTGGTGCGGCGCGAGAGTTTGAGCTGCTTTCACTGCGTTTATCGGTACATCCAGCGGCACTACTTCGAGAGGGCGCCGCTGTGGGACAGCGTTGTCGGGGGGACGCGCGCTTTCCAGGGTCTGATGATCTTCCTGCGCGCCGACTGGGGCGCCCGCTGGATGCCTGGGTTGTACCAGACCGACGCCTCCCTCGACGGCTTCGGGGTGGCCTATTCGCTGTGGGGCCCGCGCGAGGTAGGCAGCGTTGGGCGCACCTGCGAGCGGGCGCGCTACCGCTTGGGAGCAGGCGCGGCAAGGCAGCACGCGGTGGAGGCAGCGGGCCTGGAGCTGCTGGCCGACGGCGGTATCGCGGCGCCCGCGGAGCTGGAGCGCGCGATCCCCGAGGCGGAGGTGGCGCGCTGGTGCCAGGACCCGACCTTCGAGGAGGTGCCCGCGGAGCTGCTGCATGCTGATCGTTGGCGGACGGTCTTGGCCGATCGGTGGGCTCTCGAGGGGGGGGTCCTCCACCTCGAGGGCCGCGCGCTGATCAAAGCCGTGGAGCGCGTGGCTGGCATTCGCGCTGGCCACGACGGCCGAGCCCTTCTGCTGGGGGGCAACATGGCAGTGGTCCTCGCCTTCTCGCGGTCGCGGGCGCGGGACTTCAAGCTGCTGACGATGTTTCGGCGAGCTGCGGCGTGTTCATTCAGCCGCTGGCTCAGGTTCAGTTACAGGTGGATCCCTTCGGAGTTCAATAGCAGCGACGAGGGGGCAGATTGTTTGCGAAGGAGTACGAGCCAGAAAAGTGTGCGACTCACCTCTTCCCTCGAGGTGGGAAGGGATGTGAAGACCAGAGCCAGCTCCAAGAGTCCTCGGAGGCCCATGGAGGCCCCGCCAGCCCTCGGTCCCAACTGAAGCCCCCCTGGCTCGAGGGGGTCGCCGCGGGCCCGGCGGATGCCGCCACGGGGCCAGTCGGCGCGGGCGCGGGTGCCGACGCGGGACCTGGCCTCGCCGCGGGGCGCAGCAGCCCCCAGGCGCACCGAGCAGGCAAGCCGCAGCCCTCGTCGGGCTCGGACGCTGCGCCGCTCGGTGCCCAGCGAGCTGGATCGCCGGGCCGCGGCAGGGGCGGCGCCGCCGCCGGCGAAGCTGGAGCAGGCGGTCGAGACGCCCTGGGGCCAGGAGGCGGCGCGGCTATTCGGCAGCGCCAGGGCCGCGGGCGCGACCGCCGCTGGCGCCGAGGACGACAGCGAGAGCAGCTGCGAGGAGGAGCTGCCAGGGCGAGGCCGCCCCAGAGCAGATGCCAGGCGAGCCTCCGCCCGGGTGCGACGCATGGCGCGCGAGGAGCTGCCACCAGGCCAGACCTACTTGGAGGCCCACAGCGTAACAGCGGCTACGCGAGGGCGGTACCAGATGCACGTGAACGAGCTGATGTTCGCCGACCAGCAGGGCGCGCCGCTCGTCGCGGATGCCGAGGTCGACGACTGCATCGCGAGGTGGATGAACGCGGAGTTCAGCGCGGGCCGGCGCGCCTGGCGCGGCGAGAGCACGCTGGCGGCCGTGATGTTCACCTTCCCGAGCTTCAGCCGCCATGGCGATCGGAAGCTCCCCAGGGCTTTTCGGTGCCTTCGCGGCTGGCGGCAGCTGAGTCCGCCGATGAGTCGGAAGCCCCTGCCCTGGCCCATGTGGGCGGCGCTGGCCTTGCAGCTTGCCCGGCACGGGCGTGGCCTTGCAGGCATCGCGGTGCTGGTGATGGTGGAGGCGTACTTGCGGCCCTCGGAGCTGCTGTCACTGCGACGCCGCAGCCTGCTGCCACCAGCCAAGGGTGGGCTCACCCGCTGGGGCCTCCTGCTCTTCCCGAGCAGCCGCGGCCTGCAGCGCAGCAAGACAGGCGTGGCGGACGGCGCGGCGGTGATGGACTCGAGCCGCACCCCCTGGCTGAGCTACGTGTTCTATCGGCTCGCCAGGGGGCCCGAGGAGGAGCGCGTGTCCCCGTGGGACTACAGTCAGTTCTACCAGATGTTCGTGCAGGCAGCGGCGGCCCCGGGCTTCAGAATGGTGCCCTACCAGGGCCGCCACAGCGGGATCTCGATCGACAGGGCTCATCGAGAACTGACCTTAGACGCATGTATGAAGAGGGGCCGCTGGCGAGCGGCCAAGAGCGTGGCCAGGCACGAGAAGGCGGGCAGGCTGAACGACGCTTGGAGGGAGCTCAGCGACGTGCAGCAGGCCCGCGCCCTCGTCTGCGAGCGCCTGCTCGAGGAGTGCCTCGCGCGTGGGCGCCAGCTGCCGGGGCCGCCGATTCGCCCATGACGCCGTTCGTCGCCGAACTGTTTAGCGGAACAGGGCGAGCGGCGGCAGCAGCACGGCGCTCGGGCTACTCGACGCGAGAGTGGGATGTCAAGGCGGGGCCGCCGGGCGACCTGCTCCGATCGGTCGTGGAGGCGGAGCTGCGCAGTTGTATGCGGCGAGGGCAGGCGATCGCTATCATGATGGCTCCGCCCTGCACGTCGTTCTCCATTGTACAAAATGTCAATGTGCCCTGCGTAGCAAGCAGTTCCCTCGAGGCCTCAGAAATTTGCCTGAGCCCCAGCTTACGAAGGTGCGTCTGGGGAATGCTCTTTTGGATTGCATACGCACAATACGCTTGTGTTTTAGCATGAAAATCCCGTTCTGCATCGAGCATCCGCATAGCAGTTACATGTGGCATGATCCCGTCTTGGCAGCCCTGCTTGATAGGATCGACGTGAGGATGTCTGTAGTATGTCATTGTGCCTTTGGGACGCCCCATCGGAAGGCCACGAGATTGGTCTTCGGAGGAGATGGCCTTGACCTCGGAGCCTTGGGGCGTCCTGGTGCTGTCCAGCGCACGGGGCGGCACGGTTTCTGTTCTTTCTTGGGTAAGAAGCATATAACGCTAGAAGGGAGGAGCGCGCGCGCGAAGCCGCTGCGTGGCCAAGGAAGATGGCAAGTCTGTTAGCGAGAACTTTGCTGCCACCAATGTTCGGAATTTCCCTTCCAGCACGTTCAAAGCAAATTGATTGTAGCGCTCGCCCTCGCTCTTTGTTATAAAGCGTTTACCTGCCGGTAGCCCGCCCCCCGTGGCTGAGAACTACAGTTCGGGCCCTAAAGCATTGGGGTGGTAGTCGATGATCTGCAATTCGAATTCGTGGACTGCGAGCGGGCCCCTCAGTCGGTCACGCTCCTTCATGTTCCAGTGGCGAATCTCAGGGCCCGTCTCGCAACAGAATGTGCTTGCCGCCGAGAGGAAAAGAAGCATGGTTGCGGGGGCCACGGCAATGCTCCGATAGCCTCGACTTGTCGTCAGCGGTGCTTGCATCCCGCCACCGCCCACGCCGCCCGCATTTAAGGGGCGGTTGTCGATGATCTGCAATTCGAATTTTTGGACTGCGGGCGGGCCCCTCAGTCGGTCACGCTCCCTCATGCTTCAGTGGCGAATCTCAGGGCCCGTCTCGCGACAGAGTGTGCTTGCCGCCGAGAGGAAAATAAGCATAATGTTTGCCCTTTCGGGCCTTCCTGGAGGACGTTTTGGAGGGCTCTTGGGCCGTCTTGGAGGCCTCTTGCAGGCCTACAGGGCCGTCTTAGGCCATCCTGAGGCCATTTTGGGCCGTCTTGGGTGCATCTTCGGGCCACCTTAGCCGTCTGGGCGGCCATGTTGGGCGTCTTGGAAGCATTTTGGAGGCCATCTTGTCCGTCCTGGAGGCTATCTTGGGAGTATTGGGGGCCTCTTGGGCCGTCTTGGGACAGTCTTGGGGCCTTCTTGGGGGCCTCTTGGGTTGTCGTGGGGCCATCTTGGAGGCCCCTTGGGCGATGTTTGGGGCATCTCGGGCCGTCTTGGGCCGTCGGAAAGCTGGAAAGGAACAGAAGCCAAAATCCGTCAAACACCGCAGGATATATGTGCGATGCACGAGTTTGCTTATATTTTCTTTTTGTATGTTGCAGCCCCCTCAGCAGCTGCCCCCGCCGCTGCTGGGGCTCGAGCTTTCAGCGGGTATGCAGATATGTGCCCGACCAGCGCTCTCGGGGCCATTGTGACCTTCTGTGGCGGCCTTCTGGACCGCGGCGCCTCCCCGCCCGGCGCGCCGGCTCCTGAGGGTGAGCTCCGGCTGCAGTGCGGGCCAGAACACGAGCTCGACGCCGGCCCCGTTGCGGGCCCTTCGTCGTGGACGACTATAGGGGACGCTGCGCCCGAGTGCATTGGCCCAGCGCCCCCGGCGCCAGAGGAGGCCTGCCCGCAGCCGCTGCGGGGGGCTGAGGACGGGCTCGTCGCCATCGCGGAGCTTCCGTGGCAGGCTGCGGCCTGGTGGCCTTGGCGGCCGCGACGTGCTCTGCTTAGGGGCTGGCGTCGCTCAGCAGTGCTGATGGGGAGTCCTGCGTTCACGCGGCGCGATGGCGCTGCTCTTGGGAGGCGCGTGCTGGAGCAGTATGATGATGATCCGGTCTGGGCGCTCGAAAGGATGTTGATTTGTCCGAGCTCGGCCGACCAGACTTCCTGAATGGTATCCACTGCTGGCCACGGTTCGTGCTCGGAGGTGCTCGAGGGCTACAGCATGGGCACCGAGTGGGCTGGGCAAGCTGGCGCTGGGAACGCGGTGACGTTTAGTCGTGAGCTGCAGCCGGAGAAGACTGTCAGTTTGGCGAAGCGCGGCAAGAGCGAGACGGACCTCGAGCGCGGCGCGGCCGCTACGGCCTGGTGGTCGGCAGGCTTCGCGCGCGGGGTCGGGATCTCGGCGGCGGTGATCTTGCGGGGGCGGCGCGGACTCGACAGGTACGCTGAGGGCGAGCGGGTCCCGATGGAGTACGTGTGACGGAGGCGGTCGAAGGCTGGCGAGGCGTTGAGCTTGTGGCTGCGGGCCGTCTCCGTCCCCCCCGCGGTCGGCTGCCCGAGATGCCGTTCCCCGTCGTCGTCAGAGGGGCGCTGGCATTTTCGCCTGAGGTCGAGGGCGCGCCCGGCGCTGGCCCTGTTCCCGCGGACGGGCCGGAGGGGCTCAGGACTTCCCAGAGGTCCTCTAGTTGTGGTTTTTCAACAACTTTAGGATTGTTGTTGTTTTAGCTGTATAGTTGTTGTTTTGCTATGTAGTTGTTGTTTTATGATGTTATCATTGTCTTGGCGTCTAAAAATATCAACGCATTGCTGCCGTATCTTTCTCTCGCACACTTCGTTCGGTGCGTTTCTCCCGCCCGCCTTCTCCCTTGGTGCTCTCCTTTGGTACTTGCTGCCCGCTCGCTCACTACGCCAGCCCACCCAAAAAAATATAAGACAGGAGGAGGACGGGAGGAGGACAGGAGGAGGAGGACAGGAACAGGAGGACAGGAGGAGGAGAACAGGAACAGGGCAGACGGGCGTGCATGCGAGGTCGAGACGGGCTGCCGTTGCCGCCCGACGCACTCGCCCTTGCTTCCGTCGCCGTCGCCGCAGACGTGGCCGTCATTACTGTCGCCAGCGCCGTCGTTGTCGTCCACCGCCGCCGCCGCCACCGTGGTCATCGCCGCCATCGCCGTCTTTGTTGTCTTTCGTCGTCGTCGGTGTCATGGCCATGGAGATTTTTTGTTTCGTTGACGTCGTCGTTGACTTAATCTGTCATCGCCCGTGCGTCGAGCGTTTGTGCCCGAGCACGGCCCGCCCTCGCTCGCGTTCGGTGGGCAGCGGGATGGCTGCAGAGAGGAGCTGCGAGGCTCCCTGCTCCGTCCTCCTGCGCCTCCCATCCCCCCCCTTCTTCCCAACCTTACCCAAACCCTGTCCCTTCCTTCATGTCCCCTTTCTTCCCTGTCCCGCTTCCTTGACCTCAATCCAATGCCCCGTCCTTTTTCCCGCCCTTCCTTCCCTTTTTTTGACCCTGGGCCCTCGTCGCAGAAGGAAATGCAATGCCCCGTCGGCACTGCATTTCCGACTGCGAGTGTGTGATGTGTGTGTGTGTGTGATGTGGCCTCGCAGGCTGCGGGGCCAATCGATGTCGAGTCCATGACGCCGCCGCCGCCGCGCGCCGAGGATACGCAGGTAGAGGAGGCACGTTGGTCCAAAACGATATGCCACATGTGGCTGTCATGTGTTATGGGTCTCGCCCCGCTTCCACCTCGGGGGGGGGGGGGGGCCTGCAAACAATATCCCTATCGTACCAGCCCAGGCATGTTACGAGACCATGGGGAATGACGCGCAGTTGCCCCTCGGCACGTCTCAGGAACAGATTTATCTTCAACTGCCTCACGGGCGTGTTTATTAGTGTCGTTGGCGTGATCCTTCTCCTCCGTTTCCTCCTTTCACCTCGTCCTATCCCTCCTATTCGGCCCACCCCCTGCTCGTACGTGTCCTACTCCGTCCCCTCCTCATCCCCCTCCTTCTCGCCCTCCTCTTCCTGCTCATTCCTCTTTCCCACCCTTCGTCACCTTTGGAGCTCGTGCTTCTCTTCGGCCGATTGCCAACCGCAAGCTGATGCTTATCTTCGTCGCCCCCCACCCCCCATCTCGACCTCTTCCTGAGTGCCGAAACTGCTTCCCGCATTCTAGGATGAAGAGTCGCGCCTGGGCCCATGCGAAATCAACACTTGCTACAGCTGGCAATCGACCTGGCTTGCAGACGCCATCGTGGGGGGTCCTCCGTGGGGCTCGTCAATCGAGGCGCCACGTCCCTTCTTCCTCCGTCTCCCTCCTCCTCGCTGCTTTTCCTCCGTCAGTCTCCTGAGGCGTCGCAGCCGACCGATGACGAGCCAGAGACAGTGCCAGGTGACATCAATAAGGGAGCTCAGGCTGAGGCTGACGAGTTCCCAGCTGAGCAGGATCGAGATCGGAACATTCCCGTGTCGAATCGTTGGCTTCGTGTCGAGTCCGATTCGGCGAGGTTCTGTTTGGGTTGCATTTCGCTTGCGAAAACGCAAGGCTGGCCCGAAGTCTGAATCGAAATCAAAATTGAATTTGCCCACGTCGGAAAACCGAAACCGAAATCGAATGTGATCAAATCGAAGCCGTAATCGAAATCGAAAGAAAGCCAAACCGAAACCGAGTTTAGGTTGAATCGAATCGCAACCGAAAAGGCATCGATTCGAACGTCACGCCTCCCCACTCCTGCCCCCCGCGCCCCGCCCCGTTCTCCGGCAAGGACCACCCGGCGTTGCCGCCCGAGCAGCAGGGGCAGGAGCAGCTGACGCAGCCGAAGACGCAGGAGAAGATGGAGCAGGCAGCATGCTGCTTCGCCGCACCCTGCTTCTCTGCATCGCTCACGCCGACCCTCTAACAGAGAAACCATGAGAATAACCCCCCAGGGATAGTAAAGTTCGGGGGGTTCGGGGAGATAATAAAAGTTGCCCGCCAGAGCCAGCATAAAGAGATATCAAGAGGAAAAAGCCAAACATATCTTGAGGATCCTTGGTCTTTGGTCCTCTATGAGACATCCTCAACAACGATTTGTCTCGGTTGAGACATCCTCAACGAATTGCTTGTTTCGCTTGAGACATTCTCAAAATATTTGTCTGTTTCGCTTGAGACATCTCAAATTATTGCTTATTTCGCTTGAGACATCCTTGAAAACATTGCTTGTTTCGCTTGAGGCATCCTCGACAAACCTCGGAGCTTCTATAGAGATTCCTCAGGTGCTTCGTTTTCCCAGGATGATCAACCACAGCGATAAACAAGTTCAGGGGGGCAGGGGGAGGGGAAGAAATATAGAAAGATAAATAGAAAGATAGAAAGAAGAGAGGAGGTAGAGGAGGAAGAGGAAGAGGGGGAGGAGGAGGAGGAGGAGGAGGAGGAGGAGGAGGAGGAGAAAGAGCAAGAGGAAGGGAGGAGAAGGAGATAGCAACAATAAAAGTTTAAAACGTATTAGATTCAATGTGTAAGCGCTTAATGAAAATGAAAAATGTTTCATCTGCTCGTGTAGGGTAGCTCAAGCGCCTCGTTTTCCCAGGATAATCAACCCCAGCGATAAACAAGTTCAGGGCGCCAGAGGGAGGAGGAGGAGGAGAAAGAGATAGAGAGACAGAGAGAGAGAGAGACAGAGAAAGAAAGACAGAAATAGCTACACAGAGACATAATGACATTGGATTCGCTTAAGACATCCTGAAAAACGCGTTCGCTTCGCTTGATGTTATCATCTCAACATAAGAAGGATGTAACCTCGATGGCGAACTTCCCCCGTGATAATGAACTTCGGCCTCCGCGCCCTCCGCCTCTATTTGAAACCCGTCTAGGCCGACGATAAACAACTCGAACGACTTAGGGGGGGGGGTACTTTATTACCCTGGGTATGCGGTTACCCAAGTCCGTCTCCCTCCCCACCGTCGCTTCACCGTTGCACTATGCCATCGCATGGCTTCGCAGAAACCGAAAGAGAGCAAATGGCGGTGAGAGCGAAGGTGGCACTGGATGGAGGGAGGGCGGGTAACGGGGAGAGGGAGCAAGGGATCTTAAGAAAGGAAACTGCGAACACGAGTTCCAACGTCTGCCCCGCATCATCCGTAGCCGTTTGGCTTCAGAGAGATTTATTCTGAGGCCACAGCGGCCCCGAAGGCATGCCTCCGAAATCCACGCCGTGTGACGAGCTTGCCAATGAGCTGAAGCCCGTGGCCACAGAGCTGACTTTCTGCGATTACCCGTTGGGAGGAGGCGTGGTGAAGGATTCTATGATTGAGCACAAGGGTGTCCTGGTGGCTGCAGCAACAGCAAGAAGGAGCATGGCGTTCACCGTGACTGAGATAAGGGGGGCCTTGCGCAAACTAGTGAACGAGAATAAGCTGCTGTTCGATTCCTCTTCAGAGAAATGGGAATGGATCGAGGATGTTACCAAGCGGCTCGCCTTGTTCTTCAAGCACGCGAAGAACTACAGGTGGAAGGAGTCACCGCCAAAGTGGTTCGACCAGCTCGGGCTGCCATCGCAAGATGACAAGGGCTCGGATGACGAGCACGATGGCGAAGGAGAAGAAGAAGAAGGCGAGGGAGGAGATGGCGACGAAGACTGCGAAGAAGAGCCATGCGACGATTCGGATGAGGAGATGGACTCCGACGCAGTCCCCCTGCAGAAGAAACATAGTTATGTTGCCAAGAAGCCAGCCGCCGTCGAGAAAGGGAAGTTCGAAGGCGAGCCGAAGCAGGAGCCGAAGCAAGAGCCGAAGCAAGACTGGAAGTACGGGTACGGCAACGTCTCCACGATGGCCTACCGCTTGCCGAGGGGCGCCAAGAAGTCCACCCACGCAGAGGATGCCATCCGCATGTTTCCACCGCCTGATGCGGAAGGTCACGATTCTATGTGGGCCGAGTTCGCTGACGGAACTAAGGTCGAGGTGAGCGATGTCACAGTGGACATGTACAACTCGGCGAAGGACATGGTGAAGAAGGTCAAGAACGATAACATTTCCGCCCAGAAGAAGGCTGGCGCTTTCTCTGGCACGGACAAGGATGGCAAGTCAGTGCAATGCATTTTCAGGAACAACGACCGCAAGGGGTACGAGCCACAGAGGCTCTGCTGCATCAAGAGAGCAGGCGAGCCGCAGATCGTTCAAATCGACATCAAGAACTTCCAGAAGAGCGACGAGGACACGCAGGAGATCTTAGAGAAGCGGGCCATGAAGTGGATGAACCCCTTGGCAAAGGCGCTGTGCGACGGCAGCACAGACAAGGACCAGATCAGGGATCACAAGGCGAAGTGCTTCCCAGACCTCAACAAGCACGCGCCGAAGAAGCTGACGGACGCTGAGGGGGGAGTCGCTGCTGGTTCTTCGGAGGGGGCAGCCGCCAGCAAGGCTGCAGATGCTACGAAGTCCGCCATCGAGAAGGAGAGCGAGAAGAAGGAGAGGCGCGACATGCCTGCCAAGAAGAAGAAGCTCAAGAGTGTCACGCCCAAGGAGCCCAATGGCAAGCGCCAGGACGCGGGCTCCGACATAGATGACGCTGCGCGCGCTGCCTCAGGACGTGGGCAGGCTCCCGAGAATGAGAAGAAGCGCGCCGCCAGTAGGGGCGCTTCGCCAAAGCGGCGCATTCAGCCGCCGCCAGTGCCATCAGATTCCGACTGAGTGGAGCAGGCTAACGTGAGGAGCGATTGAGCCCAGCAAGGAAGAGGAAGGGAGGAGGAGGAGGAGGAGGAGAAAACACGACGGAGGGATGGAATGGGATCGACGGAGGCAGGGGTGAAGAAAGGATGAGAAGGAGGGACGGAGGCCCCATGGGGAGCTCACCGAAGGCCCCAGTTCCACCGCCCGCATGCGTCACGCACACCCAATCCGGCACACCCCTCACACGTTTCGTGGTAGAGATTGGCCACAAAACAGACGTATCGCCAGTGTCGTGCAATTAGCCACGCCGTCATCGTCGTCGGCATCGTCGCCCTCCCTTTCCGTCGCCCTCCCCTGCCAGCGTTTGATGCCCAGGCTCTGTCCGCCGAAGCGCCTGTCATGACGGAGAGGTTCGAGGCCAATTCGGAGCGCTTGGCCCAGGTCACGCAGATGAGGGAGAGCACAGTCGAACAGATCCCCACGGACCGATTGTGCGCAATCGTCCGCCCCCTCCTTATCCTCCCGCGTCCTCCCCGTCCTCCTTCTCCTCCTCGCCCTTCTCCTCCTGCTCGCCATCCTACTTCCCAATCCTCCTTCACCTCCAGCCCTCCCTCCTCCTGCCCCTCCGCCCTCCACATGTTCACTCCTCTTCTTCCTTCCTCCTCTGCTCCCTTCCCTCGTGTTCCTTCTCCTTCCCAGTCTCGTGATCCTCGTCCTCCGCCGTATCCTCCTCTCCCCCCTCTCCTCCGCGTCGTGCCCGTCCTCGTTCAGGGCAGCTTCCTGGACAAAACGGACCCCTGGGAGGCTCAGCTGTTGCTTGCGTTCAAGGACGCGCAGCTCGGCAAGGGCGCCGACAGCGACGACGACGACAGAGATGAGGACTGCGCGCCGCCCCCTGCTAGCTTTCCCTGGCCGCGCTCTCCCAGCATACGTGCCTACTTCAATATTGACGACTGGTTGCGCTTCACAGTGCTCTCAAACTGCGCATCCAGAATTCACCAGCATGTTTCCTCTCACCCGTCGTACCCCTTACTCACAATCGCTCTGCCTCACGTCGCCCCCGACGCCCGCCTTGCATTGCCCGAGATGGGCAATTGACTCCTACATTTGGTCGCTTGTCTGATCCAACCTCCCCAACCAGCCCTCTCCCCCCTCCTCCATCCTTTCCTCAGCCCCTCGCGGGCGCACGCCAGCGAGGACGCCGAGGAGGTTCGCAAGCGCCTCGAAGAGACCAAAGATTCGTTTCTGGAGACGTGCGCCGCTGAAGGCTTCAACGTGAGGAGCCGGGACGCCATCGGGCGTCGCTTCTGGCGGTGGATCGAGGCCACGGAGCAGGGGCACAAGTACCACGCGCCCCCCGCGCCCGCCAAGAAGCAGTGGATGTCGGACTGGGCGAAAGCAGAGTTCACGAAGTACGAGGGCCCCAATGGGCCCAATGGGGGAGGGGGGGGGGTCGGGGCTCTTCTGCCCCGCTGGCCAATCGGCCAATGCACGGCCCCCCCTCTGCATCGGCCACGGGCCCACGTTCCTTTTTTCTCGGCTCTCCCCTTGCATCGGCTAGGCAACGACCCTTGTGAATAAGGCGGCTCGTATCACCCGACGCTCTCTCCAAGTCCCCTTCCCTACTTTCTCTTCGGCACATCTGCTACCACCCCCCTCCCCTGCGCCCCCTGCTCTGACTGCGGTGGACAGAGTGACAGCAGGGCAAATCTGGAGGAGCTCTGGAGGACTGGGACGGGGGATACCGAACCCACGGGAGGTAGAAAGAGAGAGAGAGAGAGAGAGGGGGGCAACATAGCGGGAGAGAGAGAGAGAGAGAGAGAGGGAGAGAGAGAGAGAGAGAGAGAGAACAAAAAGAGAGAGAGAGAGAGAGAGAGAGAGATAGAGAGAGAGAGAGAGCCAGAAGCAGAAAAGGCAAGCGATAGAGAGTGAGCGAGAGAGAGGGGGAAAGAGAGAGAGAGAGAGAGGGCGTGACACAACAGATAACGAGCAAGCGCGGTTGCTATTGAAACAACGCGAGGGCGCGAGTGCGCGGGAGGAAGGGCAGGGCGAGACGAGCGAGAGAGAGAGAGAGAGAGAGAGAGAGCGAGAGAGCGAGAGAAAGAGAGAGAGAGAGAGAGAGACACACGGAATACGACGAAGTAGTATGTGAGTGACGGAGGGGGGAACGGAGAGAGCAGAAGAGGGAACGGCGGATGAGGATGGTGTGAGGGGAGTTTGTTTTTGTCTGTCGAACTCTGGCGGCGATGCCCGAGGAGTGGCGCACCAAGGAGGAGAGCAAGATCAGGGAGCAGGAGACCGAGGGGCGGTGGTACAACTTCGACGGGGTGGTCTCGCATGAGATGGGCGGGGGGGGAATGATACCTAGCGCCGCGGCAATCCGCGGCGCAGTCAACACCTGCATGCACAGCATTCGCAAGGGCAACAAGTACGTTCGGATTTCGAAAAAGTCGAAACGCCTTGAATTCAAGATCGTGGATGACATTGAGAGGGCGATCACCCGTGACAAGTGGACGTTGCATCAGAGGGAGAGCAACCTGACCTCGGGCGCAGCGTCTTCGGCAAGCCCTGCACCTCCGCCATCAGGCTCGGGCACCGAGGCCCAGGTGGCATCATCGCCTCCAGCGCCTTCGGCTGCAGCGCCTCCAGCGACTGGTGGAGTGCCTGCCCCTGTAGCGCCTTCGCCTCCAGAGCCTCGAGCTTCGCTTTCGTCTCCGAAGCAAGGGGCTGACGGCAGGGGCAAGGGCAAGGGCAAAGGGAAGGTCAAAGACGTTGAGACCAGCAAGACCGCGCTTACCAAGGCCAAGGGCAGGGCTGCCGCTAACAAGAAGACCCCGAAGGGCAAGCAGGACGCTTCGGTGAAAGCCATCGCGAAGAGGTCAGGGGAGCTCGCGAAGTCGTACTGCTCGACGCTCACGCAGGGCAAGAGCCTGAGCGAATCCATCGAGAGCACGGCGGAGTACTCCTGGGCCAACGTGGAGCGCTTCGGCGGGCGCTTGAAGCGCGCGACCGGCGTCCTGGAGTCGAAGGCCAAGGAGGACTCCGAGATCTACCAGATGCTGACGATGGGCAGGGAGCTCTCTGAAGAATCTGCCTCGAACGTCGCCAGCACGACAAGCATCTTCGAAGGCATCCAGACTGCCATCGATAAAGTGAGCTCCCAGACGAAGCGCCTCCGCGAGATGCACACGGACGAGATCAGCACGTCTCAGGAGGATTGATCACTTCCATGCGACTCGAGACCAGCGCACTAGGCGCCATCCTGCAGAGGTTTTTTTGTCTGACTTGCCACGTTAAGTGGGTGTGGCAGTGTAACACAGCATCTGAGCATGTGTTCTAGGACGTTTCAGGAGCAGGATGGCTGTCGAGTTTAAGTCAGCTTGAGAATGATCGAGTTGAGAAGGAATGAGGAAGGCTGAGGGGGAGGCTGAGGGGATTGGCGGGGACCTTCCTATAGATGATATCAGCAGCCAAGATGGGTATTACATCAACGCAACATGAACAATACAACTCAGCTCGATCAACTAATAGGCCTGATCAGTAGATGTTGGCAGCTGGTACCCGTTTGCTTGCGATCAGACGCTTGCAAGCCGAGTCTTTTCAGCACCGAGATTCGGCGCGACCAGCAGCGAGTGCATTTTGCTGTCATCTTGATAGACTGTAAAACCACGAATGCCCCCTCAGCCTCTGAGCGTCAGCCCCGAACCTAGGAAACAAACACGGGGGCCCGAGAATACTTAATTTCCCCGCGGTTGATCTGCAATTTGCTGCGTCGGACGCTCGCAAATATGAGCGGGGAGAAACCAGGGAGGAACCGGGGGGGAACCGGGGATCTTTTGGTGAGCTTTTCAGAAACGAGGCTCCCGCTCGATGCATCCTCAAAATCTGGCCGAGGAGAAACCGGGGAGAAACCGGGGAGAAACCAGGGAGCTTTTGGTGAGCTTTGGTGAGCTTTTCAGAGCGCCTCGTTTGGGTCGCCCGCGCGTGCTTGATGCTCGACAGACAGCGTTGCGATGCGATCGTGCAGAGGACTTCAGGAATTTGCTAGCACATGCGAGTAGAACCCACGCGGAAAGACGATCGGAAGAGGAGGGGAGATAGGACAAGTAGGAGAGGAGGGAGGGAAACGGAGGAGGAAGGCAAAGAAGGCACGAACGAGAATGCTGGAGGTTAGGGGGCCCCACAATCAAGCCTACATTTTCTTGTCCTCGTGCACTCCGCTCTTGGCCAGCCAGCTTTGCATTCCCAGTCAGCCCTCATGTAAATGCGACGTGTGTCAATTCTGCCCCCCGTGCTGCAACGTGCCCCTGCCGTTCTCATCCCCTTCGTGGCTTTTCATGCTCCCATTCGTCCTCAGGCATGTCCTTCCAGTGTCCCCAACGTTCCAAACATCAAACCCTACTTCGATTCGCACTGCTCCGCTGAAACCCTTTCCTTAACTCTTCGCCCCCCCGCCTCCGCTACTCCCCCTAACCGAGAACCCAGGAGAATAAACCCCCAGGGATAGTAAAGTTCGGGGTTTTCGGGGAGATGATAAATGTTGCCCGCCAGAGCCAGCATAAAGAGATATCAAGAGGAAACAGCCAAATATATCTTGAGGATCCTAGGTCTTTGGCCCTCTATGAGACATCCTCAACAATGATTTGTCTCGGTTGAGACATCCTCAACGACTTGCTTGCTTCGCTTGAGACATCCTCGAAATATTTGTCTGTTTCGCTTGAGACATCTTCAACGCATTGCTTATTTCGCTTGAGACATCCTTGAAATCATTGCTTGTTTCGCTTGAGGCATCCTCGACAAATCTCGGAGTTTCTATAGAGATTCCTCACGCGCCTCGTTTTCCCGGGATAATCAACCACAGCGATAAACAAGTTCAGGGGGGCAGGGGGAGGAGAAGAAAGATAGAAAGACAAATAGAAATATAGAAAGAGAAGAGGAGGTAGAGGAGGAAGAGGAGGAGGAGGAGAAAGGGCAAGAGGAAGAGAGAAGAAGGGGATAGCAAACACCCAAAGTTTAAAACGTATTAGATTCAATGTGTAAGCGCATAATGTAAATTAAATGTTTCATCTGCTCGTGTAGGGTAGCTCACGTGCCTCGTTTTCCCAGGATAATCAACCCCAGCGATAAACAATTTCAGGGCGCCAGAGGGAGGAGGAGGAGGAGAAAGAGATAGAGAGACAGAGAGAGAGAGAGAGAAATTAAGACATACATACATAACTACAAAGAGACATAATGACATTGGTTTCGCTTAAGACATCCTGAAAAAAAAAAAAACGCGTTCGCATCGCTTGATGTTGTTATCTCAACACCAGAAGGAAGTAACCTCGATGGCGAACTTTCCCCGTGATAATGAAGTTCGGCCTCCGCGCCCTCCGCCTCGCCCGTCTAGGCCGACGATGAACAACTCAAACGACTTAAGGGGGGGGGGTGTACTTTATTACCCTGGGTATGCGGTTACCCTCAGTGCCCTCCTCGCCCTCCTGCCCTCCCGACTCCACCCTTGGCCACTGCATCCCACTCCAACGCTCATCGCAACATTCGGATGCTTCGAGCGCTGGCCCAGTGAAACACTTTCGCTCACATTCTATGCTATGCTATCTTCGGTCAACCACGCTGCCCCCCCCCCCCCGCCCCGCGCCGCGACGTACTCCTACGACGAGCTCGGGAGCAAGCCCGAGCTGCTCTACCATCGGCGATGCGCGCAGGGGATAGGAGTGCGATGGACTTGCCGCCGCCGCCACTCTCTTCTCCTCTCTCTCCTTCTGCCCTCTCGTTTCGAAAACGTCCCTCCGAGGTCTTTGTTCCCCCCCCCCCAGTCTGGCCCTCGGATGGTGTTCGGGGAGCTTTCGGGGAGCTTTCGGGGAGCTTTCGGGGAGCTTTCGGGGAGCTTTCGGAGACCCTCAGAGCTGTCGGTGAGCTTTCGGTGAGCTTTCGGTGAGCTTTCGGGGAGCTTTTCCAGGGGGAGGGGGTGGGCTAGCTTGAAGTACGGCGTATCCCTCCTCCGCACGCGCGCCTCCCCTCTCGCCGACCTTCTGGTGGCAATGCAAACAACGCAATCAACAAACACTAATTAACTTACATGTCCTCATGCTCGTACTCGTATTGCTCACTCCTCCCTCCGTTCCCTCGTTCGCCTTTGTCAGCGTTTCACCCCAAAAGCTCAACGCTAGTTCCCTGTTCCTCACTGCTCCTTCCCATGGTCCCTCATGTTTTTTGCATCCACGAATGATGGGTAGCATCGCACGGTCCTTACGTGATATGCATTAGAAGCCCGTGGGCCAACGCTCGAGGCGCCAATGTACATGTGACTGTGTCGCCATCCGTTGGTGATGACTAGGGTCGTTGGGCCGTGCGACAATCAGCATCGCAAGTCAGAAGCCCGAGGCATGGAGCCAACAGTTGTCGAACTGGTCCGTAGCCATTTTGGCCCAAGCTGCTCGAGCAATAACAAGGCAACCATGGCTGGAGAGCGGCACCGATTGAAATCGAGGTCGCCTCGGCGGGGTCGACGGCTGCCTTGGCGAGGGCCCAGCCAAGCCAGTCGGAAGGCGCAGGAGGAAGCAGCCCTCGAGTTCCAAGAGCTGCTGATCCGCCTCTACGCGACAGGGCAGCTTGATGGGAAGTCCCTGTGCATCTTGTGCTACTGGGCTGTGCAGGCGGGCGCCCGCGGCGGCGACCTCTCATTGTGCGCGAAGAAGCCAGACCTCCAGACGGGCAAGTACTCAGCCTGGCTCAAGAAGGTGCTGCCTCGACAGGAGTCCGCCCCAGAGCTCAACATGGTTGACATTCCTGTGTGGATAAAGAACAGGCGCGCTACCAAGTGCGTGCCCATGGCGCCTGTCCACGAGGTTCTGGAGGCCGAGCTCCTCGCGCTGCAGCGAGATGGGGTGGACCTCAAGGTGAAGTCGGACGAGACCGACTGGGCAGAATCCTTCGAGACGCACCCGTTTCGTTTCCAGGAGGGCGACGACAGACCGACCTATCCTATTGCAGTGTACCTCGACGGCATCAAATACACGAGAACGATTGCGGCAGGACGTGCAAACACGCTCACTGCCATTACATGCTACAACTTGGTTACGGGTCGTCGGCATCTGGTCGGGGTTCTCAGCAAACGTGAGCAAGCTGGTTGGGACACGATGTGGTCGTTCATGCAGCATCTGGCCTGGTCGCTGGAGCACGCCGCCAAAGGCGCGCTGTGCCCCGCTACCAATTGCAGACACAGGGCGACGGTTGAGAGATTGAGGAGGATGAGGAGAATGAGAAGGATGACGAGGAGGAGAAGGACAAGGACGTCCCACCCACAAATATGCACAGCGATACCCCAATGATGGGGAAGATAAGGGCGGGACGGCGAAGTGAGGAGGAGGGGGAGCAAGGAGGAGGAGGAGGAGGAGGAGGAGGAAGAGGAGGAGGATAAGGATGAGGAAACCGAAGAGAAGGAGGAGGAGGTGGAGAAGGGGGGGGGCGAATGAGGAGGCGGGTGACGGAGGGGGAAGGAGGAGGAGGAGGGCGAGGAGGAGCGGGAAGACTACGACGAGCACGACGAAGGAGAAGAGGAACATCTCACCTCTCACCTCACCCCCAACATCTCGCCCCCCACCCTTTTTCCGAAACAATATGGGGGGTGCAGAGAGGCTCGCGCCCAGCACTGCGCTGGGACGGCTCGCAGTGGCCCGACGAGTCTGCATATTCTGGCATGCAGGACACGCCGCTGCAGGCCAGATATATCCTGGTCCAGTTGAAGGCCGACTGGAGCGAATTTTGCTCGTCTCTTGGTTTTCCTACGTGGAGTGCGCATTCGCATCCTTGTTTTTTGTGTGCATGCACAAAGCTGAACATGTTTGACCTCGACGGGATGACCGTCGAGGACCTGGCTTGGGCAGATAAGGCAACGACGTACGACGATGAGCGCACGCGGTGTGAGATCAACGTACATGTTGCGGACGAGGCCGCAAAGGCCAGGATTATGATTGAGGGCTGCCTTCACATTAAGAGAGCAAAAAAAATTCGTGGGCGCAGGCAGCTCGGTTCTGACATTCCGACCCTTGGCTTACTCAAGGGCGATCGCCTAGAACCGAGCATGGGCTTGCGAGATCCGTGTTTGTTCGAGGCGACGGAGCCCCCATTCACTTGCACATTTTGGAGATCAAGGACCGATGTTGCCAATCGGATTGACAGCTGGACGTTGCGCCGTAACCCGATATTTTGTGATGCTATCGGCGTTTTGCCGTCCACAGTCCTACACCTGGATACGCTCCACACATTGTATCTGGGCGTATTCATGAGCGTGATCCACGCAATCATCACGGGAGCTATAGCAATGGATGCGCATAACATTCAGGGGAACAAAGATGACGTAGAGCAAGAAAGTTTAAGCCGCATGTTTAACCATTACAATACATGGTGCAACAGAGAGAATATCCCATTATCATATCAATTGGGCACGCTTTCCCCGTCAATGGTTGGGCCACCAGGCTCACCTTCGTTGAAGACCAAGGCAGCTGAAACGGGTGTGTTGCTGCGCTGGTCTCTCGATTATTGCAAGGAATACCGACATCAGATTCAGCATGGCCCCGTGTTGGCCGCTGCTGCCGACTGCCTTGTTCAGTATATGTATATTTTGAGAACTCGCCCATTCAAAGTTCCATGGGACGATTGCCTCGAACTGTTTCGGTTGTGCGCCCGGCACCTCAGGTTGATGAAACTCGCATGCGTCCACCGACTTCCCAAAGACCATGCGTTCATCCATTTGACATCGAAGATCCCCAAACAAGGGAATCCACGATACTACTCGACCTTTGTAGACGAGACATTAAACCTCGTCATCGCCAAAATGGCATCGGCCTCTCACCAATGCACATGGGAACAATGAATTTTCTCCCGCGTACGGCTCCTTCCATTGGTGGAGAAGAACTCAGCCTTTGCTGCGGTGTAGCAAACAAACATCGTCACCGTCATCGCAACCATCGCCATCGCATATGCTAGCCTCAACTATGGTCACATCATCATTACCACATCCTGCTACCTCGTTCTCTGGGCTACCCCCCACCCCAGATCCCGACGGCGACCCCCCCGGGCCAAGACGGCCCAAACCTTTTTGCGGGAAAGGGGCGCAGTGAGCGTCGCCGCCACGGATGATAACCTTCGGAATTCTAGTCAAAACTCGCTTCGCGGGGCGCCAGGACGGTCGCAGAAGTTATGGCACGGCAAGTGTTTTTGATGCTGCCACTTTGGAAGCGGTCTGGCGGAAATAGTAACCGCAAAAGGAACAGCCTCCTTCTCATGCTCCTGCTTCTCCTCCTTCTCCCCCCCCCTCCCCGCCCTCCTCTTCCTCCTCCTCATCCTCCTCCTTCTCCCCCTCCTCCTCCTCCTCGACGCCTCGACGCGTTCTGCGCAGTCGCGCTCTTGGTGGGCAAGGCCGGCGGTGGGCCCCAGACGCTTCCACCCCTCCCTGCCTCGAGTTAATCCCCAAGAGGCCCTCGAAGGGCCAGGAATCAGAGACATCGGAGCTGGCAAAATCCAACATCCATCCTACAGGTTGAACTTCTCAATGAGGCGTGCTTCGTCAGCTGCGGGAGTGCGATTCGGATTTCGAGGGGCGCGGGGGGGGAAAGAGAGAGAGAGAGAGAGAGAGAGAGAGAGAGAGAGAGAGAGAGAGAGAGAGAGAGAGAGAGAGAGAGAGGGGGGGAGAGCGAGAGAGTGCGTGAGAGAGAGACGGAGACAGAGTGAGAGAGAGAGAGAGAGACTGAGGGAGCGAGAGAGAGGGAGAGCGGCATAATGCTACATAAACATTTATATATACAACACAAACATACTGATCGAGGGGCAGAGGGAAGGAGAGAATGATAGAAAGAGACAGAGGGCCAAAGGGAGAAAGACAAGCACAGAGTTAGAGGCAGATATTGAAGGAGACGCAAAGAGAGAGAGGGAGAGAGAGAGAGAGAGAGAGAAAGAGAGAGAGAGGGAGACAGAGGATCACGTGCAGATGCGCAACTTATACATTGAGGAAGCGAGACAGCAACCATTGATTATGAGCGTGCCCCGCTGAAAGGTTAGCGGGTGCAGAATGGGGGCGCATGGCCGTGATAGCAAGTGTGCAGCAACATCCTGGACACCCAGATAAGTTACGCATCTGCACGTGCTCCTCTCGCTCTCTCGCTCTCTCTCTCTCTCTCTCTCTCGATCTCTCTCTCTCTCTCACTCTCTCTCTCTGTCTCCTCCTCCTTCTCCTCTCTCTCGTCTCGTCTCTCATCCTCCTCATCGCTCTCTCTCTTCTCATCTCCTCTCTGTCTGTCCTCCTTCAATATCTGCATCTTCCTTCTTTTTTGTCCTCACCAATGTCTCTTCTTATAGGTTTTTCTTTCCTCTCTTTCTCCCCCCCTCGATCAGTATGGTTATCTCGCTCTCTTTCTGGCCTCTCTCGGTTGCAATCTGTCCGCTCTCCCACTCGCATCCCACCCTCTCTCTCTCTGCCTCTATCTCTGCATCTCTCTCTCTCTCTCCTCTCTCTCTTCTCTCTATTCTCTCTCTGCTCTCTCCTCTCTCTCTCTCTCTCTCTCTCTCTCTCTCTCCCTCTCTCTCTTCTCTCTCTCTCTCTCTCTCTCTCTCTCTCTCTCTCTCTCTCTCTCTCTCTCTCTCTCTCTCTCTCTCTCTCTCTCTCTCTCTCTCTCTCTCTCTCTCTCTCTCCACCCCCCTCCAAATCCGAATCGCACTCCCGCGGCTGGGGCCTCGACGCGTTCTGCGCCGACGTCGGCAGTGGGCCCGTGCGCTATAGGCTTCGCACGCTGCCCCGACGTGCCCGCCCCTCCCTGCCCCGAGCCAATCCCCAAGAGGCCCGAGAAGGGCCAATATTCACAGAGGCAAAATCCAGCAATCACCCCAGAGGTTGAACTTCGCAATGGGGCGTGCTGCGTCGCGGGAGGCGGAGGATGAGGGGGGGGGGGGGAAGTAGGAGGAGGAGTGGGAAGGAGGAGGGGGAGAGGAGGAGGAGGAGGAGGAGGAGGAGGAGGAGGAGGAGGGAGAGTAGGAGGAGGGGGAGGCAGGAGGAGGAGGAAAAGGACAAGGAGGGAGGATGCTTTCCTTGCGGTTTCACACGAGAACTGTTGTTCGCTCGCCACTCTGTGAGGCTTGCATACCTGCAGCCCCGCCCCGTATGCTCGCGGTGACGATGCCTCGCCCCATCCACCCTCCTGCACATGCAAACCCATTTCTGCCCCCTCCAGTTTTTTCGAGAGCGAGGTGCCGCGGCACGGGCTGCAGCCAGCGGTGGTGCTGCATAAGGATTCGTACTACTAAACTACTACTACTACTACTACTACTACTACTACTACTACTACTTCTACTACTACTACTATTACTACAACTACTACTACTACTACAACAACAACTACTACTACTACTACGACTACTACTACTACTACTACGACTACTACTACTACTACTACTACGACTACTACAACAACTACTACTACTACTACTACTACTACTACAACAACTACTACTACTACTACTACTACTACTACTACTACTACTTCTACCACTACTACTACTACTACTACTACTACTACTGCGTTTCGACCTGCGGCGAACGACATTAATTGTCGAACCGCTGGTTTGTGTGCGACTATGCTCGTGCGCGTTGCGCACTGTGTGCCTCGAACCACCCTCGGCCAACCCGCTGCCCCTCACTCCTCCTCCGTCGTTATGTTCCGTTGCTCTTCCTGCTCATCTTCCTCCGCATCCAGATGTTCCTTCTCCTTCTCATTCTCAATCTCTCCCTCGTTCTCCTCGTTCTCTTCCTCCTCCTCCTCCTGGTCCTCCTGGGGTCGGTCCGCGCCACTACCCGCCCAACTACAACAGAAAGGCGACGCAAGAACGAGGGGGGAAAATCCGCTAATGGGCGCGGGCCAGGGCGCGATCGAGTTGGGGGGGGCAACATCGAGGAAGGGGCGGCTGCTGCGATGAGGGGTGGCTCGAGGATTGTTATGGCGGGCTTCCATGGGGTTGTGCCATCGGTTCTTTAACGCGCAACGATTAATTGCGACGCAATCCCCGCGCTGAAAAAATCAGGCGGCCCTGGATCCCCTTCGCCTTGGAGGGCCATGCGCAGCATGCTATCATCGGCCTCTTGTGTTTTACCTCCTTCCCTCGTCCTGCCTTTGCTTACATTTGGGCATCGCATTTCAAATCCGCGCCCCCCCCATTGCGCCTTTCCCGCTGGTGAAGATGACGGCAATAAGAATAAAGGGCGGAACAAAACAAATGACGAGGGCAGCAAGCAAAGGGACGAGGGCGATATGACAAACAAATGCGATGAACAGAAGGGATGCAAAAAAACACAACGCGTTGAGCCCGCGCAGGACCGCTCTATCCGCGTCGTTGGGGGCCCGAGGGCAAGGGGGGCGACTGGGGCGGACCCCCAGGGGGTTCGCAAGACAACGATCCAAACGATAAAAATACAACATCGGATTCATGCGCGCACGTGTTGGCCAAAGGTGGTTCGATGCACTCCCAACGCCCGACCCCGCGCCGCTTGCGGTGCGCTATCTGGCCGCTTGCGCGGGCCGCCTCAACATAAGAGAGCAAACAGCCGTTGCGAAAACAAAAAAAAAAAAAAAAAAACGGGCGTCGCCCTCCTCCTCCCTATCCTACTCCTCCACCTCCCTGATGCCCCTCATTATCCGTAGCCCTCTTGGCTTCAAAACCGTAGCCCTTTTGGCTTCAAAGACCCGCAACCGACGCTGTTAACAGCGTCGGTTGCGTTCCGCACTCGTGCGTGGCATTATATTGCGATGCCGCCGCGTTGCGCTGAATCGCGCTCGGTGGCTTAAGCCGCGTGCAAACGCCATTTGTTAACGCTGTCCCGCCGCGAAAGGCTTCGGAACCTGAAGAAAACGCGCGTCTGCGTTTCTTGAACATGTTGTTATCATAAAGTTGTTAAAACAAGTTGTTGGTTTGGTGTGTTGTTGATTTCAGTTGTTGAAAAGCCACAACTAGAGGACCTCTGGGTTGCTGGATCAACGCGGTCGAGACGGGGCCCCGCTTCAAGGAGTGGCGTGCAGTAGTGCAGGAGAGCGCGCAGGAGGTTTTCGCCGACTCCACCTTGCGCGGAGCGCCCGCCTGTCTGGGGCTGCGCCGCCAGATCTGGTTTCACTCGGCGGGGCCGCGTCCGCCGCGAGGCGCGGGCACCGATGGGGCGCCTGTATCTCGCAGGCGTCTACGATCAGCTGAATCTGGGCGCGCTCTTGGCGCCGGAGGTGGTCGCCAGGATGCTGCCGCAGCGCGCGGGGGCCCGCGCGCGCGGGGTGGATCGCGCCAACTGGGGGGCGGCCAGGCATCTGGCGGACACATCCAACCCCTTGGATTTGATGCTTGGGGCGCTCCGCAGCCATGCTGGCTGGCTCAGCGAGGGGGAACACGAGGCGGAGGCTCTGCGGGCCCTCGCCAAGGCCCTTTCGGGGCCGACAGGGAATGGCGGCCGGGCGGCCGCCGCTGCTGCCGGAGACGCCGGCGGTCTGTCGCCGCTAGGAGGCGGCCACAGAGGTGAAGGAGACGGAGACGTGGAAGAAGAGGGCCGCGGCCGCGGTCGCGGACGCAGGGGCGGGCGGGGTCGCCCGACCGCTCCCCGCGGGCGCGAGGGCAACCAGGGCCTGCGGGGGTCGCCCTTCCTGCCGCTGGCCCCGCTGGCCGAGCTGCCGGACTGCTGGCGCGGAGGCTTCAGCGCGGCGCAGCGCCGCAGGTGGCTTCGCGACGGCAACGCAGCCTGCGAGAGCTCGAATTACTTGCATGGGGGCGTCCGTCGGGGTGATCGCACGCCCCCGAGCCTGGCCAGCCAGCTCAGGGTGGGCGCCATATCGGTGGACGCGCAGCGGCGCGGCTTCTCGGCGGCTGCCCGCTGGATAAACGTCGACAGCGCCGTCGCGGAGGAGGATAAGGCCCTCGCCAGGCTTCTGAAGGGCAAGGCGGGATACGCTACGCCCGGCTCAACCAGTATAGGCTCCCACGAGCATTCGCGGGTGAGCTTGCCAGACGGCGTCGTCGACGTTTCGAGCCCGGCCACGACGCCGCCGGCGCAGGCGAGGCTCTATCTCGAGGAGGCTGCAACCAGAATGCTGCCACCGCCCAAGGAAGCTGCACCAACGCCAGAACTTAATCGACTTCTTGGTTGTCTTACCGACCCTCTGCTGCAGCGGCCGCGGAGCTATCGGAAGTTCGTGGGGCGCGCGCTCTCTATCGGTCTGGTCAGCCTGACCCGCCGACCACTCAGCGTGCTTGGTCTATTGCTTGTGAAGAACAAGGATGGTGCCCGCCTTCGCCTCGTCGTGGGCTGCAGGAGGAGCAACGCCCTTCTCCGTCCCCCTCCAGGCGTGGACTTGCCGTCGGGCGATGGGCTCGGCCGCGTCGAGATGCCAATGCTAGAGGAGGCCGAATACACGCCGCTGCGCGCGGTCCTGGGCGTAGGAGACGTCGCCGACTGTTTCCACATGATGAAGCTAGACGGCGACATCAGGCGATGCTTCTGCTGGCCGCCGCTGGATGCTGCTTTGACTGACGAGGCTCTGGTTGAAGGGCGCCCTGTGGCAGAGGGCGAGCGCCTGGGGCCATCTTGGGCAGATTTGGAGGCCGTCTTGAACCATCTTGGAAGCCATCTTGGCCATCTTGGGCGCCATCTTGAGCCGTCTTGGAGGATTTTGTGTGGACGTTGCGGCCCTGGGCTATCCTCCCGGGACCCCGGCGGGACGGGCCGAAGCGCCAGGGGGAGCTCTTTTGGAAAAAGAACCAAACCAAAACCGAGAGGGTCTAGCACGCCAGGCACCCTTGCGATGAATCGACAGGGGGCGGCGGATCGAAGACGCCTACGGCGAATCGCCATATAGAACCCGGGGGGTAGGCCTACCCTAGGCCTGCCCCTAGGCCTACCCCCTAGGCTTACCCTAGGTCTACCCCCTAGGCCTACCCCCTAGGCCTACCCTAGGCCAACCCCCTAGGCCTACCCTAGGCCTACCCCCCAAACCTACCCCCTAGGCGTGCCCTAGGCCTACCCCTGGGCCTACCCCCTAGGCCTACCCTAGGCCTACCCCTAGGCCTACCCCCTGGGCCTACCCCCTAGGCCGACCCGCCCGTTAGGGCCCGCCCGCCCGACCCGACCCGACCCGCCCGTTCGCGTTAGGGTTCACACGCGACAAGTGTACGCGCACCAGCCCTCCCGGCCCGACCCGCCCGTTAGGGTCCGCCCGACCCGACCCGACCCGCCCGTTAGGGCCCGCCCGCCCGCCCCCACCCGATTCGCCCGTTAGGGGTCACGCGTGTCAAGTGTACACGACCATGCTTAATTGTCCCGCTCCCCGACCCGGCCCGCCCGTTAGGGTCCGCCCGACCCGACCCGACCCGCCCGTCAGGGCCCGCCCGACCCGAACCCGCCCAAAAGGGTTCACCCCCCCCCCCCCCCCCCAAAAAAAAAAACCCACCCGCCCGTTAGGGCCCGCCCGACCCGAACCCGCCCGCCGTAGGGTTCACGGCGTGTCCAAAGTGGTACACGCACCATAATTTGATGTCCCCGCCCGCCCGACCCGACGCGCCCTGTTAGGGTTGCCCCGGCCCGACCCGACCCGCCCGTTAGGTCCGCCCGCCCTTCCCGACCGACAACCCGACCCCACGTTAGGGTCCGCCGCCCGACCCACCCGATCCGCCCGTTAGGGTTCCCGCGTGTCAATGTGTACACACCCATACTTTAATGTCCCGCCCGACCCGACCCGACCTGCCCGTCAGGGTACTCGCGTGCCAACTCGATGATGCACCATACTTTAATGTCCCGCCCGGCCCGACCCGACCCGCCCGTTAGGGTCCGCCCGCCCGACCCGACCCGACCCGCCCGTTAGGGTCCGCCGCGTCAAGTGGCGCGCGAACCATAGTTAATAATGTCCCCGCCCGCCCGACCCGCCCCGCCCGTTAGGGTCCGCCCGGCCCGACCCGACCCGCCCGTTAGGGTCCGCCCGCCCGACGCGGCCCGACCCGCCCGTTAGGGTTCGCGCGTGTCAAGTGTACACGCACCATGCTTTAATGTCCCGCCCGCCCGTCCCGATCCGCCCGTTAGGGCCCGCCCGACCCGGCCCGGCCCGCCCGAAAGGGTCCGCCCGACCGACCCTACCCGACCCGCCCGTTAGGGTCACGGCGTTTCTACCCGCCCGCCCGCCCGACTTAGGGTCCCCCCGACCCGAACCCGACCCCAGTTAGGGTCGCCCCGCCGACCCCCACGACCCCCCGTTTAGGGTCACGCGGTCAAAGTACAGCAAGCGGGATTAATTGTCCCGCCCCCGCCGACCCCGACCCCCCGTTGGGGTCCCGCCCGACCGACCCCGACCCCACGTTAGGGGGCTTTGCCCGACCCGACCCGCCCGTTAGGTTCGCCGCGGTCAAGTGTACACGCGCCAGCCCCCACGCCCGACCCGACCCGACGCCCGTTAGGTCCGCCCGCCCGTCCCGACCCGACCCGCCCGTGAGGGTTCACGCGTGTCAAGTGTACACGACCATACTTGCATGTCCCGCCCGCCCGACCCGGCCCGCCCGTTCCGTTAGGGCTCACGCGTGCTAGTGCGAACATGCTCCACACTTTAATGCCTGCCCGACCCGACCCGACCCGGGTCCGTCTGCTCGATCCGGCGGGCGGGCAGGCCTATACGGGCAGGCCTATAGGGGTAGGCCTATGGGATAGGTTTAGGGGTGGGTAGGCTTAGGGTAGGCCTAGGGGGTAGGTCTAGGGGTAGGCCTAGGGTAGGCCTAGGGGGTAGGCTTAGGGGTAGGCCTAGGGTACGCTAAGGGGTAGGCCTAGGGTAGGCCTACGCTAAGCCTAGGGGGTAGGCCTAGGGTAGGGCTAGGGGGTAGGCCTAGGGGGTAGGCCTAGGGGGTAGGCTTGGGGGGTAGGCCTAGGGGGTAGGCCTAGGGCAGGCCTAGGGGGTAGGCCTAGGGGTAGGCCCAGGGTAGGCCTAGGGGGTAGGCCTAGGGGTAGGCCTAGGGTAGGCCTACCCTCTGGGCTCTATATGCCTAGGTCTACCTTAGGTCATTGGGTAAGGCCTACCCTACGTCAACCCTAGGGCCTTGGGTAGGGCCTACCCTAGGCCACCCTAGGGCCTTGGGTAGGCCCTCGGGTAGGCTACCCTAGGGCCTTGGGTAGGGCCTACCCTAGGCTACCCTAGGCCCTTGGGTAGGGCCTAGGGTAGGCTACCCCCCCCCGGGTTTTATACCCGAATCACCGCCGCCCCCTGCCTTTTTGGAAGCGCCTATGTGGCCGAACGTTGAGGCCAGACCTGCCAAGCCATCGGACCATGTGTTCCCCTAATCGGTTTGGAAAGCCTTCGGGGAACACGTGGGCATCTTGAAGGTCATCTTGGCCGTCTTGGAGGCCTCTTGAGCGATCTTTCGGCGATCTGTGGGGGCTCTTGGGCCGTCTCGGGCCGTCGGAAGGCCGAAAAGAAGGAAATGTCAAAACCCGTCAAAAACCTAAGGACAAGCAATGTGTTTGGTCTCTTCTGGCCTTCCTGGAGGCCCTCTTGGGGGCCTCTTGGGGGCCTCTTGGGCCAGCTTCGAGCCAACTTCGGCCATCTTGGTGGGTTCCTGGCACGTCTGACGCCGTCGGGAGCCGTTTTGGGGGCCTTTCTGGGCCAAAGGGGGACCCTCTTGGGGCGCTTCGGGGCCGTCTTGGAGGCCATCTTGGGCGTCTTGGAGGCAATCTTGGGCGTGTTGGAGGCCTCTTGGGCCGTCTTGGGGCCCTCTTGGGGGTCTCTTGGGCGATCTTGGGGCCTCTTGGCGTCTTGAGCCGTCGGAATGCCGAGAAGAAGCAAATTCCAAAATCCTTCAAAAACCTACGGAAAATCAATGATTCTGGCCTCTTCGGGCCCTCCTGGAGGACCTCTTGGAGGCCTCTTGGGCCGTCTGGGAGGCCTCTGGGGGCCGTCTTGGAGGCCGTCTTGGACTTTCTTGGGCCGTCTTGGAGGCCGTCTTGGACCATCTTGGGCGGACTTGGAGGCCATCTTGGGCCATCTTCGCGATTTGTTGAGAATGTCCCGAGCGAAACGGCCGTTTCAGTGAGGATTGTTCGTGGAGTTTGCGCTCCTGGAAGAGCCTCCCGGGACCCCGGCGGGACGGGCCGAAACCCCAGGGGGAGTTCTTTTGGAAAAAAAGCCAAAATCAAAACCGAAAGGATCCAGCACGCCAGGCACCCTTGCGATGAATCGACAGGGGGCGGCGGATCGAAGACGCCTACGGCGAATCACCGCCGCCCCCTGCCTTTTTGGAGACGCCGATGTGGCCGGAAGTTGGACTAGAGCTTGGCCAAGCTATCGGACCATGAGTTCCCCGAGTCGGTTTGGAAAGCTTTCGGGGAACACATGGGAGAGAATGAGTATGAACAGGAAGAGGAAGAGGAAGAAATAGAGTAGGAGGATGAGGGTTGTTAGGAGTCTCTTGGGGCACCCTTGGGGTCTGTTGGGGGCTTCTTGGGGGCCTCTTCGAGGCCTCTTGGAGGCATCTTGGGGGCCTCCTTGGGCCTCTTGGGGGCCTTTGGGGGCTTCCTGGGGGTCTCTTTGGCCGTCTTAGGGCGTTCCTGGTCCGTCTGACGCCGTCTGGAGCCGTCTTGGGGGCCTCTCTGGGCCGTCTTGGGGCCCTCTTGGGGCGCTTCAGGGCCGTCTTGGAGGCCATGTTGGGCGTCTTGGAGGCCTCTTGGGCCGTCTTGGGGCGCTCTTGGGGCCGTCTTGGGGGGCCCTTGGGCCGTCATAGGGCCTTCTTGGAGGCCTCTTGGGCGATCTTGGGGGCCTCTTGGGCCGTCGGAAGGCCGAAAAGAAGAAAACGCAAAAAACCTTGAAAAACCTAAGGAAAACCAATGATTTTGGCCTCTTCGGGCTCTCCTGGAGAACGTCTTGGAGGCCTCTTGGGCCATCTTGGAGGCATCTTGGGGCCATCTTGGCCGTCTTGGAGGGCATCTTGGGCCGTCTTGGAGGCATCTTGGAGCCATCTTACCCGTCTTGGAGGCCATCTTCGCCGTCTTGGAGGCATCTTGGAGGCCATCTTGGGCCATCTTGGCCGTCTTGGAGGCCATCTTGGGCCAAGTTGGGGCAACAAAGGCATTGACAGATGGATTTTCGGAAACTTACGGGTGGCCGGCGGGACGGGCCGAAGCCCACTGGGGAGTTCTTTTAGAAAAATAACCAAAACCAAAACCTGAATCGTCCAGCACGCCGTGCACCCCTGTGGCAAGACCACAGGGGGCGGCGGATCTAGTGGCATTCGGCCCATCCTGCCACCGTGCCTCGGTTGTAAGTAAGAGGCCTCGTGGGTACGAGTGGGGATCTCTTGGGCCGTCTTGTAGCGTCGGGAGCCCAAAAGAGCGAGAACGCCACAGTCGCTCAACACCCTCAGGAACATCAATGGTTTTGGCTTCTCGGGGCCCTCGTGAGAGTTCTCTTGTAGGCCTCTTGGACGTCCCGAGGGCCTCTCAGGTCGTCTTGAGGACATCCTGGGCCGTCTTGGAGCGATCTGGAACCATCTCGTGGACGCCTTTGGGGGCTCTCGTGGGCCGTCTGGAGGCCCTCTTGAGTCGTTGTGGGGCAATTTTTGGGCCTTCAGCTAGTTTGCCCCGCGGAGGCTCGCAAGGGACCGCCGACAGAGTAGCGGCCCACTGGAGGGACTTCAGGGAGGTTTTGACCAGGCTTCTGCGAATCCTGCCAGGCATTTTGACAGAGTGGTCTCGCACGGCCCAGCCCGCGGGCGAGAGCGGCTGGATCGAGGACGCCGGCGGCGCATCACCGGCCGCTCTCTGGGAGTTTGTCGAAGTGGTGCGCAGCATCGAACGTCCTGACGCTCCAGGGGGCTCTTGGGGGCGTCCCAGGGGCTTCTTGGAGACCTCTTGGGGCCCTCTTGGGGCCTCTTGGGGCTCTCTTGGGGTTTGTTGCGGGCCTCCAGGGGGCCTCTTAGGGCCTCCTGGGGGCCTCTTGAGCCGAAAGCTCGAAATGTTCATTCGGGTTCCCCTTCTGGGCCTCCTCTTGGGGCCATCCTGGGGCCCCTCTTGGGCCGTCCCGGGGGCCTCTTGGGCGGTCTGGGAGCCCTCTTGGGCCGTCTTGGGGCCGTCTTGGGGGCCTGTTGGGCCGTCCTGGGGCGATTTTGGGGGCCTCTTGGGCCGTCGTGGAGCGTGGGTAGGCCTCTTGGGCGGTCTTGGGGCCCTCTTGGGCCGTCTTGGGGCCGTCTTGGGGGCCTGTTGGGCTGTCCTAGGGCGATCTTGGGGGCCTCTTGGGCCGTCGTGGAGCGTGGGTAAGCCGAAATGGCGTGAACGTGAAAATCCTTCAAAAACCATTGAAAAATCAATGATTTTTGCTTCTCGGGGCTGTCTTGGGGGTGCTCTTGGAGCCCTCTTGGGCCGTCTTGGAGGCGTCTTGGACCGTCTGGAGGCCATCTTGGGCGTCTTGGAGCGATCTGGAACCGTCTGGGGGCTCTCTTGGACTGCTCGGGACTCTCTTGGACCGGCTTGGGGCGCCCTTGGGTCGCCCCCGGGCCGTTTGAGACCTTGAAGGGGGCCGGCGGCAGAGTGGGGCCGGCGGCAGAGTGGGGCCCCCTCGGAGGGACTTTCAGGAGGTTTTTGACCAGGCACTGGGGAAGGGGGCCAAAGACTGTGCCAGACACTGTCAGAGAGGTCTCGCACGGCCCAACCCGCCGGGCGGGAGCGGCCGGATCTGAAGGGATTCGCCCTCTGCTGCCAGCCCTCCCCCTCAGATGGCGTGCATGGCCGCTCTCGAATGGTATGCTGGTTGCTTTCTTTGTCTGTCGGCTGGCTGTCAACTCGGCTCATTGGTTTGTCGTTTGGCGGTTGGTTTGGGCTGTATTCTGGCTGGCTGGATGTGCGCATTTGAATGATTTAGTAGAGATGGTGGCCTCGGGAGCGCACTTCCATTGTAATTTTCGGGGGTTCGCGACTTTGGGAGCGCGGTGCCCGTCTCTATTTTCAAAGATTTGTGGCCTTGGGTCCAAAGCCGACTTCTTTGGAAACGACATGGGGGGGCGAACAAAAACGCCCCCCCGAACACGTATCACAATCCGGAACATGAAAGTGCTCTCTTCCGGAGAGGGGGTGGTGTGGCGATTGAGGGCAGCTTCCGCGGGCCGGGTCTGTTACCTCGGGGGACGCGAATGTGCCTTGAATTGCAACGGGTTGTAGCCTCGGGAGCGCGATCCCATCGTACTTGATTAATGGTTGTGGCCTCGGGGGCGCGAACCCGTTGTAATTTACAAGGGGTTGTGGCCTCGGGGGCACGAGCCCGCTGTCATTTACAAAGAATCGTGGCCTCGGTGGTGCGAATCCGTTGTAATTTATTAAAGGGGTTGTGGCCTCGGCAGTGCGAATGTCTTGCATGTGGTAAATCATCGCGTTCCTAGTGAATTCTAGGGATGCGGTTCTGAGGTTGGAGCCGAATGATTGTCGTCCCCCCCCTCCCCCCCTGCCCCCTCGCGCGGTGTTCAATCGTTACTGCAGTTGACCTAGAAACGAGCGAGTAAGCAGTTATAAATTAGAAGTTGGAACCAGTTGCAGGGAACAAGCACAGTTACGCCTCGTAGCCTGTTGGCCCCGACGGGGACGGCGGATTTCCCAACCGTCTTGTGCTGTTGAGTCCTGCTCGTGTCTCTGTTGTGCCGCGCGTCTCCTCGTTTCCGCTTTCGGCCTCGCGCACCCTCCGTCTCTTCCCGCTGTTGCTGCTTCGCTGAATGTTGATGTTGCTCTGTCGGTGTTGTTATCGCGGTTGATCGCGCCACCATGTTGGACAGCGAGTTCTTCAAAGGGGACAGTTGCACCAGGCATTTAGGCAGAAAGTTGTGTTTCCACCGTTTGGAGGTGAAGAACCACATCGCCCCATCGTCATAGCAACCCAATTATCTGGATCAGGAGGTGGTTGGCTTGATGTAACATTGTCTGAGTAGCAGGTACGGCGTGCCAGCGGAGCGGCGACGCCTACAACACGTTCCGGTTCAGATGCGTGGGCAAGTCATGCCCCAGGGGGTGTAAGTCCGTGTGGAGCGAACGTAGCGGTAAATGACACGAATGTGCATCATGTTTTTCGGACTTCGATGATCTCGATCGCACGGTCAGTGTCCCAGCCTAGTACATGTCAACAGCGAAGAGCATCTCTTTCCTCACGCAGCAGCAAGCAAAGCGAGCCTGACGGAGTGCATTAGCGGACAACCCATACGAAGGATGTGTGGGTGGAGGAGTAGATATGGCTTTTGCGATGGCCTCGGTGGAAGTGGTTTGGGAAAATGGTCTGGGCTCGAACATTGGATAAATTGTTTACGAGTTTTGGAAGGGCGTAATGGACCACTCTGGCTTGGACACAGAGGCGTTGACATAACCACGCTTATATGGTTCTGTGTAGCGTAGACAAATAAATATGTATATTTGTGTTGTATTTTTCTTATATATATATATATGTATGTATGTATGTATGTATGTATGTATGTATGTATGCATGCATGCATGTATGCATGTATATACATATATATGTGTCTATGTGCGTGTGTGTTTTAACAAAGATTTGCGTAGGTGAAGCGGGAGGAGGCCGCACGGTGATCTCCATCGCCGTTGGGGGCTTAAAGTGCTATCGGATGCAGACTCTCGTCCATTACCTCTTCGGTGAGTCTTTGCGGTCCGCGGGGACGGCTGCGATAGTCTGGGCTGCGAGGAGCGAGTGCCCGGCCTGCGTCTGCCGTCCCGCCCTGAGCTACGGTGCGGGAGCACCGATCGTGGCTTCTGAGGCGCCCTCCTGTCTTGAGACCGTGCTGGGACACGCCGCCCTCGTGCTGGTCTTCCTCGCAGGCGCGGCCTGCGGCGTGGTGGGCCACTACCTGGCCATCCGGCGCGGGTGCGCGCGGCGGGAGGAGTCACCTTGCTCGGGAGCGCTCAGCCTGGAGGGCGAGGCCCGTGAGCAGGCAGCTGCTGCCAGGACCAGGCGCCGCGGTGCGACGCTGTGAGGATGGCGCATCCGCTGAGTGTTTTTTGGAGAACTGCCCGGGGATTTCGTGATGATCAGGAGTGCTGCCCCGCACAAACCATGGATTCCGCCGAGAACTTTGAACATCATTGAGCTGCGGACCCTCACGCGCAGGCATGGAGACGTCGTGCGCGAACGGGCGCTCAACGCAGACGTCAAGAAGTCGGTGAAGGACGACAGGGGCAACTGGCTGGACGGGCTCCTAGCAGCAGGGGCGTGGCAAGAAACACGCAAGCTTCGCAAGGGTTTCCGGCCAAAGCAGGGCAGGGTCCAGAATTTGGCCGGCCACGTGGTTGACTCAGATGCTCGCGCAGAGACACTCGCAGAATATTACAGCGAAGTTCAGTGGGCCACTCGCAACACTACGCCAATGAACGCCGAGCCGATGGGCCCCCTGCTTCTGGTTAGCGCTGACGATATCACGGTCGAGGAGGTGATTGCAGCGGCAAAAAAGATGATGTGGGGGAAGGCGCAGGGCCCAGACGGCGTGCCGGGGGACCTCTGGAAAGCGATCTGCACAAGAGACTCACCAGCACGCTCATGGGCACTGGCACTGTGCCAGAAATGTTGGGCAGACGGGGCTGTTCCAGACGCCTGGCACGAATCCCTCGTCACGGCGATCTTTAAGAAGGGTGACCCCGGATTGCGCGAAAACTACAAGCCGATCTGCCTACTGCAAGCTGGTTACAAGCTCTACGCCGCAGTGCTACTGCAGAGATTCAAGGCCGCGGGAGCGGAAGACCGCGTGTGGAGCACGCAGTTCGGCTTCAAGTCGAAGCGCGGCACAGCCGACGCCATCTTCCTCGCCAGGCGGCACCTGGATGCAGCCTGGGCCGCGCGAGACGGGCAGCTCGTTCTACTGGCGCTGGACTGGGCGAAAGCTTTCGACAGCGTACACCCAGACTCCTTGATGAGGGCATTGGCGCGCTTTGGTCTCCCCTCGCACATGCTCAACGCCATCGGCGCCATCTACAAGGACAGGCGCTTCGGCGTGCGGGACGCCGGCCAAGTATCGGGGCTCCGCGAGCAGCGCGCAGGGATCTGCCAGGGCTGCCCACTCGCCTGTTCTTTTCGCCATCGTGATGACGGTCCTCTTGCACGACGCGGCGAAGAGCGAACTCGGGGAGCTGGCAGAGCACGCGCGTGACCTCGTCTACGCCGACGACACGTTGATCGTGGCCGCCGACGCTGAGCAGGCTGCGACATACATGGCCGCTGTGGAGCGCGCGGGCGCGAACTACGGCCTCAAGTACAATTGGAAGAAGCTCGAAGTACTCCAGGTCCGATGCGCCGCCGAAATCCCGATGCTGGACGGGGGTCTGGTAAAGCAGAAGGACAGCGTCGTCTACCTCGGCTGCGTCCTTTCGGCGGACGGAACGGTGGGGTCGGAACTCAGCCGGAGGCTCGGGGCAGCCAGAGCTGAGTTTGATATTTTTTCACGGGTATGGTCACACGCGGCGATCACGACCCGGCGGAAGATCCAGATCTTCGACGTTTGCGTGGTCAGCAAGCTTCTGCACAGCTTGCACACAGCGTGGCTGAAGAGCGCAGAACTCTCAAAGCTGGATGCATTCCAGGCGCGCTGCTTGCGGAAAATACACAGCATGCAACACTCGTTTTACAGCCGCACCTCGAACGCGGAGGTTCTACAACAGGCAGGGAGGCGTAGTCTGAAGAGCATTCTCCTGGCCCGGCAGCTATGCCTCTTCCACGGCATCGCGCAGAAGCCGAACGACCACCCAGTGAAGCAATCTGTCTTCCGCCATGGCACGAACGAGGTCGTGGTCCCGATCGGCAAACGAAGGAGAGGCAGGCCCCGACAGACGCGGGTCGCAGAGGTGAGCTGGCACGCAAAGATGGTTTGCGAATCTGCACATATATCGTTTGAAAATCTTCATTCGCTGCCAGCCGACAGCTGGCAGGCGGCAGTGCAGAAATACACCGTTGGTTGATTTCCCCCCCCCTCTCCCCCTCCTCCTCCTCCTCCTCCTCCTCCTCTTCCTCCTCCTCCTCCTCCTCCTCCTCCTCCTCCTCCTCCTCCTCCTCCCCCCTCCCTCCCCCTCCTCCCACAATTATTCGATATGAAAATACCCTCCCTCTTCCCCTGATGGCGTCCGGGTGATGGCCGCGCACCCTCCGCGTATTGTTTTTCACACACAGGATCCCCGGGAAATCCCGGGAAACGACTCTCGCTGAGGCGCCGGCGTCATTTGTTCCCAAAATGCTGCTCTCGTTGAGGCGCCGGCCTCATTTCTGCTCCCGAATCGTTCCGAATCGTGCTCCCGCTGCAGCGTGGGCCTCATTTTCGGATCGGTGTTTGGCCTCCGTCGTTCAGGATGGCGTTCTCGCCCCAGCGCGGGCCTTTTTCTCGCGCGCCCATCCGCCCGCCACCACCGCGCCGCACCGCCACCACCACCACCACCACCACCACCACCACCACCACCACCACAACCACCACCAGCACCAGCACCAGTACCAACACCACCACCACCAGCACCACCACCACCACCAGCACCACCACCACCACCATCACCACCACCACCACCACCATTACCACCACCACCACCACCACCACGACAACCACGCACACACGCACGCACGCACGCACGTGCACCACCACCCACTACGCACGCGCGCGCGGAGCCACAGGTCCGCTACGACACGCGTCCGCGGATAGAGAAAATCAGCGCCATGGTAAGGGATGGGAGGGAGGGGTAGGACGTCAGATATGACGCGAGCGCACCTAGCTTGTCCTCCTCCTCCTCCCCCTCCTCCTCCCCCTCCTTGTCTTCCCTCTCCAATTGATTCAATGTCGCCGGCCGTAGTGCTATGAATCAGGGGGCCTTTCGGCACGCGAGATGCTCAGCCCAGCACGCGCCGTTCGCTGCGATGCCCGAATTGCTCATGTGCCAGTTGGACACACGGCGTATACCGCTTACCAGGTACGCCGTCGGCGGCAGGCGCCTGTGGCACGAGAGGCTCATGCTGGCGCTCGCGACTGGACCCCCGTGGGGGGTGGGGATTCTGACCCCAGGCGGCGACGCCTGCTCTGAGGAGCTGGTGGGTGGTCCCGACGCAGCGGCCCGCGCGGTCTGCGCGGGAGGCGCTGCAGGCGGCGCCGCAGGCGGGGTCGAGGGCGATCCTGAGTGCCGCTTTCGGGCAGTGCCACTGGCGACGGCGGCCACGGCGGCCCAGCGGTCAGTGGGGGCGGAGCTCGGGCTGCCAGCTGCGGCGGCGGTGGTGCCGAACGTCGGTGGCCGAGAGATTCCAGTAGGAGCGGCGGTGGCTACGGTGGGGGCAGCACCGGCGGCGGGCGGCGGCGCGGCGGCTGGGGTGGCCGGCCCGGCGGCTGCTCTCGGCGGCGGCGGCGTCGGCGGAGGCGCGTTGCCGGCGCATGCTGCGGCTGGCGGCGCCGCGGGCGGCGCTCTGGTGGCAGCAGCGGCCCCCCTGGCTGCGCCCGCCGCGGCGGCCGCCGGCGGTGCGGCCATCGGCGAGCCGGGCGCGCTCGCAGCCGTGTCTGCGGTCGATCCTGCCGCGGCGGCGGCAGCCGCTGGCGGCGCGGCCCTTGGGGCTGGGGCCGGCGGCGCGGCGCCCGCGGCCCCGGGCGGGGGCCTGCGCATGATGTCGGCGGCTCACGACATCCGAATCGCGACTTCGGCGACGCGAGGATGCTGGTGAGGGCCCCCTTCGACGACTGGCCGATCGGCGGGCCAAGGGCGCTGCTGTGGCCATCCACGGGGTGGCTGGGGCGCCGATGGCCTGGCATCTGGAGTGGCGGACGGACGGTCGTCTACGCGATGAAGAGCCAGGGGTCGCGAACCACGAGTTCATGCTCCGTCTGTTGGAGGTCGGGCTGTGCTACGACCAGCTGCGCAGCTCGAACTTGGCGCCGATGGATGCGCGGGCGATCCAGACGGAGAACGAGAGGTATCGGCACCGCTTCGAGTGTGAGACCGACTTCGGCGTTAGTGAGAACCTCGCGACAGGGCTAACGCGCGGTCGTGGACGCGCGTGCGTTGCCCCTCCCCTACGAGATGTTGCATCGCAGCAGCTGTAGAAATATGCGGCCATAGCGAAGGAGAGGCGTGATGCCCGAGAAGGACGAGCTCTCGTTGCAGGAGGTGCCGAGGATGGGCCACAGGGGCCTCGGAGGCCGAAGCCGAAGAAGAAAGGCGGCGGGCGCGGCGCGCCCGCCGCGGAGTCATGGAGCCATCTGGGGAGACCGGCCTGGGTGACCGGCGGGCTGCTCGCAGAGATGATCATGCCGGCGGGGCAGGGCGTTCTTGTCCAGCAACGGGTCGCCAGCGAGATTTTGCCTCTGGTGGATTCTGCTCTTCTTCGATCTGATGTTGGCGGGCGTCGCTCGCAAAGGCTGGCGCGCTCATCATCGGGCTCGGCTGAGCGAGGCCGCGGCGTCCCTGAATTCAGCATGCGGCTGCCGCAGTGAAGTTGGCGATCCCGTCAACGAGAGCCAGCGGGCGGCCCTTGACAGCATGAACACCGCTCGTCATCGACTGGGGCAGCTCCCGGAACAGCATGGAGAGACGCGCGCCAGTGAGGACGGAGCCCTCGAGGAGCTCCTCCAAGGCGTATCTGTCTATGGCGACAGCGCGCCGAACCCGTCAGCGCCCTGTAACCGAGAGCAGATGTCGCGGCTTGCTCTGGCTGGCCGCCCGGTGGACATCGCCCCCCTCGTCGGCCGCGCGGAGGAGGGGCGTTCAAGGCACTGGCGGGGCCATATGCTCAGACCTCAGGAGGAAGCTGAAGAGCTCATGACAAGTGCATGCCCCCCGTGGTGCGCACTGCAATCGGAAGCTCTTCGGCGACCCGCGCGTCTACGCGGAGTTCTTGGGTAGCTCCATTCCCGTGGGATGGTATCTCTCCTGGCGGCTGCGGGCTCCAAGGGTTATGCTGGCTCGTTTTTTTTCTGCGCCCAAGAAGAACGGGGGTCAGCGCGTCATCTTCGACGCACGCATCGCAAATTGTTTCTCTCGGCCACCTCCGGAGACCAGATTGCCGACGGCGTCGGCCTGGAGCTCGCTGGAGGCACCGCCGACGGGCGCCTCCATCGCCACCGCGGGTATGGAGTTCGCCCTCTACCACATGCGCTTCCCCGCGGGCGTGGGGGACTTATTTCACATTGCCCGCCATTGACGCGACTTTCTTGATGGGGGCGGGTCTCGCCGAGTTGCCGTTAAAGCCTGGGCAGCTAGTCACCGCGAAGGTTGCGGTTCTGCCGATGGGGTTCTCATAGGCCCTCCACCTCTGCCAGGAGGTATCAGCGACCTCTCTGCTGCGGAGTGGCGTCGGCCCCATGAGCGTCATCGCGGACGGGCAGGTCGGCGTCCAGCTGGGTCATGGGCGCCCTGTGGCTGCGGGCGCTTGCGTCGATAACGTGATCGCCGTTGGTGCGACGCCCCGAGGCGGCGAACGACTTGCTCTACAAGCTCGTCAGTCATCTCAGGGTGGCTGGGCTAGTTGTCCACAGAATCTGCGAGGCTTCAGCCGACGTCGAGTTCCTCGGGCTGCAGCTGCGCGAGGGTACCTCGCAGACGATCAGAGCCGCAATGTCCTGGGGGCTGCGGGCTGCGACGAGCTGCCTGCTGCGGAGGCGCCGGGCGATGGGCCACGCTCTACGGGCTGTGTTGGGCCACATCACGTGGACCACAATGATCCGCAGGGAGGCGCTCACTACTCTACATGCATGCCACGCCTTCGCGGAGACCTTCGGCGGGCGGCCAGGGCGGCTCTGGAGTTCGGCGGCGCGCGAGCTGGAGCTGGCCCCTGCTGCCGGCGTTCCAGGCGGACCTTGCCGCTGGGTGGCGCGGCGCCGCCGCGCGCGGCGACGCGGCGCCCTGCGGGCTCGGCGTCGCGCGGCGGCGGCTTGCGCCAGACGCCATCGCGGGGCGCGGCCGCTTTTCGGAGCGCTGGCGCTTCAAGGTGGCCGGCGCCTCGGCCGCCCGCGAGAGGTCGCCGGCGGCGGGATCGGCGCCCGCAAGGGGCGCAGTAAATCAGGGGCCCGCCTTTTCTCTCGAGGCTCTGTCTTCTCATCATGTCCGCGCGCTCAGTCAGGCAGTCGGCAGTTGCGGAGTCGGTCAATCTGATGTTCCTGTTTCACAGGCCCCGCGAGGTCCCAAGGCTGCTCTAGCTGTAGGTGGGTGCGTCTCGGGTGGCGTCCTGGACGACTGCGCGCCCCCCTACGCGGGCCTCTGCAGGGCCTCGCGGTCCCTGAGGCGACGGGCCAGGGGGGTGGCGAAGAAGTTCACTGACTGGGGACCTGCCAGGCCGTCGAGTCCTCTGAACTGGCCCGCGGAGGATAGGTTAGTGCATGGCGGTCCGGGTACGATGAGGAGAAGGCCGTGAAGGTCTTGGCGTCTGAAGGTGGGGATGTCTCGGGCGGCGTCTTGGACGACTACATGCCCCCTACTTGGGCCCCAGCAAGGGCGTCGAGGCCCCCGTGGCGGCGGGCAACCCCGTGGAGGCCGTGGCGTCTGAGGGCGACTTGGGCAACGTCGGAGTCAGGTTCTGCGGGGCCCCTGCCAGCGTCACCTGCAGTGCCAGGTGGAGGCCCTCAGCGGCCGTGAAAGTCTCGGGGCACGCCCGCATCCTGTTCTTGGAGGGGGAGGCCCTGTGTTTGGCCTATCGTCACCTGTTGCGGGATCCAAGATGCGCAGGTCGCCGCGTCCTCATCCTCATAGATAATCCACCGTTGGCTCTTGGCGTGGTCAAGGGGGGGCTCGGAGTATTCACCTTCGTCGATGCCTGGGTCGTGTGTGTGTGTGCGCTGTCGCTCGCTTCTGGCTCCGAGCTCCGCGCGCGCTGGGTGGCGTCCGAACGGAACCCATCTGACGCAGTCAGTCGCGGCCGTCATGGTTGGTTCAGCGGCGCTCGGGAGCTGGAAGGCCCTCGCCCACGGCGGGTTGCTGGCCGTCTGCGTGGCAGGCGTGCTGGGACCGCTAGGCGCCAACGCGGCTTGCGACTCGCGCGTGCCGGGCCCGTGGGCGGCCGTCTCACAGAGACAGCAGCTCGCTCGACAGGCGGTGGCAGAGAGGCCGCTCACTGGGGGGCCCACCCTGCTCGGGGCGCTGGCTGCGCGCTCCGACACCGAGCGCAACTACCGCCAGCTCCTGCAGATGTTCGTCACCTGGTGCGGCCTCCATCGTCTCAAATGGGCAAGTTACGTGGAGCTCGATGCGGTGCTGGCCCAATACTTCTCCGATCATCATCAGATGGGGGCAGCCTGGAACATCGCCTCCCAGACTTTTGCAATCATGGCGCACGTCTCGTCCTTTATGTTCAAGAGAACTGTCGCGCCCCCCCCCCGGGCCTCGAGGCCGTCCGCAGCATGGAAGCGGAGGGCCCCGGGCAAGACGCGGCTGCTGCTCCCTCGCGCAGATGCGCATACGATAGCAGGATGGCTCATCAGCAACGGCTATTTGGGCATGGCAGCGTGGATCGCGATAGCTTTTGCGGGTTACCTCATGCCGGCGGAGGCCCAGAGCTTCGCCGGGAAGAGTCTGGCGCCGCCGATGCCAGCGGCCGGCGCGGGCCATTCAGGCCGGGGGCTGCTGCTCCACCCCTCGGAGAGGGGAGTCGCCGGCAAGACGGGCCGGTGCGACGACGGGGCGATGCTGGACCAGCCCACGCCGTGGCTTATTCTGGCCGCACTTCGGGATGCCACCGCGCCTGGAGCGCCGCCGTGGGCCTTCACGCTGGACGAGCTCACGACCGTGTTCAGGGCAGCCTGCCGCGCGCTGAGCCTCAGCGCCCCACGTCCACACTTCTATTGCCTTCGACGCGGAGGCGCGTCGGACGACCTGGCGACGGGCCGCAGGGCGGCGGTCGAGGTCCAGCGGCGCGGGCGCTGGGCGGCGCCGTCGTCGATGAGGCGCCGCGGGAAGGAGAGCGCCCTCCTCGACGAGATCGCCCGCGTGAGCTCGGAGGTGTTCGCATTCGGGGCGATCGTCGAGCCCAATTTCACTCGCCTCCTGGAGCGCGGTTTCGAGAGGGGGGCGGTCCTGCACCTTGCGCCGGCGGCGGTGCTGCGGGTGCTGGGGCCGTCGCCAGCGAAGGGGGCGCGCGCGCGCAGGCGGCCCGCAGCCCGGCGCTAGCTGGGGCCGAACGGCTCAGTGGAGCAGCGTTGGCGGCTGATTGGCAGTTGTGCGGACGGCACTTGCGGCGGCGGCTGAAGGCCGCGCTCAGCGGGCAGCGCCTTCGGCGCGTGGTGCTCGAGCTGTTCGCCAGCTCAGGGTGGTTGACCGAGGCGGTCAAGCGGCGAGGGCTCCCAGGGCTGGCACCCGACCTTCGCCATGACGGCGCCGAGAACCACCTCCCGCGCGCCTTCAGCTGCATGGTTCGTGGCTGGCTGGCGGCGCGCGTGGCGGGCGCCCTCTGGCTTGGGGCGCCCTGCGCAACGTGGAGCCAGGCGCCGCGTCGACCGCCGCGGCCGCGCGCGCGCCCCATGGGCCGCGGCGACTTGCTCCCGCACGAGCGCGCCAAGCTCAGGATAGGCAACTGATCCTATCACTTCAGCTGTGACATCATTGAGCAGTGGCATAGCCCTGCGCATTCCAGTTGTTCCTGATTGAGAACCCTGCGGGGTCGCCCCTGTGGCACGCTCGTCGCATGCGTGCTTTGCTTCAACGCGAGTCTTCTCAGTACACGGTGTTTGATTTTTGTCAGTATGGCGCTCTGTGGCGGAAGAGAACCGCCGTCGCGAGCTGGGGTGCCATCAATCATGACAATATTTCGCATCTGCGCACGGGCCAGCGCGGACTTTGCTCAAAAAGCCTCCGTCCGCATGCAACCCTCAGCTGCCACGAGCAGGGAGTCCACCTCACTGCGCAAGCAGCCGCCAACCCGGCTCGTTTCTGTGCACGCATGTCCGAAGTGATTGCGCATTCCTTGTTGGCATCAGCAAATGCCTGTCGCCGTAGTGTCGTTCTGTTTGGTGTTAATTCCTCTCAGCGTTCTCACTCGCGCCTTCTTCAAACAAGTGGAAGAGAGTCTGCTCAGTGTGTTTATATCAGCGGCTTGCCGGTCAGTTCCATCCCATTTGGGGGGTTGGGAGATCTCGGTGCGCTGCGTTGCCTGTCGTGTCAGTGCCTCTGGCCCGTCTCGATGCCCGGCTCTTCGCCATGGCCGCGCATAGCGGTGCGGAACGAGGGTCGGCGTTTTGTCTATCGATGCGGCTTCGCCCAGTTCCGCTTCCCTGTTTCGCGCCTCGCTATGCCTGGCCTTCGGATGTGGAGACGGGCCGTGCGTTTTCACAACGAATTTGCGCAGGTGAAACGAGAGGGGGCCGCACGGTGGTCTCCGTCGCCCTTGGGGGCTCCAAGCGTCCCCGCCCACGTGCCGCCTTGATGTTTTCTCGTTGCTCTCAGTGCTTGAACTTGCCTGTGGGCCTCTCCAACTTTTGGGGGGATCTCAGTGCACTGCGTTGCCTGTCGCCTCAGCGCCTCTGGCCCGTCTCGCTGCCTGGCTTTTCGCCACGCGTAGCGGTGCGGAACGAGGGTCGGCGTTTTGTCGATCGATGGGGCTTCGCCGAACTCAGCCCCCCTGTTTCGTGCCTCGCTCTGTCTGGCCCTCGGAAGTGGAGACGGGCTATATATATATGTGTGTGTATATATATATATATATATACATACATATAGCCCCCGAACCCCACAATAACCCCCCCCTTATCTCCTGATTACATATGAATGCATATACGATTCCCACGATTTCCGGATTCAATTTTGAGGCTGTTTTTTTGGGAGACGTTTTGGGCCCAAGTTCTCAACAGCCTCCTTCTCCAACACAACAGCCGATATTAAACAGGCTCCCTCCCCAAGAGGAACTTGAAAACAAAAACCTTCTACTCGACTCCCTCCGCCCCCCAACGCGGCACCGAGTACTCAGCGGCCTCGTTCTCCAACACAGCACCCGATACTCAACAGGCCCCCTTCCCAAGGTGAACTTGAAAATGACCTTCTACTCAACTCTCTCCGCCCCCAACACAGCACCCAGCACTCAACGGCCTCCTCCGCCAACGCAACGCCCGAAACTTGACGGACCCCCTCCCCAAGGTGAACTTGAACATAACCTTCTACTCAACTCCCCCTTCTCCAAAACTCCACCCAGTACTCAACGGCTTCCTTCTCCAACGCAACAGCCGATGCTCAGCAGACCCCCCCCCCCCCAAGATGAACTTGAACATAACCTTCTACCCCGCTCCCTCCGTCTCCAACACAGCGCCCATAAACTCAACGGCCTGCTTCTCCAACACAACAGCCGATACTTGACAGGCCCCCTCCCCAAGATGAACTTGGAAATACTCCGTAGCCATTTTGGTTCAAGCCATTTTGGCCCAAGTAAACATGCATCGAGTTGCCGCAGAGAGCCCCGCGACTGGCGTGTAGCTCGGCCCGCGACACAGGGGCAAAGCGCCAGTCTTCCAACAGTGTCATGACCCGCAAGGCAGTGCGCAAGTATCACGATAAGGAGGAGGATCGTCGATCTCGTCGTGAGCGTCGGGCCGATCTTGACCAGGATCGCGATGCATCGACGCCCACGGCTGGGTCTCCTCGCCACATTCCGACCAAGGCTCGACGCCCGGGCCGCAGTCGGTCTGGCGGGGCGCCCTCTACGCCAAGTACGAGTTCGACTGGCGCGAATATCGACATCCTCATCGGTAACATGGAGTCCTTGTCGCAGCTAGTAGCCAACCAGTCGACGGACATGGGCGCCATCAAGGATGCCTGCACATAATCCATGGATCGCTGTGCCACGCTCGCCGACCAGATGACGATGATGAGCCGTGAGTACCAATCGCGCCACCAGGAGTTGCAGGAGTCGGTGAACGCCCCATTGAATGCGCTGGCCTATCGGATGGGCATCCTCGAGCAGGGAGGCGGCGACGCGGCCATGACAGGCACCGACCCCGCGCTGCAGGCCGAGGTTGCTGCGATCGCGGGCTCATTGGCTGAACTCTTGGACCGACAGCGCACCTCCGAGAAGCGCATCGCCGACATCCAGTCCACTCCAACCCCACCGCCGACTTCGCTACGTTCGAGGGGGCCTGCTACATCGGGTAGAACGGACGCTTAGCGTCACCAACATGATGTATGCAAACTGGTCTTACTTGGGTTCCCGCGGCCCCTCCTCGTGGCGGACCTTCGCAGGATTGGCGAGGCGTGCAAGGCCCGCTTTTCTCCCCAGATCAGTCAGGACAAGATTATCGTGCGCGTTCGACCCCAGCAAGAAGATCACATTTCTTGTCGAGAATCCTCTGGCCGCCACACACTTTCTCGACGCCTTCTCGGCGGCTGGAGGTTCGTGGACATACCCCGACCCGTCGCGCGCTCAGCAGCCCCTAGTCCTTCGCTTGAGGCGAGATTTGGATTTTAATGGGCGACAGCTTGTCCTGTCTTTAGGGCGCGCGCGCGCCCTGCTCACCGACCTCTTCAAACCCAAGGGACTTGAAGTTGGAAGCACGGGCCTAGGCGGCTCTGCTTACGTCTGGCGGTCTCCCCACGACCCCGCCCCCCTCGCCAAAATCGTCGTGGAAGGGGGGGGGAGGGGCGGGGCGGCTCGATCGACGCTCAGGTCGACCGAGATGCGTTTCTTGAATCTGGTATTGAGCAGCGTTCGGCCTCTGTCATAGCTGCTGCGAATGTTCCCTTGAGGCGCCTCTTTAGGCGCTGAGGCGGGCAGTGGCGAGCGCGCCAGTGCAGGCTTTCACCCCCCCTCTCCGTCTTCTCCCTCCTCCTCTGCCCCTTTTCCGTCCCTCCTCAGCGGTGAAGATCTGCGCCTGGAACGCGGCTGTTCTGTTCTGTTCAGTGAAAGCGAAGACTTGGCGGGCCTCGGCGCGTTACAAACAATGCATCAACTAGTGCATGATGAACGGCATTATCACAGTGCCAGAAACACATGGACACGAGGGGGGCATAAATGAGCTCGCCCGAGAGTTGGGCTCCCACGCGTTCGGCTATTCATTTTTTTGGCGACCCTACTAGGGAAGGTGGAGTTGTTGCGGCATTATCGGCGCGGCTAGTACCACAGTTCTCGCAGATTGACCACCTCCCGATCATTGTTGGGCGAATCCTTAAAACGATTCTCCTGGGGCCGAACGGCAATATGGTCATCTGCAAGACCCACCCCCCGAATACCTCCGACCCCTCTCTCCCTCTTCAGTGGTGTGCTTCAAGCGCTTCAGACAGATTTGTTGCAATGCCAGCCTGGTGGTGATGGACCACCTGCACATGTTCTGTTTGTGGGCGATCGGATTTTCGCGATGGAGGACGACGGCAGGTTTCGAGGGGATGGGGGAGGGTTCGCCCCAGGATATACTGCACACTCTCGGCTCTTCGCGCGATTTTCCTTTGCCTTGCCGAGCTGTTTCAAGGTGGAGACACACGTCGTGGACGTAGAGGCCTCGCTGCTGACAAGACCTCTCGCATTGATCGGATGTATACTTCCCTCCACCCGGCCATGCTCAGAGATATTACGATTAATGTTTCCACTATTGGGTCGTTGAAATCTGCTCAACCTTGTGATCATATGCCTGTTCGTGCTGTTCTGGATCGTTTCGTTCCCAACTCCAGCCAACCCATCCTTCCCCCGTGGATTGCTGGGCTGCCTGAATTTGGCAAGGCGCTAGATGACCTTCTTGGACAGATTCCGCCCTCCTGGGGCGAGTGGTCACGATTGAGTATTGCTAAGGAGTTCTTCTTCGACGCTGGTGACACTGCGCGCCGAGCTCTTCGCGCCCGCCCTGCTGTCTCACTTCAGGAGAAGCACTTCTGGGCGATGGCTGCCTTACGTGCTAAGTATGCTCATGATGTTCGTCGCATGTGCACGGCCTGTGCCAGCATGTTTTCTGTCTCTACAAGAAGATGCTCGATGCAGAGAAAATCGAAATCTCCCAGTGCGACGCTGAGGAGGTGCAAACACGGTCTAGAGTTGCTCGCCTGCGTCGCCGCCAAGCTCTCTGCAGGAAGTTCCGACGTCGGGCTGTTCTGGGCTCAGTATTGGACTCCATTGGGTCCCCGTCTAGTACCCTTCCTGAGGCTGCGCGTCTTCTTCGGGATCACTGGTCTGAGGTCTTCAAGGCCCCCTCCGTGGATCAGGAGCTCTGGGATGAGGTTAAGCCCTTCATTCAGACTCTTGATGGACCCCTTAATTGTGAATGGAAGCTTGACTATCATGATTGGTACCAGATGCTGAGTAGAAGACACGACTCAATGCCAGGTCCTGATGGGCTACCCTACTCTGTCTGGAAACATCCTGAGGCCTCCCGCATGCTGTACTCCTGCTACCTCCTCCCCCTTCACAGATAGCGTCCACGACTTACCAGAAGATACGCGCATGAGCTTAATGGCTTTCCTTCCCAAGGGCACGGACCCGAAGGATAACGGCGCTGCTGACTTGGAGCGTTCTTCCTCCTGCACTCGGCCCCTAAGCATGAGCAGTACGGATGTGAAGATCCTCGCGAATGCTTGTATCACGCCTGTTGTCACGAACACTATGCACCTGGTCGGTGGCGAGCAAAAGTGTGTGAAGCGGAGGGCGATGATCTCTCGTGTTATCAGGGCCGAAGGTTGGGGACTTGCTCAGACCTACGGGACACTCCTCATCCCTCTCTCTTCTTGACGGACTTTGCGGCTGCGTTCCCGTCTCTTGCGCAGTGCTGGTTATTCTTTGTATTGCAATGCGTGGGCATCGAGGCGCAGGTGATACGCTTTCTTCTTCGGTTGATGTATAAGGACAGCAAAAGGGATCACCTGCCTCAATGGTAGCCGGTTTGATCTGATTGCCCTGGAGCCGGGAGTAAAACAAGGGTGTTTTGCATCGATGTACCCATTCGTCCTCGCCGTCGACCCTCTCCTTAGATGGCTTCGACATCGGTGCTCGCGTTTTATCGATATGAACCTGGCATACGCAGATGGCTTCCTTTTCGGACTGGAGAATGTTCTCGCCGATCTTAGCCCAGTACTGCGCTGCCTGATGACGTTTGCTAAGATCGCGAATCTGCAGCTGAATTTCAAGAAGTGCCAACTGATCTTATGTGGCAGTACTGTGCACCAGCGGCTTCGCGATGTACTTGCGAGTTTTGGTGCGCCGTTCGATGACATCAAAATCCTGTCATGGGCTGTCTACCTTGGTTTCCCCATCGGTCCCGAGGCCCACCTGCACGCCTGGCAATCGGTTGTCCCTGGGTTCCTGAAGCGCGTGCACCAAACTCGGCTGTTGGGTCTTGGCATTGCGAGGTCGGCACTCGCCTTCCAGGTGATGTGTGCATCCAAGTTATTGTTTCGGCTCCAACTTTATCCCCCTGGTCCACTCTTGGTTCACAAGTTTCGGGGAAGTGTTATGCTGTTGACTTCTGGGCCTCGCAATGCAATTTCTTATAACATTGCCACGAAGCTGAAGTCGATCGGCTTTGGCATCGAGTTCGTCGAGATCGGCGCTGTCGCGCAAGCCGCTGCCCCCCGCTTTATGATGAAATGCCCTGATTTCCCTGAAGTGTTTGAGGAGCTCGAAAGGACTCGTGAGGACCCTGAACACATTCCCTATCGGTGGCACCGTGGCTGGAAGTCCTCGTCGTTTCTTGGGCACACGCGGGCGCTCTGGGACAAGTACTCCTCCCTCAAACCGACCATCCTGCAGTGGAACCCGAAATCGATCCAAAGAAAGTTGTGCAAAGGTATTCGAGCTCTTGAGGAATCTGAGCCCGTTCGGGAAACATTTCTGCGGCGCGCGCATTATTTCAGCACGTCCGTTACCCGCCAGCAGATTGATCTTATGTGTAGTATGGTGAAGCAGGTGTGCAAGGCGAGTTCTATGTACATTGGAGTTGCGTCTCTGAGGGTTCTAACGGGTGCGTTCTGCACATCGTCTCGTTTTCATTCTGCCCCCGCTGGATGTTTATTCGGGTGTGCCGGGAAGGATACGGATGAGGATACTGACTCGCTCCGTCACTACGCCCACCGTCCGAAATTGTGTTCGATTATGCATAAGTGGCCTGGTGATCAGCGATGTGTCTCTGAAGGACCTGTGAGCCCCAACTGGTTCCACTCCTCTCTCCTCCTCCACTGTGATTATGCGCCTGCCTGCCTGAAGCGCGCCGTGTGCCTCGATGCGCCCCTGGCCGCCCACAATGCCAGGAGGGTGTCTGGCCGCGGTGCCCCCCAGCAGGTTTTTGAGGCCCGCTTGCGCGTCACTGCCCGCCGCCATAAGAAAATAGCCGATGCATGGTATGATGGAGGACAGCCGAAATCTTGTTTGCTCACTCGCGTTGCTGCCCCTCCTGTCAGTGTTCGTGTTGATGAAGCGCTGCAGAGACGTGCCCCAGGTACGCCGCGCGGCAGGTGGGAGCTCCCAACATAATCCTGGCATCTGGTGCGAGCCACGTTGGACTGCTGGGCGTTCTGCCCACCACCTACCGACAGGTAAACTAAGGAACTCAGCGCGAACTGGCCCCCCCCCAAAAAAATGAACTTGGAAATAACCTTCTACTCAACTCCCTCCGCCCCCAACACAGCACCAAGTACTCAACGGCCTCCTTCTCCAACGCAACACCCGATGCTCAACAGGCTCCCTCCCCAAGATGAACATGAAAATAACCTTCTACTCAACCCCCTCCGTCTCCAACACAGCACCCAGTACTCAACAGCCCCCTTCTCCAACACGATAGCCGACACTCAACAGGCTCCCTCCCCAAGGTGAACTTGAAAATAACCTTCTACTCCACTCCTTCCGTCTCCAACACAGCACCCAGTACTCAACAGCCTCCTTCTTCAACACAACAGCCGATGCTCCACAGGCTCCCTCCCCAAGATGAACTTCAACAGAACCTTCTACTCCACTCCCTCCGTCTCCACCACAGCGCCCAGTACTCGACAGCCTCTTTCTCCAACACAACAGCCGATACTCCACAGGCTCCCTCCCCAATACGAACTTGAAAATAACCTTCTAGTCCACTCCCTCCGTCTCCAACACAGCACCGAGTACTCAACGGCCTCCTTCTCCAACACAACAGCCGATACTCAACAGGCTCCCCCCCAAGATGAACTTGAAAATAACCTTCTACTCCACTTCCTCCTTCTCCAACACAGCACCCATAAACTCAACAGCCTGCTTCTCCAACACAACGGCCGATACTCAACAGGCTCCATCCCCAAGATGAACTTGAAAATAACCTTCTACTCAACTCCTTCCGTCTCCAACACAGCAACCCAGACACAACACCCCGATACACAACACAACGCTTTGTCTTCAACTTACACAACACAACACGAGAACCGAAACTCAAGGCGTTTCCGCCCCCCTTTTCTCTTGGCATCTTCCAAGAGAAAAGGGGGGTTCATGTGGGATGCTGAGGCCTATATATATATATATATTTATATATATATATATATATATATAGTCGCTTCTCTCACTCCGCCGGCCCGTATTGTGCCATCGCAGGCGTTTGTTTGCGCGTTCGTGGCCTCTTGGAAGCCGTTTGTGGGCCTCTCGGAGCTTCTTTTTTGGCCATTTTGCGGTATTTGTGGGACCTCCTGGGCCGTCACGGGGGCCTTTGGGGGGCCTCTTGGAGGTCTCTTGGGGCCTCTCGGGGGCATCTTGGGAGCTTCTTGGGGGCCTCTTGGGGCCTCCAGGGGACCTCTCTGCGCCTAGAGTTCGAAATGTCAGTTCGGGTCCCTCGTTTGGGCCTGCTCTTGGAGCCGATTTGGGAGCCTCTTGGGCAATCTTGGACGCCTCTGTGGCTGTATTGGGGCTCTATTGGGCGCTCTTGGAGGCCTCTTCCGTGTTGGGGCGATCCTGGAAGCCTCTTGGGCAGTCTTGGAGCGCCAGAAAGCCAAAATTGCGAGAACGCCAAAAGCTTTCAAACACAAAAGGAAATCACTCATTTCTGCCTCTGTGGGCCCTTTTGGGAGGTTTCTTGGAGGCCTGGTGGGACGTGTTGAAGGCGCTTTGGGCTGTCTGGAGGCCATCTCTGGCGTCTTGGATCGCTCTTGGACCTTCTCGGACCATGTTGAGCTCTCTTGGAGGCCACTTGAAGCGCTCCTGAAGCGCTCTTGGGAACCTGGCTGGGACCTGCCCGGGACCTGCCGGTGACCTTGCAGGGACCTTGCGGGGACTTTGCTTGGACCTTACCGGGACCTTGCCAAGACTTGCTGGGACCTTGCCAGGACCTTGCTGGGGTACTTTTCGTCCTTGGACCCCCAGGGGCGGCCTTGCGCGCACGAGCTAGAAATATTGTTAACCAGTTACCTGAGATCTTGGCACGCCCTTGGCCCGTTGGGCCGGCGAATTGATCGTCGATTTCAATGTTCCATTATTTCAGCGGTAGCAAAGGCGAATCATGCTAGAGTTTCTTACGTGGCAAGTTTTACCAACCATGCCGGGAAAGCACCATTATAGTACATATACGACCACCCTTCGGGTGATAAGGATGTTGTTGGGTGGGGGAGGGGGGGAACCAATATCTGACTCAATCGATCTCACTATCGATCTCACTCAACGGGACACCACGGGAAACCACGGGACACTAGTCGATCTCACTACCGATCTCACTATCGATTCCACTCAACGGGACACCACGGGACACCGCCGGACACCTCTCGATCTCACTATCGGTCTCATTATCGACCTCATTATCGATCTCACTCAACGGGACACCATAGGACACCACAGGACACCACGGGACTCTTCGGGACACCACATCGATCTCACTATCGATCTCACTCAACGGGACACCACTGGACACCACGGGACACCACGGGACACTAGTCGATCCCACTACCGATTTCACCATCGATTTTACTCAACGGGACACCACGGGACACCTCGGGGCACCACATCGATCTCAGTATCGATCTCACGATCGATCTCACTCAACGGGACACCACGGGACACCACGGGACACCGCGGGACACCGCGAGCCACCGCCAGACGGGCGGGCGGGGGAGAATCATTTGCCTTGACTCGGCCCTAGCAACAGCGGACACCACGGGACACCACGGGACACCGCGGGACACCGCGAGCCACCGCCGGACGGGCGGGCGGGGGAGAATCATTTGCCTTGACTCCGCCCTAGCTGTGGCGGACACCACGGGACACCACGGGACACCGCGAGCCACCGCCGGACGGGCGGGCGGAGGACAATCATCTTGATGTTGCCCTAGCAGCGGCGGACACCACGGGACACCACGGGACACCGCGGGACACCGCGAGCCACCGCCGGACGGGCAGGCGGAGAAGAATAATTTGTCTTAATTTCGCCCTAGCAGCGGCGGACACCACGGGACACCACGGGACACCGCGGGACACCGCGAGCCACCGCCGGACGGGCGGGCGGAGCAGATTCATTTGCTTTGACTCGGCCCTAGCAACAGCGGACACCACGGGACACCACGGGACACCGCGGGACACCGCGAGCCACCGCCAGACGGGCGGGCGGGGGAGAATCATTTGCCTTGACTCGGCCCTAACAACGGCGGGTTCATTCCTCTCGCGCGCCCACGCAGCTTCCCCTCGCCCGCACGCACGACACGAACGAAACGAAACGATTTCCCGATTGGGGGACTCCGTTCCATTGCGATTTCACCCCCCAACCTCCGACTTCTTACTGTAGGGTCACTCTTGCGTGCAGCCAGCAAGGAGGGACCCTAGGATCGAGACGCAACGCCCGAGATCGCCGACAGATCTTAGAAAGCACTTTGCTCAGGGCCGAGACCCCAAGACATCGGATTGATGTCCATGCTTGTTTGATTGCCGCACGCTTGTCTATTATGCGTTTCGCTACCAGGCGTACTTCCCATGTGTTTCCACGTCTTTGCGCAGCCGCAGCCTTCCTTCCCCTCCTCTGCCGCTTTGCGAATCAGCCCAGACTGGCCTGGCGTAGCTGCAGCCAGCCATGCGATGCGCTGCCGCTTAGGCAGACGTGCTTTGAGGGGGCATCATGGCTGTGCGAAAGTGAAGGGTGAGAATTACAGAGAGGGAGAGAAGGAGAGAGAGAGAGAGAGAGACCGGCAGAGAGAGAGAGAGAGAGAAATATACAAACAAATAAAGACAGGCAGAGCAGACAGGTAGACAGACATAAAGAGAGAACGAAAGAGATGGAGCAAAACAGTGTGTGGGGGTGCGAAGCAGAGATAGGGAGAGGGATAGAGGAGCGAGAGAGAGCGAGCGGCGAGCGAGAGAGAGAAAGAGAGACAGAGAGCAACGGTGGGAGAGAGAGCGAAGAGTTCTTGACGTTTCGCTTCACTTCCTCGTTTCCTGGGGTTCTCCTGTATTCGGTTCCACTGCCCATGCTTTTGCAGCGATCAGCTGCTCCTGGGGTTCGCCATCGCCTTCCATTCTGTCCTCCTTGCATTTGCAGCGATCAGCTGCCGCTCCTCATCATCCCTTGTTCCGTCACTCCTGGCACTGTTTCACAGCTTGCAGCCGCCCCACGGGCAGCCCAACACGTGCTGCCCCTAGTCGCGTTGCAGCTCCTCCTTGTCGGCGCCAGGTGGCCCCTCTCCCTGTTCAACGTGCAGTCAGTCTGCCTGCGCTTGCCCTCGCCTGGGGGCCTCTGACCTGCCCGCTCGAGGGCGCGGGGCGGCCGCAGCCCGGCCAACCCCGCTTCCCCGCACTTGAAATCCACGGGGGAGGTCCCGGAGCGGCCGCAGCCCGCCCGTCTTCCATTTTTTTTTCGCGGTGTTTGTCTCCTACGTGTCGGCGTTCCTCTGCGCGTTCTACCTGGTTCCTGGATGCCGTTTTCTTCTACGACTGCTACTCACCCGCCGCTCCTGTTCGTCTCGTTAGCGCGTTCGTTCCCCCTGGTGGTCCGTTCGCTGTTCTACGTCGTGGAGACCTACCGGGTCCTGTGCTACGTGTTTGGCAAAGTACCTGGGGAATCGTTGGTCCGTTTCGCCCTTTTCCTTCCTGGTCACCGCCGTCCCGGGCAAGTGTGGCACTCATCCATCGTCGCCGTGGGGTCGCTCTTCCATTACATCTGCGTCCAGTTCGGCACCCACATGGACGTGCTCCCGGTGCCGCGTGGCGCCGTTGGCGCCATGATGGCTGCGCTGAGCTCCGTCTCGCTCTGTGCTTGGCGTTGCTCGCTGTTCTGTTTTTCCTCAGCTTGTGGCACGGCCTGCCCCTGCTTGCGCGGCTTTCGACTCGCTTCGCGCGCCCGCGTGCCAAAAAGTGCCCCCGCCAGCCCATCCAGGAACGATGCCAAGGCGAGTTGCTTCTGAGAGTCTCCTCGGATGTCTCTTGGGAGCCTCTTGGAAGTTTCTTGGAGCGTTTTGGGAGCCTCCTAGCGGTCCTGGAGGCCTCCTGGAGCTTCTTGGGTGCCTCGGGGAGCCTCTTGGGGCTTCTCGGGAGCCACTTGGAAGCCTTTTGGGCGCCTCTTGGGGCCTCCTTGGCGCCTATTGGGGCCCTCTTGAAGCCATCTTGGGGCACTCTTGGGAGCTTTCGAGGCGCTCTTGGGGCCATCTTGGAGGACATCGATCAGAGAACGGGATGGTCGCAATTCGCGCCCCCTTTCGGGAGCCCCAAGAATCCCCTCCTGGACCCTCTTGGGGCGTTTTTGGGCGCTCTTGAGGCCTTCTTGAGACTCTCTTGGGCCCCTCCTGGGGCCTTTTCGGGCCATCTTGGAGCCATCTTGAGGCTTCGGAAGGCTATCGGAAGCGAACGAGCGACGATGCACAAATCATTGGCTTCCCTATGGTTCTTGAAAGTTGTCGGTTTTTGTTCGGGGCCTCCGTGAAAGTTTCGGAGGCTTCTTGGAGTCGTCTTGGAGCCTTCTTGGGGTTTCTTGGAGCATATTGGGAACCATTTTGAAGCATCCCGGGCTATATAGCCATTTTAGAGGTCAATTTGGGCTCTCGGAGACCCTCGTGGCGCCATCTCGGGCGAACGATACCTTCTGACACCTCGCTGGGCGCCCCGTCCAGGTCCAGGGGAGGGGTAGGGGGAAGGGTCAAGACTCCCTCCCCGCCCGCAAGCTGTCTCGCTCACTCCCACCCGCCCTCCCAACACATACGTAGCACCCAAGCCTGGCCCGAGCCGCAGCATATTCAGCAGTCGTCTTTGGATGGGCAGCTACTGGGGTCGAATCCGCCGCCGCCGCCGCCCGCATCCGCCGCCGCCGCCGCCCGCAGCCGCCGGCGCCGCGCCGCCGCCGCCGCCGCTGTCCGCCGCCGCCCGCAGCCGCCCGCCGCCGCCGTCCGCCGCCGCCGCCGCCGTGCGGCCCGCCCGCCGCCGCCGCCGTCGCCCCCGTTGCCGAATCGCCGCCGCCGCAGCCGCTGCCGCCGCAGCCGCTGCCGCCACCGCTGCCGCCGCCGCCGCCGCCGCCACCGCCGCCGCCGCCGCCGCCGCCCCCGCCGCCGCCGCCGCCATCGCCGCCGCCACCGCCACAGCCGCCGCAGCCGCTGCCTCCGCCGCAGCCGCCGCCGCCGCCAAGTGTACTCTTGCTTTGTTCTTTGACAGGGATGGTGGGGGGAGGCCGCATCGGGTTCGCTGCGCATGCTCCGAATGTTGAGGCAGTGTGTGTTTTGTATTGTTTTTAACAAGGGATGGTGCGGGGGGGGTGCCCGCATTGACCCTGGTTGGCTCCCAGTCGCCTGGGGGAGGGGGTGTACACTAATAAGGAACAGTGATCAAGTTGCCCACCCGCCCACAAACCGTCTTGCTCACTTCCACCCGCCCTCCTTACACATAAGTAGCACCCGAGTCTGAGCATGTTCAGCGGTCGTCTTTGGATGGGCAGCTACTGGGAACCCAAGCCGACCCCAGGTGCGCGACGCTTGGGCGAGGTGCGCCGCTCGTGCCAGGGATGCTTGGTGCGTCAGATGAACCACGTGTTCCGAGTGCGCCAGGTGTGCCGCACACCCCCGCCACGCCAGGTGCGCCGCGCTCGGGGCACGTGCAGAGTGCGTCAGGTACGCCTGCGCACGTCACAGCGCACATCGGGAAACATGCCGGCCCCCGCCATCCTTGTCGAAAACCGGTGCCCATCATTGTGTCTGGTGGGCCTGCGCACAGCAGACCACGCGCCACCACCCCCGCCGTCCCTGTCAAAAACAATTCGGCAGTGATCGCGAGATGGCCGCGCACGATCCAGATGTAGCCGCGAGGTGCATGTTGCATACATTTGTTTGTCCGGGATGGCAGCCCTGCGCACAGCAGGGAATATGCTGACACCCCCGCCGCCCTTGTCAAAAACAATACAAAGTGCTCGCGGGCCTCACGAACATGACTCGAGACTTCGCCCCAAAGTGTACCTCGCATGATTTTTGGCAGGGATGGTGGGGGGGGCGCATCGGAATGGCCGCGCATGCTCCAAATGTGGAGGCAGAGTACGGTTTGTATTGTTTTTTTGACAAGGATGGATGGGGGGCGGGTAGGCATGGTGTCGACATAGTTTCGGGTTGGCCTCGGGTCGCCTGGGGGAGGGGGTGTATACTAATGAGGAACAGTGCTAATTTTCTCCCCGAAGGGGAAAGGGGGTGGAAGAGGAGTCTCCCTAAACCACCTACGCGCAGAAGGCTGGTGGGATTTTGATAACGAGTCGTCGTCGACATCGCCCCCACCGTCGTCATCATTGCCCGCAGCCAGTTTAGCTCAAGGTTTGCCATCGTGTCCAAGGTGGCAAGCGGGCCAGCCGGGCGCTCTCGGCCGTGGGCGGGCGTTTGGGGCGCCGGCGCCCGCATTTGGCGGGGCAGGAGGTTGTGGTGAAGAGCCAGGCTGCGGGAGCTGACCGAGATCTTGCGCAGCACGTGCGCACTTCAGCGAGCGGAATGCGTCAGATGAGCAAAATGAACCCGTACCGCTACCCTTCCCTCGTTCCCCCTTTTTTGGGCCTCCTAAGAGGCCCTCGTCGCCAGCGCTGGATTCGCTTCGAAATTTTGGTCAGAACGCACCCTGAGAGAGGTCCAGGGAGTAGCTGTACGGGTACCTTTTGGTTTCCCCCATGTGGTGCCTGTGCTGCGGCTGCGCGTGCTGGAACCGACCGTGCGGCGCAACAAAGGCCGCGCAGCTCTTCGGCTTCATCCTGCGCTAATCGGTCGGGGTGCAGGACCAGGAGCTCGGAGACGGCGTGGAATGTGTGGCAGGTGTTTCTGCAGCTTCCGAGGGCACCGCCTCGGGGAGTCTGGCTGGCGCGGTCGGGGCCCAGCAGGGCCAGAAACTTGTCCGATTGCACCAGGGCGATGCGCAGCCGTGTCAGGAGATTGCGCGTGACGTCGACGGCCGACGGCAGCAAAGTTGAGAAGCGTGCCCGAGGACGGCCGCGCGGTGAGCGCGCAGGAGTCGATCGTACGCTGCGCGGGCGGCACATTCGGTGCGTGGCGCGGTGCCGCAGATCGGCGGCCGAGGGCCGTGAGGGAGAGGGGTGCGCAGAAGGGTCCGGGGGCAGCGCGGTGGCCTGGAGCCAGATGCAGGCACAGCTGGCGGAGGACGCGCCCTCCCTCGGCCAGGAATCGAATGTGGTGCAGCGCGCGGGGGCCGCGCCTGGCGCGCGCTGGGCAGCGGCGCAGGCGCTCACAGACCGTTCGGCAGCTGAGTGGGCCGAGGAGTGGGCGATGGGCCAGAGATCAATAGGAAGTGGGCCTCCGAGGTCATCCAGGGGCACTTCTGTCAAGGCGAGCGTGGATCCCGGCGCCGTCGCGAGGACAGAACCTCTCGCTGTGACATCCCCCCCTTCCATCCGCCCCGCGTTGGACCCGCAGGTCACCTGCGCGCCGTCTGCTTATCCGACCCTCTATCCGACAGAGTGCCATCTCCAGGAAGCATTAGTGCTCGCGCGGGAGGAGCTTGGTCGCTTCAAGATGGGATCAGCCGACTGTTTTAGGAAAAGCCCAGGGGACAGAGGAGCCAAAGAAGCTCAGTGTAACATTTTTGGGGGCAGTGCCGCTGCAAAGTGCAAGAGGTGTTAATGTCCGCCCCCTCGCCCAGCACGCGCGATGCCAGTCCAAATGGGCGGCCGCGCAGGCAAAGGCTGCGATTTCGCTACTCGCGCTGCCAGGACCTCAGTCGTGGCAGAGATGTTCAAAAGCTTGTGCCTCGGTGGTTTGCCTGGACCTATGGAGGCTGGCCTGGATGATGGCCTAGAGGTCAAAGACTTGTTTCTTGGCCTCTGCCGGGCTGCCAGGCAGCAGCTCAAGCAGGGTCCCATCCTAACCGAGCATGCGACATGCGCGCGCATCATGGGCCTCCAAAGAGGAACCTCAGGTCGGCCCCGTCTGGCCCGTTCCTGGGGTGCCCCGTTGGACCATGTGCCGCGCGGGCGTTTTCAACGTTGGCTTCAAAGGCGTCTTGGAATTTGTTGACGCAGACCCAGCGCGCCTTCAGTCACCAATGCGCAGGGGGTGACTGGAAGTCGGGCAGCCTGTCCTTGCCTCAGAAGGGGACATGGACAACCCTATGCGCGATGTTTGCTGCGTTGGCGATTTCCCCCTCCATGAATCCACGCTCTGGCGCAGTCAAGCCTCTAGAGCGTATACAAGACACTGTTTGGGCTATCTTCGATGCAGCGCGCGGTGTCGGCCTTGCCCCCAAGCGTCGCGACGCCAAGATCCCGCCTGTCTTGCGTGGCAAGGGCCTAATGATACGTAAAGGGAAGTACCCAGAAGGTCAGATTACTAGCACCCTTCCCGGCGACTGGGAATATGGTTTTGACGCGCGCGCATCCAGAAGATCCCAGTAATTACCGCGGATTTCTATGTAGGTTCAATGGCAGCCAAGCTCTGCTCGGTAATGAAGGGCGCGCAATCAGGTCTCATTTCTGCGCGAGAGTTGTTCGCCCCCCGCAAGGCTCTCTCCCTTCGGCAGAAAGTGTAGTGCGGAGAAGTCCTAGCTAGTGCCGTCCTGTTTTACGCTCGCGCGGCCTGGGGGCCACTCGCAGGCGCGCTACGCAGGAAACTCTGCAGGGCCTACGCTCCAGTGCATCGCCCGGCTCTTCAACTACCTAGCACTAGTCGCGATCGCGCGCTGATCTCCTATCTCGAGGTCTCCTGTCGGGTCCAGCGCCTTCCGCTTAGCGTTGTCCAGGCCGTTTCTAGATTGCGCTACCTCCCTAGGCCCCGGGCCCATGCCGCTCCCCTCGCCGGGCTGCCTCACGACATCCTTGCCCCTCACGGTCCCTCTCGGGCTCTTGGGCACCCAGTTGGTGCGGGCTGTCAGCGGCTATTTTGCCGCATTGAGCCCGCGGCTGCGCCCCGGGACCCAGCTCGGCAAGAATGAGTCCAGATGGCCAGACGTGGTGCTCACAGATCTTTCAGCACGATGCGCATTGCAGCGCACAGAGCCAAGGTCAAATTTAAGGACGATTGCCACAGAGGGCTGCGGCAGCGTGCGCTTCACAAAATCACCATCTGCGCAACGCTACGCGACACTCCACCGCCCCCGAGCGCGGCCCACAGGTGTCCGCTCTGCAATTCAGGCTGCGATCACGAGGACCTATGACACGCGCGTCGGAAAGGCGCGCCCGGCTCCCCCCTCGCGCCTGCCACCATGGCAGCGGGATCCTTGTGTTAGGTGTGTCGCACCGAGTTTGGGTGTCCTGGGCGGCACCTGCTGGCCAATTCATTCCCAAGACCCTCGCCTGACGAGGCGACGGGCAGCCGCGGCCAAGCCCTGCAGCAGGCCGCTGCTAACAGGGCCACCTGTAGGACCATTGCGCCCAGCGATCAGCCGCAAGAGCGCATTGATTTACTATTCCTGAGGCTCGGCCGATGCCTGAACCGCCAGAACCACCGCGACTCGAGCCCGCTCGGCCCCTTCGCCTGGATGAGTGTCGGCACGCCGACCCCGCCCCGAGCGCAGTCGCATGTTCGTCCTTCGCTTCTTACTTAGCCACCGCCGCTCGGGCGACCTGCAATTCCATTCCATTTCGAAGCCGCCCGTTCGGAGAGGCCAGCTCGGGTCACCACTCTCAGCCTCGTCGTCGTTGGTCATCCGACGCTTGGCGACTTCACTCGTAAAGATACCATCCGATGGCGGTTTCTCGCATACGCTCAGGCCGAGTGGCCGTGATAGGTGTGGGACCTCTTTGCGAGATTTTGAGCGCAGCCAGGTTCCAACTACCACTTGGAGAAGCGGATGCCCCCGCACTTTGCGTTCGATCGAACAGTTTTGGTTCCTTACTTAACTGAGCGCCAGGGGGCGATCACAAGGTGCGTCCACGAAGCCCGACTTCAGGGGGTCCAGCTATTCTCGGACACCCCTTCCCGTCCTTGGCGCCCGCCCCATGCGCCCTCCAGTTGAATGCTGCTTGGGGCCCGTGCTCTATTGCGCCAGGCCGGGGTCTCCTCTCATGACTTGCACCAGTGCGTGCTAGGAGCCCCCTTCACGCAAGTAATGTACTCTCGTGGCGGTGCATGCACCGATCCTAGGCCAGGCCCTGGCGACCATGGGCAACCAGTGCCGATGCAATTACAGGGGGGTTCTTTACCCCAGAAAGGGTTTGAAGCTGACGGCAACTAACGCACCGCGCACGACAAAGTGCACCAGACCATACTCACAGAAGAGCGCCAGCGCTTCCCAACCATCGTACCTGGGAGTACCCCCCCCTTTTGGGAGCTGGCATTCCCACGCAGAAGATTAACCCCTACCGGCTGGACCTTGAGCAACGAGGCCCAGCTATGTCGGGAATTGTACATTACCCGCGCCACAGACGATTGGCGACCAAATGGTTTAACCAAATTGAACGCCTGATTGGATCTCCGTGAGCCGACCCAAGCTTTGGGAATTGTCTGCGTGATTCAAGATAGGGGGCCTGGAGATTGTCGGGGGGGCCCACTTCCACCTTTCTAAAGCTTGTCAGCGCCCTACCGCGCGCCGTGAGCCCCTCCGAGGGGAACAACGCACAGCCCACTGTGTTCCGCGCCCGAGATCGACGACAGTGTACGCCCACGCTAAGAAGCAGTAAGCTGTGTGGTTTGGGAAGCTCTTTCCAAACGCGATGTTGACAGGAGCTGTCCAAAGGCACTCCTGTTCAAAATTCCATTGCCATAGTTTACGTCCTTCTCCAGGTGTATTCGCTCACCTCAAAAGCAGTACCCCACAAGCGTTCAGTTCACGCCTCTCTTGGCCTAGGGCGTGTGCGCCCTCAGGGTCACCTACTTTCGGATGTAGCGCCGCCTTGACTTGAATTGCTGCTGCATATATCATAATCATGCCTCTTTCTCGTCGCAAGCGTGGTATGGGCTTCCAGACTCAGCCCTCATGGACCGACCAGCTGGCCGAGGAGGAGGCAGAGGCTGGGGCAGGGGTGAGGACGAGGGGAGAAGAATCCAGGTTTTCGGCTCCGATTTCCTGAGAATCCGTCGCCCGGGCGGCGCGCCGTTCCCTTGAAGAGGAGCAAGCAGTCAGGAGAATGATGCGTTCCACGATTCTGTAAATGTTCACGGTTTCTGGGATTCCCTCTTGTTCCGCGCGGGGCTCCGGAAACGAGGTCCGCCAGATGCCCCAGGATTCCCGAACCGCATCATGAGCCAGTCTCATAATGTTATCATCTTCGTCCAGCGGTCACGAATTCTGGCTCAGCGTGTCGCGAAGCTGGCTCTGCCCGATGCTCTTCGGAACGACACTCTATCCACGTTCCAGCTCAAAAGTGTCAACGACAAGGCTTTTCGGAAAGCGCGAGGGAACGCCCGCCCCGCGGAGCGGAGCGACACGCCATCCGCTTGCAGGGCATAGCGTGTCGTTGGGACCGCCGCCGCCACACGCTAAGAACACATTTTCCGACGCGCCTTTCCCTATTTTCGGCGGCGCGCCCACAGGGAAAGTGAGAGGGGGCAGGCCTTCTCAGAAGATGTCGGAGCTTCTTAGAAGCCCTCGCGCCCTGTGGGAAACCGCTTGTGGGTTCGGAGAAGGCTCATAAGGCTTCTCAGACGGCGCGAAAGCCCCGACACCTTCCTAGAAGGCCCCCTCACCCCTCACTCCTTCCCTGGGCGCGCCGCCGACTCGAGACGAGGACATCCAAAGGCCCCCGAACCTCGACCTTCGAGATTCGAGCCTCAAACCTCGAATCTCGAGTCCGCAATCCCGCGAGCCTCGTCCCCCTCCCTCCCGGGGAGGGAGGGGGACGAGGCCCGCGGATTTTCGGAGGAAGGAGAAGGGATTGAAATGGAGGCGGAGGTGTGAGGTGAGGCGGATCTGGGGAGGGAGGAGGAGGTGGGAGGGAGGATGTGCGAGGAGAGAGTTCCAGTCTCCCTCCCAGGGGTGGGGGGGGGGATGCACCCCTCCGGGGCGGCGACCGCCGCGCTGCGTCGGAGGCGTCGGCGCCGCCGGTCGGCCATGCTGGGCGCACAGCGCTTGCCCGCGCGGGACCCGCAGGCGCGCGCCCGCGGCGGCCGTGGGCGAGGAAGGGCCCTCCGAGCAGGGAGGGGGCGGAGCCCCAGGCGTCGTCGGCGCCGTGGAAAAGTCGCCATGGAGGGCTAAAAGTGACGACGCTTACAGGATTTGGATGACCCGCTCGGATTACTACTTGATCTGGCGGCCCCATTAGGAGGGAGGGCCCGCCTGATATTTCCTTACAACTCAGTAGCAGGCGAGGTTCCTGCTCGAGACTTCCCCAAGACCACCAAGTGGGTGTGTGATTGTGAGTGAGAGCGTACATGATGCTGCTGATGATGGTGGCATTGTGATAGTGATGGTGATGGTGACCCTTACAGGATGGCGATAGTGATGATGGTGGTGTGGCGATGATGATGGTGATGGTGGTGATGGTGGTGATGATGACGATGATGATGACGATGCTGATGCTGATGCTGATGCTGATGCTGATGCTGATGATGATGACGATGACGATGATGATGATGATGACGGCGGTAATGATGACGATGGTGATGGGATAGTGATTGAGTGTGTGTCTGTATGTGAGTGAGTGATGATGTTGTTGGTGATGATGGTGATGAGTTGATGATAGTGCCGATGATGATGATGATGATGATGATGATGATATGGTTGTTGCAATACAATGATGCGTATGATGATGATGATGATGATGATGGTGATGGTGATGGTGATGGTGATGATGATGATGATGATGCTGATGATGTTGATGATGCTCATGATCAAAATAATCATGGTGATGGTGATGACGACGATGATGATAGTGATGGTAATGGTGGTGGTTTGTGCTGTTCGTTGTGTGTGGTGCGTTGTGAGTTGTGTGATGTGTGGTGTGTGGTGTGTGGTGTGTGTATTGTGCGTGTGTGTTCGTGTGGTGTGAGTGTGGGTGTGCTTGTGTGTGAGAGTGTGTGTGTGTGGTTGTGTGGTGTGAGTGTGGGTGGGATTCGTAGCCGCTGGCTCAAGCCCTTCTGGCTCAAGCCGTCTCGACTCGAGGTGGCTTGCGCAGCCTGGGTTCCGCGGCCCGGCGGGCGCGCCCTCGGGAATCCGGCGGCGGCTTGGACGGGGGGTCTTGCCTTCTGCTTGTTCGCTGCCCCGTGATTGGGGGAAGGAATCGGGAAGGAACTGTATTGCCTCCAAGTCCAGAGCGGTGTCTCCTGTGCTGGCAACATATGCCTCGTGTGGGGTGCCTCGTAGAGCTGCAGGCGGGCCTGGCCAGCTCCGTGGCGACCCAGGGACGGTCGCCAGGAACATTGGCCAGGCGCAACCCCCCCGAAGGGAAGCGGATTGCAGCAGGCACGGAAGAAATAAGGGTGCGGGGGGTGGGAGCGCTAGACCCCGACCCTAGGAACAGGGCGCCTGCGCGCGAGCCGAATCCAGCAAAACGCATGAGGAACCCGAAAGGAAGACGAGCCGAATCTCGCGACCCCGCAGAAGCCCCTTTCCCGAGTGCACAGCCCCCTAAGAAAGGACGCCTTCTGCCTGTTCGATGCCCCGTGACTGGGGTAAGGAATCGGGAAGGAACTGGATTGCCTCCAAGTCCAAGACGGTGTCTCCTGTGCTGGCAACATATGCCTCGTGTGGGGTGCCTCGTGGAGCTGCAGGCCGGCCTGGCCAGCTCCGTGGCGACCCAGGGACGGTCGCCAGGAACACTGGCCAGGCGCAACCCCGAGAAGGCGAGTTTTTACAAGCTCCCAGTGAGGCGCCTCCACAGAGGCATAGGTGAAACGCGCGGCTGGTGATGAGTGATGGCTGGGACCGCCACGCCACTCGAAGCTGTAGACACGGCGCGTAACAGCTGATCGCACCGTTCTGAATCTGAGAAGCGAGCGTAAAATGCTCGCATGGTTTCAGGGGCCGACCAGCCGCCCTGAGCCTGCACCAGCTCTTCCGGCAAGCAGCGCACTATCTTGTACCCGTGGGCGCCGCCTTTTCGCAGTGAGTGTGTTCCCACTGCGGCAGTCGGACAGAACTGCGAAAGATTACGGCGGAAAGAGTCGCAACTCATGGGGCGGGGCTCCACCAAGTGAATTGCGCAAAACGCGGGCGCATCCGGGTCGGAACCCCAGCGCGAGTCCCGGTGCACCAGCCACCCCCGCAGGAGGTGGCCAGGGCATAGGCTGGGGGGTCGACCATCTTTGGGATGTGGCACGCCATGCCTTGCCCGAAAGGGTCGTTCTTTTGGCGGGCGACACACATAGACGCGAAATTTTCGCGCAAAGAGATGTCTCGACGCCGGGGCGCGAGAGTCTCGGAACACCTCCGGACGCCGAAGAAAGACAGGGCTGCTATAGCGACGTCCCGGACGGCGGCCAGGCTGCCTGCTTTGAGGCGAGCGGCTTGGTAACGCCGCAATTCTTCCAGAGATACCGGGCGCTTCGCGTGTGACCGTGAATGGTCGGCCCGCTTCTTCAGACCTCGGCCGACCGGTCCGTCCATGCACTGTTAAATTGTGTTGTTAAGTTGCGCAGCTGGTGCCAACAGCGCATTGCAGCGCGCAGATTCGTGACGGATGACCAGGACCGGCCGTCCACCTGGGCAAACAACAGCATGAATCTCACGTCTGAGTCGCACGGCAAAAGTTGCAGCCCTGAGAAATTTTCGAAATAATTTACGGCAGTGCGCAGGGAACTGCTGTACCGCTTCTTTGTGCTCTCCTCCAAGGCTGCTTGGAGGCAGCAGTGAATTGCTGATGTAGCCCTACTGCGGCGCGCCCCCTGTCCCGCAGAAGTGCCCTCGCGACTTAAAGACATGAGGTCGGGGCCCTCACTCAGAAGCTGGCGCGCGCCTGGTGCGTCCACCAGCGGAGCTCGAAGTGGTTCGCGTTGCAGCGCGGGGGCCCCGACAGGCCCGCGCGACGTGCCAGGGCGCCAGCGTGCGTCGCCGGGGCGGGATTCCCCCAGAGGCACCGCGGATGCCTGCGAAGGCGCAGCGCGAGGCCCCCCGACATGCGGTCTGTCGGCCGCCGGCCCGGGGCGATCGAAATCGTCGCGGCGCAAGCAGACGGGGCCAAGGCGTTGGCGGCGCGCGGGCTCTGGCGATCCTGGGCCGCGCTTCATCTTGAGCCCCCGAGGCCTTAGGTCGCTGCGGCCATTCCTTGTCGACCAACAGGACGGGGGGGGCGGCGGCGACGGTGTTTCCCCCCCGCCGAGGGGGCCAACAAGTGCACCAATCGTACGTTTTCTTTCACGTTTACCTGGCGGTCGTGGGCCGCCTTTGCCCTGCCGTGCGCGGCCCCCGGGACATTGGGCTTCGGCAGAACTTATTGCCTCTGGTGCGCGGATCCGGAAAACCACGCGCAACGAGGAGGTGTTTTTTCCCGGAAAGGGCTCGAGCCCAGGGTTCTCTTTTAGAGGTTTACCCCCGGATCTGACGGCTGATGGGCCGGCAAAATTATTCTGCGATAAATTACGCGCGGGAGTAGGGCCGGCGGAATTATTTTTGAGGATGTCCCTCGCGAAACGCTTGTTTTTCATATTTTGTTGACGATGTCTCGAGCGAAACGCTGGTTTTGCAGAGTTGGGGATGTCTCGAGCGAAACGCTTGTTTTCAGAATTTGTTGAGGATGTCTCGAGCGAAGCGCTGGTTTTGCAGAGCCGACCGCGACGCGGAAAAGCGCTCCGCGCGCAAGAATTCCGATGATGTTTCGCGCGCGCCGCGTCCCGCGCGCAGGAATTTCGAGGATGTCTCGATTAATTCGTTCGTTTTGCCAGGATTTCTTTGAGTTTTGGCAGGGTGTCTCGAGCGAAACGCTTGTCTTTCATCATCTGTTGAAGACGTTTCGAGCGAAACGCTGGTTTTGCAAAATTGGGGGATGTCTCGAGCGGGGGCCTCGTGGGGGTCCTCGTGGGGGGTCCAGAATTCAGAGGATGTCTCAGGCGAAATGCTTGTTTTCACGTCCCGCTCGCAAGAATGTTGAGGATGTCTCGCGCGTGCCGCGTCCCGCGCGCAGGAATTCTGAGGATGTTGGCAGGATGTCTCGAGCGAAACGCTTGTCCCCAGCACGTTCCGTAGCGCGTCCCCTTGGCACGTCCCGCGGTGCGTCCCCATGGCACGTCCCTTGGCACGTCGCTTGGCGGGTCCCTTGAGACGTTCCGCGTCGCGTCCTCCTGGTATGTCCCCTTGTCAATTAGCTCTGGGGCAGCTACTATGTGTTCAGGCAGCTCGAGCTTAAGGTCCAGATCATTTCGGTCAGGACTCGGATGCTAAGGAGGACTCGATCCACGAGGCTATACAGCACAATCGCGGCATGGCACATCGCAATTCGGCACGGCGCAGCAAAGCGCAGATTTCGGCACGGTACATCAAGATCGATACACTCAGCATTGCAACTTGGCACGTTCCGTGGGGCGTCCCTTGACGAGTCCCCCTGGCACGTCGCGTGGCGCGTCCCCTGGCACATTCCGTGGCACATCCATTGGCAGTTCCGTAGCGCGTCCCCTTGGCACGTCCGGCGGTGCGACCCCATGGCACGTCCCCTGGCACGCCGCCTGGCGCGTCCCTTGGGACGTTTCGCGGCGCGTCCTCCTGGCATGCCCCCTTGTCAAGTAGCTCTGGGGCAGCTAATATTTGTTCAGGCAGCTCGAGCTTAAGATCCAGATCAGTTCGGTCAGGACTCGGATGCAAAGGAAGACTCGATCCACGACGCTATTAGAGCACAACCGCGGCATGGCACATCGCAATTCAGCACGGTGTAGCACAACACAGCCCTCGGCACGGTACATCAAGATCGATACGATCAGCATTGCACTTGCCCGTCACCCAATCAGGTGTCTTTGAAAACGTTGCCATGCGTTACATTTCTATATTCCTTTCCGGGTTCGTGGGTCGATCATGTCTTCCTTGCTAGAGGGGCAGAAAAATGATGTAATCGTACGTCTTTTACACAGGATTGCGCTGCATGTGGCCGCCGGGGCCGCGGCCCCGGAACCTGGTGATTTCTGTGCCCCCCAGCAATAACTGATGTGCATGGCGCGCATGCCCAGCGACCGCCGACCCGCGCCCGCCGACGATCCCCGGGCGGGGCCGCGTAGGAAGGAAGGGGGGGGGAGGGAGCGGGAGGAGCGAAAGCGAAGGGCAGGCGAGGGGCGGAGACGGCAGGGCGACAGGGGGCGCTCTTTTTTCTCGGGAAAGGGCGCCGGCCCAGGGTTTTCTTTTAGTTGGTAAACCTGTCCCCGGTGCCTCAACTGAGGCGGGCCGGCGGATTCTTTCCCTGGTAAATCTCGAGGTCGAGGTGGGCCGGCGGATTAAAATTTGAAGGTGTCTCAGGCGAAGCGCTTGTCTTTGAAATCCCGATCGATAAATCACAGGGCGCGGGCCACTCTTTCGCGTGTTGAGGATGTCTGGAGCAAAACGCTTGCTCCGCAGAGTTACCGAGGATGTCTCGAGCGAATCGCTTGTTTTGTAAAACTTGAGGGATCCGGGCGCCCCAGAGATCTGCCTTCTCCAGGTGCGCGAACCCGACCTTCAGAGCCAGATCAGTTCGGTCAGGGCTCGGATGCAAAGGAGGACTCGATCCATGGCACAATCGCGCCATGGCACATCGCAATTCAGCACGGCGCAGCACGGCACAGCCCCCGGCTGGGAACATCAAGATCGATACCTTCAGCATTGCATTCGCCCGTCACCCAATCAGGTGTCTTTGAAAACGCTGCCGTGTGTTAGAGTTCTATATTATTTTTCCGGGTTCGTGGTTCGATCATGTTTCCAAGGTGCGCACCGGGCGCGGCCGCGGACGGGGTCGCGGGGGCCGGCCCGGGGCGCGCGCCCGCTTCAAACGCGGGCGCGCGGCGGAAGAAAGAAAGGGCACGCGCTGGGGACAGCCCGGCAAGGACTCCGCCGGGAGGCGCATGAATTAAAGCTCTCGCCCCGGACAATGGCGCTGTTAAGAGAACAAACACATGCGCATAACCATGCGCGCACCCAGCGGGGCGCCCACGGGCCGGGGGCTGGCGCCGACTTGCGCGAGTCAGCGGCTGTAGGGGCAGTCCGCCGCCCAGTGTTTGTCGCCCTTGGTCCTGCCTGCCCCCTTGCATTTTGGGCAAGTGAGCGCGCGGCGTGTGCCGAGGGGCTTGCGCGTCGTGAAATTATGCTTCACCGCTCCGCGGTTCGAGTGCAAGAAGTTGCGGCGCTCCTCGGACATGAGCGCCTCGATTGCTGTCGGGTTGGTTTTGCTCTTCTCCGAAAGCCAGCCTTCGATCTTAGCGAGGCTAGAGTTATTATTAGCAAAAACGCGCAGCTCGACGAACAAAGCGCCAGCTTCCCTTTTCTTGGCGGCTCGTTTGGAAGACTCGCCGGCGGCTGGGGATGGCGACCCCCCCCGCTCAACGGGGCCCGAAGCGCGGCTGGGCCTGCCCTGCTCTGGGGCCTGTGCCTCTGAGCTCCCAAACACTTGCCCAGAGGCGCTGGCGCCGGCGCTGTCCGAGGAAGCGGTCGCAGCTTTCGTCTCCAAGACCACGGACCCCATAATCAGATCGATTCCGAAGTCGCGGAGCAGCAGCTCGCTGTCGAGCGCTACCGCGGCCGATGGCTTGATGCATCGACGCTTAAAACTCTTGATGCATTCGTACACGCACGGCATCAAGGCCCGTTTCTGGGCAGCGTGCTTCGCCGGCGCAGCCTTCTTCTTGTTTGCTAGAACCGTCGCGCGCTTCTCGATTAAATAGTAGAGAGCCAAAATGACCCGGGCCAAGGCGCGAACGGCAAGGTCGCTACTCTCTGCGCGCTCGCCCAAGTGCACTTGCAGCCGGTCGGGCCCCCCGCCCTGTTCGGGGAAGCACAGCTGTTTCCAAGTGGCCCGGGCCGCGCGGCGCAAGGCTGCGCTGCCCTTCAGCGCGGGCAACTCCGAATTAGCTGGGTGCGCGGCGTGCAAAGCGCAAGTGGTGGCCATGGGATCTTTCGGGCCAGCGAGGGACTCAGCGACGGACTCCTCTATCTGGTCGGTGTCAACCATGATCACAAACCACGCCCGACTGATCTGGTCGAGGCTAAGATCGCGCAACACCTTGCGGAACGGAAGCTCTGCTTCTGCTTGGGCCTCTCCGACGGCGCGGGCGGCAGCGACGCCGATGGTTCCATCGACGGCGACCTCCTTGGCGACGATGGCGAGCACCGCTGCGTGGATGGCACCTAACGGGGCGCAAGCTGCCGCAATCGCCTCGCCAATGCGACCCCGCCCCTAGGAACAGGGCGCCTGCGCGCGAGCCGAATCCAGCAAAACGCGCGAGGAACCCGAAAGGAAGACGAGCCGAATCCCGCGACCCCGCAGAAGCCCCTTTCCCGAGTGCACAGCCGCTGAAAGGACGCCTCCCTCCCCTTGAGGCCGCCGCCCCCGGCGATGGAGACCGCCGCGGCGGCGGCGGCGCCGGGCTGCCGCCGCTCTCGCAGCCAGCGCTGCGGCGGCGTCGAGGCCCCCTCGGCGCGGCGTCGGCGGCAGCGCCGCTCGGCCGCTGCTCGCGCCGCCAGCGCGGCTCCAGCCGGCGCCGCAGCGCCGCCTCCCGGCCTGCCGCCGCCCGCCGCGGCCGCCGGCCGCGCCGCCGACGCCGCGCGCCGCGCGGCCGCGGCCTCCTGCCCCTCGCGGCCCGCCGCCGTCCCCGCCGCGGCCGCCCGCGACGCGGCCGCCAGCGACGCGGCCGCGGGCGCTGGCCCCGCCGCGCGCGCCGCTGCCGCCTCGGCCGCCTCCAACGCGGGGCTGCCGCCGCCGCGGCCGGCTGCCCGTCTGGCCGCGGCCGCCGTGGTCCGCGCGGCCGCTCTTGGGCCGGCCGCTGCGCGCGCCGCTGCCGCGCCCGCCGGCGCTACGGCCGCTGGTGCGGCCTCTCGCGCGGCGGCCGATCGGCGCCTCTGCTGCGGCGGCGGCCGGCTCGGCTGCCGGCGCCGCCGGCTCGGTAGCCGCGGCTGCTGCCCCCTCCGCGGCGGCTGGCGCGGCGGCCGGCGCGGCGGCTGCGGGCGCGGCCGCCGCGCCAGCCCCCGCTGCGCGCGCTCCCCGCTGCTCCCCGCCGCGCGCAGCCGAGAGCGCGCTGGGCGCGCAAGACCCGCCTGGCCTCTGGGGCCCCGCTGGCTTCACCGCGGATGGCCCCTCGCACAGCACGCGTGCCAGGTCGTCGAGGGGTCGCAGCCTAAGGTGCTCACGCGTTGCGATCTGGTCGGTCGGGGTCGGTTTGGCAATCGTCGATCCCCACATGTGCTGGGCGCCCTGCTTGCATTCCCCCTCGTGCTCTTTGTGTTGCTTGCCTGTCTCTGTGACGACTATTCAGCCATCCTTGCTGTAGGGTGGAATTATTTCATGCGCGCCCTGCGCGGCAACATCGCTCGCAGTGAGCTTCTTGCCACCGAGGGCGTGCCAAATCACAGGGCCACCACGCGCGCCGAGGAGACCTTTCGAGTCCTCGGCAAAGGTCCCGTGGCCAATGCCTTCGAGTCGGCCGATCCGTGGTCTGCTTTACTTGCGTCGGGCAAGAGCCGCAATCACCGCTGGGCCCTACCAGGCGAGTTGAAGGATGGCCAGGCCATTGGGCGCCGTCTGAAGAAGAAGACCGCTAGCTTTTCACGACCCACTGAGCGGGCGGCAGCTAGCGGCAGTAACAGTGACGCCGCCAAGGTCGAGCTAGCTGACTCAGGCTGCAGCGCTCCAACGATCGCTGCCATGGGTGCCCGCGCGTCGGGAGTCTTTCTGGGGCCCGGGAAGGCGTGGGCCAGTGGCTGGCCCAGTCCGGGGCCAATGGCCCGTCGCCCGATTCGTTAGCTTATCTTGCGCTTGGCGAAGCGCCTGGGGGGGGGGCGCAGCGGCGCGCTCTTCTCAGGACAACAGGCGCGGCCGATGTCTTCCGCGCGCGCGCGCCGCGTCGTTCCAGTCCGGCATCCGCGTCCGCCCTGCCGCGGCGAAGGCCGCCCAGCAAGGCCGCGTCGGCATGCAGAAAGGGAGCGCGCGTGTTTTGCAAGCTCTGCGTGGCCAGGCGCGCATGCCCCCTGGCGCTTGGGGGGCCGCCTCTCGCAAGCCTCACTCTTCTCTGCTTAATGTCTGCGCGCCCGTGTCTGAAGCCCGGGATCGCATTCTTGATCTCTGGCGGGCGCCTGCCCAATCAGATTTCGAGCAAAAGACCGGTCGCGCCGTCAAGCTCCGCGCGCGCGCCCAGCGAACGCCGACAGCGTTGCCGACGCCAGCGGGCAGACAGGCATTTATTATTCATGAGCTGACTGCCCTCGGGGAGCCCCCGACCCGCCGCGTCGCTTGGCTCCCCGTTGGGGCAGGGCCACAGGCGGACGGCGCATGCCGGCGTAATTTTGCATTTTACCAGGCCCGCCTGAAGAGTTCTGCTGGCGCGGCACGGCCCTCTAAAGTAAAGGCCTGGGGCGCCGCGCCGCCGCCGGTCGCAGCCCCCCGGCGGTCGAGGGCCCCAGCCCGGGCATGAGCCGCCAAGAGACAATTTTTGTATTGCTTGGGGCATGACGGGCGTCATGGCCCCCGCCCCCCTCCCCAATGACGCAGCGCTCCACCCCCAGTGCGCTCCGGGCACTGCCGCCGTGCGCATTGGGATCCGCGTAGGTGTCCGCGTAGGAGTCCGCATAGGAGTCTGGTCCGCAGTCGTCGTCGTCGACGTCGTCGTCGTCGTCGCTCGTGGCTCGTCGCTCGTCGCTCATCGTCGTCGCGTGCGCGGACGCGGCTGGAGTTATATATATATATATATATATATATATATATATATGTATATGTGTGTATATATATATATGTGTGTATGTATATATGTATGTATATATGTATGTATGTATATATATATATATATATATATATATATATATTCCGGGCCGATGACGGCCATCATATGGGGGGGGAGGGGGCCGATGGCGTCACGTCGCGCCGGCGGCGCCTGGGAATGCTTAGGAATGACGGAGGACGGGTGGCACCAGCATGTAGGTGGCGATTTGCACCACAACGCCTGTGTACACTTCAGTGCCTGCGTGCACCACAGCGCCTGTGCATACCACACCGCCTATGTACACCACAGCAGCCGCGTGCAACACAGCGTCAGTTTTTACCACCGCGCGCGCGGGCCACAGCGCCTGCGTACACCGCATCAGCCGCGTGCAACACAGCAGTGTACACCACAATGCCGGCGGGCATTGCAGTGCCTGTGTACACCACGGCGCTGGTGTGCACCACAGCAACCGTGCGCAACACAACACCACTGTTGTATGTAAAATGTCAGAAGGAATCATGATGACAAAATGGAGCGTTTGTGGATTCCACCGAAAAAGCAATAACATAATCTTTATGGACAAGGGAGCGCCAGGGGAATCGACGAAGCTTTCCGAGTTCGCCCGCATCACCGTAATTCATCCCATCTGCGCCGAGGAGGCTCCGCCCAAATTGGCCGTCCGAGAACCAAGTGGGCCGATTCAATGGACCATTTTGCGGTGCACGTTGAGTTGCACACGTGCGCGGTAGCGCCAACCGGCACGACAGGGGGTAAGGAGGACGAGGAGGAGGAAGAGGAAAAGAAAAAGGAGGAGGAGGAGGAAGTGGAGGCAAGAGGAAGAGGCAAAAACGTCGCATTCGATTATCAACATTTTCCTGGCGTGGCGTTTCCGCAGCAAATCCTCGCGTACAGGCTCCTTCTACCTCTCCGATGCACGCAGGCATTGTGGTGTACAATAGCGCTGCGTTGCACGCGGGTGCTGTGGTGTAGACAGGCGCTTTGGCGTGCACAGGCGCCGCGGTGCACGCAAACATTGTGGTGTACACAGGCGCTGTGTTGCACATGGTTGCCTCCGGTGTGCACATTTACACCGGCGCTGTAGTGTACGCAAGCACTGCAGTGTACACAGGCGATGCGTTGCACACGGTTGTTGCGATGTACGCAGGCGCTGTGGTGTACACGCGCGCTGTGGTGCACGCGAGCGCTGTGGTGTACACAGGCGCAGGGGGGCTGATCGCCACCTACATGCTGCTCGCGTCGTCGTCGTCCTCGTCGCTTGTCGCTCGTCGCGTCGTGCGCAAGGGCGCGGCTGTGGTGCCGAGCCACACGGCGGCGGGGGGCGTTACGTCATACCCCCCTCCCCCCGCCCCCCCCCCTATGACGCCTGTCGTCGCCGAGCATAAAGAAACGCTGTCCAACAGCTGCAACATGCGGCGCAGGCCCCAATAGCGAAGGATGGAGAATCAAGGACGGGTTCCCTCCGCTGGGAACCTGGCTTCGAGGCGGCACCAGACGCTTCCGAGTCGAGGCCATGAATGATCCGCTCGAGTGGTCGGCCGATAAGGCGGCGGTCGTCGTGCCGCTCGTCGGCATCGGAGCCGCGGTCCGCCCCTGGCTTCCTAGGGCCCCACCACGCTGGCGTGCGCCGTCCTGTGCTGGAGAGCCCGCGGCTTGTACCCTGGGCTAACGGTGGTGGCCCGTGGTCCCAGGGCAATGGCGCTGGCGGCAATCCTGTTGCTTCACTTGCCCCAGGGCCTCTGGAGGCACGTCTTGACACACTTGCGAGTAGTCCTGACGCGCTATCTAAACGTCTGGGCGCCCGGACTGATGCTCGCTTAGCGGCGCAAGATCAGAAGACCGATTAGAAGATCGCCGAGAGCCAGGCGTCGATCGAACCAACGATGAAAGCGTCCAGGACGCTTCCCCGAAGAGTTTCGACAAGTTCCCGACAAGCATGTCCACGCAGATGGGAGAGTTGAACGCTGAGGTCGAGCGCGCGTCCAAGGCCCATCGGACTGGCTGACGGTGCGGCGAGCGGCTCCGCCCCCCTGGCTGGCCCGCTACCTGCACCTCTGGGCGGGGCTTCTGGCCGTGCACATTTGTCTTGGTTTTGCTTGTCCGAATTGAACGTCGTCGTTCCATGCCTTTCGCGGAAACATGTCTGATATTGCTGACATCAATCGTGACGGCTTGAAAGCTGCGCAAGGTGATGCCATGCTCGCCGCTTGCCAGAGCCAATGTTGCATGGTATCCGAAACAAACTTGGATGCTCTTTATGTCGCTCGTGAACAGTCGCGACGGCATCGCAATCGCGGCGGAGCCGCCTTTGCCCATCCGGGCCATAGGCGCGCGCCCCAACAAGGCCGCGACGTTTCGCGCAGCCTTGCCGGCCCGATTGCTCCCGAGCTCCCATTAGTCAGCATCTCGCCTGCATGAGATAGCGCCACGCGGCCGGCTCGCGGCCGGCGTTCTCCGCGTCGCCCCGCGTGCGACCGTTTTCGTCCAGAATGTGCGCGGGGATCCACAGTGTAAAGATCACGCGGAGAAGCTCCTCGACGCTGCGTTCGCGGCCGCTGAGACCCATGGTGGCCCATGTGTGATCGCAGGCGACTTCGACGTTGAGCCCGCGGACAGTTTTGCTTGCTCGCTCGCCGGGCTCCGGGGCCGGGCGGGCGCGGCTGCTGCCGTCGCCGCCCGGGCGGGGGCCTCGCCCGAGACAGCCCATGTTGAGTCCGCCACCGGGGTCGACCAGGCGTGGGCCAACCTTGTGGCCGCGCGGGCGCTGTCCGCCACCCGAGTTTTGGATTGGGTTGGCCGCGGGCCCCTCATTAGTTATTCGTGTCGATTGGGCTCAGCTTTACCCGCGCCCGCCGCGGCGGCGACTGCCGATCGCGCTGCCGTTTCCCTCGCCCGCCGAGGACCTCCCGCGCGCATCTGCGGGGGCCCTGGCCGATTTCGATGAGGGGGTGGCCGCTGTTGCTGCCGCGTCGGTTGATTCGGCCTTTGCTACTTGGAGCGCGGCCGCGGAGTCTTGCTCGGTCGAGGCCCTTGGAGACAATTCCTTCCCCAGGCGCCATCTCGAGCAGCGCGCGCGCCCTGGCCGCGACGCCTTTGCCAGTGATTCGCCGAACACTGTTCAGACCCGTTTGGTTGTGAAACAGTTGCGCAGACTTGCCCGCGCTCGGGGCGTCCGCGGGCGCGCGATCGACCGAGCCACGCGGCTGGCGGGCCCCGCCTTCCAGGAGCTTTGGCAGTCAATCGGGTTTGCGGGTGGTTATGGGGCATCTTTCCACGCTCGGCGGGGCGCCCGCTCAACCCGACAACCCATTGCCGAGTCTATTCCTTTGCAATGCGGATGCTTGTGATTTTCTGGTGGCCTTGATTCTTGCCTCGCAATCATTCCTGCCGCGCTCTGCCGCCCGATCAAAGCTGGCCGGCCCCGAGACTACCGGGCAGCTCTGGCCGCAGACACCGGAGACAGCGCCCGCCTGCGCTGGCAGGCTACCCGTCCGCCTGTTAAGGCCCAGTGAAGCGACCCCCCCTTAAGTTTCGTCCAGTGCGTCGCCCGAGCGTCGCCCGTGCGCCGGCCTGGTTTGCGTCTCTGTCCTGAATCCCGGCCTCCCAGAGTGCGTGGGCGACATATGGCGCGACTTCGGAATTTCTCTGGCGATATATAGGTTTCCGACGCCGGTGTACCAGCAGCCATTTTTGCAGTCGCGGCGCACTCTAGTTCGACGGTCCACCAGCGCGTTCTGTCTCCAATTCGGCGCAAGAGGATTTGCTGGTGCTCATTTTCGGGGGCGCCAACCGTTGCTGAGGACGAAGACGCCTCGCGTTGATTGGGGGCTGCGCGTGTCGCGCCACAGTGGGGGTGGCGTCACGTCGCGCGACGCGGCGCCACTTCGCCCCGTCGCATCGCGCCCCGCACCCCCATGTCGTTTCGCGCCAATCCTCCTGCCCCCCCTCTTCCTCCCTCTTCCCCTCGTCCAACGCGCTGCGCGTTTTGTCCCGTTTGCGAAATTTGTATTCAGTTCTTTTGTGTCAGGCTGCCGTCCTGTCCGCCCCCCATACTCACCCCCCGTTGCCCCCCCACCCTCCTGGAACTTCTTCTCGCCCTCCTCGCCCCCACCGCCCCCCTTCGATCGCCTACCATCGCTCCCGCCGCCGCTGCGCCGCCCCCGCGCGCCCCCTTCTCGCCCGTCCGTTCCCATTTCCGCCCGCCCTTCCCTCGCTTCACTTCCATCTTCTTTTTCCCCCCCTATGCATCGGCGGGCGAGACGTCGCCAAATTGCTGCAGCGACGGAGCGATGTTGAAAATCTGACGGGGCGTGCGCTTGAAATGGATTAGTCCGTACGCGCTGCATCTCCACGTCGTCTATTGGTCTCCTCGCGCTCGTTGTTCCCACGCGCGTGTCTCGATATTTCCACGATTGCCGCGCGCATCCCTTGATTGTTTCGCCAGCGGGCCGCGCAGTTGACGCGCCGTCAGGAGCCCGCGGCGCCCTTCGAGCGATTCGCTCGCGACCTGCGCGCGACGCGCGAACGATCCGAGCGACGCCCGCGCGACGCGCGCGCGCGACGCGCGCGCCGCGCGCCCCGACCCGCGCGCGAAGCACCCCTGCCAGCGCGCGACGCACGGTCGACCCGCGCGACGCACGCGCCACGCGCGCGACGCACGCGCGTCGCACACGCGACGCACGCGCGACGCACGCGCGACGCACGCGCGACGCACGCGCGACGCACGCGCGACGCATGCGCGACGCAGTCGCGACTTTGCCCGCCCCTAGCATTTCTCCGGGCAGCAATGCGCAACGGCCGTGGGCCCGCCGTGCTTGCGCTGTTCACAAGTGGCGGCGGCTGCGTCCTCCATTGCGCCAGGAAGGGCGGTGCTTACCCTTGCTATTTCCCTTTTCCTTCCTCGTCGTCCCTCCTCTTTTGTCATTCCTCCTCCTTCGTCCTCTCTCCTGCCTCGTCTTCCTCTCTCCTTCCCTTCCCCTCCTCCTTTCTACCAGCCCCCCTCTGTCTGCCCCTCCCCCCTCCTCTCTCGTCCTTGTTTTTTGTGCCCCTTGCCACCCCGTGTCTCTTTTTATTTTTTTTCCTTCGGCCCCCCTTCCACGGCCGCGGCGCGTCGCCGAGGGCGGCGCCCCCGCCTTCCGCGAACGGCCTCGCCGCCGGCGGTGGAAGGGGGGGATTGCGAGGAGAAAAGGAGGGGGAGGGGCGGAGCGCGAGGCGGGGGCGCCGGCAAGGGCGGCCCGGCAGGGGGATGGGGGAGAGGGGGGGGGACGGAGTGGGCGGGTGCTTCTGTAATGGTCATGTTGGTGATCATGGTCGCGGTCGCGTTCGTCGCCTTGGTCGCGCCGGCGGCGGTCGCGCCGCTGGTGGTGGGCGGGCTGGTGGTGGTCACGTCGGTGATCGTGCTGGTGTCGGTCGTCGCGGTGGTCGCGAGAAGCGTGGTGGTCGTGGTGGTGGTGATGGCGGTAAATGGTGTTGGTCGTAATCGTCGCGGTGGAAGTGGTTGCGGTCGCATCCGTTTGTGGCGATCGTGGCGGCGGTCGTTTTGGCGCTGGCGGCGGTTGTGGCGGCCGTGGCGGCGGCTGCGGGAACCTGCTGGCCCATCGCCGGGGTGCGTTCAGCAGCATCGCTGCATTTGTAATGTTAGAGGGATTTTCTGATCTGCCGAGGTAGCCCAGCGGCCGCCTTCTTCTCGCCAAGAGGGCCGCAGCGTGGGCGACTTTTTCCCGAAGGCGACCAGCCTTTTCAGCGGCCGTGGAAAGGGCGACGCGCGTGCAATCCGCCCCGCGGGTGTCCGCCGCGCTGGCGACGCACTCGCCAACTTGCCCCCTTGCGAGGGCGACGTGCACGTTCGAGAGGGCGGCTGGCCTCTTTCGGCGGCCGACGCACGGGCGGCGCACGGGCGACGAATGCGCGACGCACCTCCTGTCGCGAAGAGGGGGGGTCAGCACGCCGGTCGCTTTACTGGGCCTTAACACGTCCGCCCACGCCCCCTGCAGCCGCCATGCTGCGGGGCGACGACGGCCACTGGATGACAGAGATGACCCAAATTGACGATGCAATCTGGAGACGCTGGCGGCCAATCCACTGTCGGCACAACGGCGCTGAAGACTGGGCGGCGGCAAAGGATTTCATTGCAGCGTCTTGCGCTCACCATGGGGGCTCGGGCCTCGCCCTCAGCGTTTCCGATTTCCGCGATTCGCGTCTGCCCGTGGCCCCTCGGACTGCCATCTCGGCGCGTGGCTGGCGACCGCGCGAGTTGCCCAGGCTCCCCGACAGCTACGCGAGTGCTCTTCTTGGCTTATTTGCGTTATTTATCCGTGCGCGCGAGTGGCCCCAGCTGCTGCTCCAGCGCGCTATCTCGCTGATTTCCAAGCGCGAAGCCGCTCAGGCTGCCGCCGATATCTGGCCCATTGCTGTCCTGAGCGTCGTCTATCGTGCTTGGTCCAGCGCGGTCGCTCGCCGTCTCCTGGCCTGGGCCACGGCGCCCTTCCTGCCCGCCGGCATTCAGGGTGGCTTCAAAGGTCGGAAACCCATGGGCTGCTATCTCGAAATCGCTTTCGAGATTGAGGCTGCCTGGCTCGATGGCGTCAGCATTGCCGGAGCCACCGCTAACGTCATTCAGTTCTTCGACCGCCTCCCTCGCGAGGTCGTCGGCACGCCTGCGCGCGCTCGGGCATCCCTGCGAGCTTCATGCAGGCTTGGCGCGCGCATCTGTCCGGCACGGCTCCTCATTTCCAAGGTGGTGGAGGCTTAGGCCGCCCCAGTTGCGCCGCTGCGGGGTGGCCTCAGGGGATGCCCTATCTGCCTTCGCATCCATCAGTGCGACATTTGTCTTCCATCTGATGGCTACCGCCCGCAATCTTTCACTTTCTGTAATGAGTTGGGCTGATGCTGCGCAGTGGCTGCGCCGCGCTGCGGCTCGGGTTCGTTTGCTTTTGCCTGCTTGGAAGATTTCTCCGCGCGTCGGGGCCCGAGCCTCAAACCGAGTGCTTGTTGGGCATGGGCTGCAGGGCCAGACCTTGCCAGTGGGCGGGCCCGACTCGCCGCCCGATGCGCTGCCCGAGGCGGGATGGTCGCGCAGCGTCCTTCGCCCGCCCGCGAATTCGGCACGCTTCAATTACGGTCGCTCCCGATGCGCCCCAACGGTCGCACAGAGGGCTCGAGCGGCGCGGGGATTTCTTTCGCTTCTTGCTTGCTCCGCAGTGCCCTGGCCTCTCAAGGTCGCCACGATCGCTCCTGGCGCCCTCGCTTGTGCCGCGTGGAGCGCAGGGGCTTCTCGCGCGTCTTGCGGCGCCGCCCTCCGCGACTTGATCGCATCTGTGGCCCTGGTTCTGACGTCTCGTGGTGGCAAGTATTGCAAACGCAAGTATTACTTGACTGCCTCCTCGCGGGCTCGCGGGCCACCGCGATTGTCTTCGGGGCTTTTCTTAGGCGCCACGCGCAGAGCACAAGGTCTTTCCTCTCTCGTTTTGACCCGGCTGCCACTGACAGGGCGACCCGCGTTCTTGCGGTTCGCAACGAAAGGGTCGACTTGCCAGCCGCCCCCCCATTGCAGCTCCTTCGGGGGGCCTGGGCCGAGGCCGGCTTGGTCCTGCGATCGGATTGGCGCTTGATCGACCCCCGCGGCTCCGCGCGGGCCCGCGCGCTCGAGCGCTGCGAGCGAGAAGTGGGCATCCCGATGAAGGAGGCCACCACCGACTGGTGCTCCCTGAAGGCCCGCGCCCAGAGGCAGCTGACCACGCTCGGCCACATCGACGTTGCCGCCGCGCTCGCCCACCCCGTGGAGCTGGGCGACGTGGCCCGGGGGAGCTTGATGGCGGCCTCGATGGGCCTGGTCTACGCCAGCGCCGATTTCGCCTGGATCAATCGCGAGGGCGACCCCCTCTGTTCGCGTGGTGCGGAAGAGGATTCTTACGAGCATCGGCGCATCAGATGCTCCCTGCACGGCGACCTCCGGGCGTCCGTCCCAGAGCTGCTGGCGCCTGCCCCGCCGGACCTGCCGCTGGCCACTTTCGACGTGTCCCGGCCCCTTCCCGAGGAGCTGACTTTCTGAGCGCGCTTGGAGGGGGCGCCTGTCCAGCCGCTGCCCCCATGGGCCGCGCTGCGAACCAGAGGCAAGACGGATGACTTCCAGGACTTCTTCTCGGATGGCTCGGTTGTTCCATAGGATGGCTCTTGCTGGAGGGTCGCTGGGTCTGGCATCGCTCGGCGACAGGTGACCCCGTCTGGCGAAATCCAGCGGAGACGGTGCGCCGCACCTCTGCCGGGCATGGCGCAGACCATCACGAGGGCGGATATTCTCTTCCTGGCCCTCTTGGCCGAGAATGTCGCGCAGCCCTTCCGGGTCTGCGTAGACAACAAGAGTGTCGTCTCGGAGGCCATCCTTCGGATCGCCGCAGGCGGCCGCGGCCCCCCGCGGCCGCGCGCCACCCGTCCGAACGGTGACTTGCGAAAGCGTCTCGACGCGGTCCTCCCGGCGCACCCGGGCCGCGCCGTGGCCGTGAAGAAGGCGAAGGGCCACGTTGACCCGTCCGAGGTACAGAGCCTTTTCGAGGAGCACTGCCGCGTTGGGGACGATTTTGCCGACCAATTTACTCATCGCGTCCGCAGGCATCACGAACCTCGCCAGGATGATGCCCGCGCCCGCGCTGGCGTGGAGAGCCGCGCCGCCGCGGCGCGCCGGGCGCAGACCCCCCTCCTCGGCGCGCAGCGCCCCGCGCTGTGCCGGCAGAGCGAGGCAGAGGAGGTCGCGGAAGCAGCGGAGGCCCCGCCTCCTGCCCCCGATGCCGCGGGCGATCTCCCACCTCAGCATCCCACGGTGTGGGGCTGGAGTTTGTCGTGGTCCAACGTGGGCGCTGCCCTAAACCACGGCCACGGTTTCTACGATCTTCTTCTGAAGTGGTGGGGCACGTTGGCCTGGCCTGCCCCGTGCAACTCGCCCCCCGACCTTGGTTTCGGGCAGGTCGGCTGCGTCGAGCTTGCGGCGCCGTTCGAACTGGAGGCCCGCGCGCGGCTCCCAGTCCTGGTGGACCAGGTGGAATTTGCTTGATTTGCCCTCGTCCGTCAACGTGGCCAAGCAGACCCTCGAGCAGAAGAGCATGCCCTTCCAGGCCTCGCTGTGCATCCTGCACAAGCATGCAGTTGGTTTCTTGGCGCCGCCCTGGCGCATTTCGAGCGCGCGGCGAATGCGCGGCTGCGCGCGGGGGGGCACGACGCGCTCCTTCGCCGCGCGCCCTCGCATGCTCTGTCTTGCCTCGGTGCATTCGTAGGAACATTTCTTTCGGATCCCATCGGCGCGCCGAGCGCGTTCGCAGATGGGCCAGCCCTTCGCGGCAGTCTTCGGCGGGGCGCCAGGCGCGGGCGCCCTGCCCTGGGCCGCGCGCCTACGGGCGACGCGCTGTCCGCGATCCTTGATCTCGGCACCGACCCGCCCACTGACCCGGTCGCACTTCCGAACCTTCACGCTGAGAGCAGGCGCGAAGACGCCGGACGGCAATCCATTGCGAACAAGGCCGCCGCGCAACGCGACGGCCGCGGCCTCGTGTTCTCCGACGCCAGCCACGCGCTGCACCTGAATCCCTGCTGCCTCAGCGGCCGCCCGCCGCCTCGCGCCAGCGGCCAGGGCGCGCGGGCCCATGCTCGATCTGATGACGACGCTGCTGCAGCCAGGCTGCGGCTTATATTGTGGTCTGGTTTTGCGCCGGAGCCGGTGCGCGGCCGCACGTGGCTTCCACATTTTCGACCTGAACGTTGTCGACGAGCGCTGGGAACGCCCCCGCTGCGAGCGCCGCGGCGACTCTGGCCGCTTGTCCGCGCCCTGGAAGGACAAGTGCCCCAGCTGCCCATGGCTGCCTCCACCTCCTCCTCCTCCTCCCTCCCCTCTTCTTCCTCCTTCCACTGCTGCTGTTCGCGCGTGCTTATCGACTGCGTCGACCAGGAAAGGGTCACCTTCGATCCGCGTTTTGCGGCGGGCCTCACCCTCGCCGAGGTTGCTGTCGTTCGCCGCGGGTGGCAGCGCGGACAACTCTGCCCGTCGGTGCCGGGCCCAGCTGAAGCGCGGCCGCGCGGCTATGCTGACGACGAGGGACTACATCACCTCAGACATTCTCGATGTGCCGCCAGGGTTCCTGTCGCCGCCCGCTGACTGCACGTTCGCGCGCGCGCCGAACGGCCCCGGCGCTGCCTCCTAGATGCCCGCCGAGGGCTGGGCGCAGATTGCGGCGTGCATCGCGCTCTGCGAGCTGCCCCGTGACTCGCGACCAGTCCGCGGGCTGCGCCGCTGTGACGGGCGACTTCGGCTTCCAGGTGTCAGCGCCCAGCAGCGCTGACGAGAAGCAGAAGGAGTTGGCGGCCCTGATCGCCACCGATCTTCGGGCCACGATCGCGATCATCGGCGCATTCATCCATGGCGGCTTGACCTGCCCCACGCGCGGCGACCGCGCCAACGCCCCGAGCGCGCCCTGCCCCCTTGCGCCGCGGAGCGGAGCGACGCGCCATCCGCTCGCTGGGCATCGCGCGTCGCAGGGGCCGCCGCCATCCGCCGCGGCGGTTCGCTTCTGCTTCTGCGCGCCGACGCCCAGCGACGCCGATGAGGAGCAGCAGAAGTTGTCGACCAAGATTGCCGACAGTCGCGCGGCCATGACGGTGGGCCCGCATGGCCACTGTCCCGCGGCCGCAGCCCCACGCCGCCATATCGGCCCAAGTCCCGCTGAGGGCGGGCGGGCGCGATTCGCTGCTTCCGACGGGCAGGCGCGGCTAGGTCCTCCAGGGCCTTCCTTTGCGCGCCGCGCAGCGTAGGACCTGCTCCCGAGTGATCAACGGGGGCCGGCGCGGCGTCTTGTTTCGCGGGCGTGCTGCGCGCACTTCATCCATGAGGTGTTTCTACGGGGCGGGGCGCCCTGGGCGCCCCTTGCACCCCTGATGCCCCGCGCCTGCTCGCGATGGAGGAGGGCGGGGCCAGGCGGGGGGCAGGGGGGGAAGCGCGTCGCGCCGTGGCCGAGTGAGGCCCGTCGTCGCCGTTTGCGCCGGGGCTCGGTCTGACCGTTCCTTTCGGGCGGGGGTCTTGAACTCTGACGACGCGGGGTCTTGAACCCGTTGTCTCATGAGGCCGCGGCCGGCGCGCGCGCGCGTTCCTTGCTTGGCAAGGTCAGGGCCAACGCAGGGCAGAGGCATCGTGAGGTGGACGTATTATTGGGTTCGCGTGCGCGTGCGCGCGGTTGCGCGCGCGTGCGTGGACTCATGGGTTCGTGGCCAGTGCTTGCGCGCATGTTCCGTGCTTGGCAAGGTCAGGGCCAACGCAGGGCAGAGGCGTCGCGAGGTGGACGTGTTCGCGCGTGCGCGCGTGCAGTTGAGCGCGCGCATGTGGACGCATTGCGCGGCTGGCGGGGGCGCTCATGGCGGGCTGGGCGCACCTGTAGGCGCGCGCGCGAAGATGATAAGATGATTGTTGAGCGCCAATATTCGATTTCTTGCGGGCGCCTGCATCATCGGCATGTTCTTCCAGGATGGGCGACGCAAGGTCCGACATCCCGTTGAGTCGCCTTCATGGTACTGGCTGGGGCCTCAGGTGACCCTGGGGACCCCTCCGCCTGTTACTCCTGGTCCTCTCTCCCCCCTCGTCGCTAGCGTCCTGGGGGTTCGGGAGTGGGGTCCACCATGGTGGGGCGGAGGATTGGGCGCCCCCTCGTGCCTCTCCCAGCGCGGGGCCCCAGCCTCGCCGCGGCGCATTTCGCCCCCCGGGGATCGGGGGTTCGGGCCCCTGTCCTGCTGGACAGGAGGGGCGGCCTGTTGAGGCCTGCATCCCTTCCAGTCCCATGGCGGCGGACACCGGCATGCCCCTTCCAGGACTGCTTGGCTGGCCCACGCACGGAGGTCATTGGTCCGTCGTTGTAGCGCCAGGCATCTACGCGGACGCGTCCTATAGCACAGCTAGCCCCGATCTATTCGATTCGACGCACTCGCGCCCGCATTGCACGCGAACGTCAGACTTCGACAGCACGTTAGAAACTTGGGCGTCTCATCTTGCGCGGGGCTCGTTAGGAGACGCCCACTGCGAGTGGCGCTGCTCCTCCTTATTGGGCAGCAAGCGCAGGGCATGTCACATTACGCCCGCGCGGCGGGGTGCGTTCTTGCGAACTGGCTGCCGCGCTGAAGCGGCGTTGGAAGAAAGGGCCCTGGGCGCCTCCCGGCCCGCGCCCGCGCTTCCATTCGCCCTCTCTCACGACGCCCATCCTCCTCGGGAACAGTGCGAACAGCTTGTTTCTCAGTTGATCCAACGTAGGTTTCCTGGTTACTCTCAGTGGCATCTCTCCCGCATGGCATTGCGGGGATTCTCTTGGGTTCTCGCGAGACTTCTGTCCAGGCTGCATTTCCAGCTTGGTTCCTGCAGCGGCGCGCGGGCGGCAGGCGGGGCATGGATTGGGAAAGTGCGCCAGTGGATCTCCCTGAATGCACTCAAGGGGGGGGTCCAGAATCCCCCCCCCTCCCCTCCCTTGAAGGGGGGGGGGCCCGGGCCCCCTCCTGCCCCCCCCCCCCCCCCCTCCCCCCCCCCCCCTTGTGCCGGAAAGGGGGCCGGGGAGGGGGGGCCTCACTCGCTTCTCTTTTCTGCGCCAGAGAAGGTGTGTAGGGCGTGAGGAGTTGGGAGTCGGGAGTGGTGAGTAGTGAGTAGTGAGTTAGTGCGTAGTGAGTAGAACGTATTGGGTAGTGAGTAGTGGGTAGTGAATGGCGAGTAGGGAGTAGGGAGTAGGGAGTGGGGAGTAGTGAGCAGTGAATAGAGAGTAGTGTGTATTGATAAGTGAGTAGTGAGTGGCGAGTAGTGAGTAGTGAGTAGCGAGTACTGAGTAGTGAGTTCTGAGTAGGGAGTAGGGAGTAATGAGTAGTGGGTAGTGAGTAGTGGGAACTGAGTAGTGGGTGGCGAGTAGTGATCAGTGAGTAGTGAGTAGTGGGTAGTGGGTAGTGCGTAGTTAGTAGTGAGTAGTGAGTAGTGAGTAGTGAGTAGTGAGTAGTGGGTAGTGTGTAGTGAGTAGAGTGTAGCGAGTAGTGAGTAGTCAGTAGTGAGTACTGAGTACTGAGTAGTCAGTAGTGCGTAGTGAGTAGTGAGTACTGAGTACTGAGTAGTCAATAGTGCGTAGTGAGTAGTGAGTAGTGATGAATGGAGAGTACTGGGTAGTGGCAGTTGGTACTGTGTAGTGAGTAGCGAGTAGTGACTAACTAGTGAGTAGTGAGGAGCGAGTAGGGCGTAGTCAGTAGTGAGTAGTTTGTAGAGAGTAGTCAGTAGTGAGTAGTGGGTAGTGATTAGTGAGTAACGATTAGGGAGTAGCGAGTGGTGACTAGGGAGTAGGGAGTAGGGAGCAGTGAGTAGTAAGAAATGGGTAGCGAATAGTGGGTAGTGAGTAGCGATTAGTGAGTAGCGGGTAGTGACTAGTGACCTGTGACTAGTGACTAGAGACTATGTAGTGAGTAGGGAGTAGTGAGTAGTGGGTAGTGATTAGTGAGTAGCGGGGAGTGAGTAGTGAGTATTGAGTAGCGAATATGGGAGTAGCGAGTAGTGAGTACTGAGTCCTGTGTAGTCAGTATCGTCTAGGGAGTAGGGAGTAGCGAGTAGTGGGTAGTGAGTAGTGATTTGTGGGCAATGAGTAGTGAGTAGTGAGTAGTGGATTAGTGGGTAGTGGGTAACGAGTAGTGATTAGTGAGTAGTGAGTAGTGACTAGTGAGTAGTGCTTAGTGAGCAGTGAGTATTGAGTAGTGAGGATTGAGGAGTGAGTAGTGAGTAGGGAGGAGGGAGTGGTGAGTAGGGAGTAGTGAGTAGCGAGTAGTGGGTGGGGGGTAGTGAGTAGTGGATAGTGAGTAGTGAGTCGTTTGTAGTGCGTATGGTGTAGTGAGAAGTGAGTGGCGAATAACGAGTAGACAGTAGTGGGTAGTGAGTAATGAGTAGTGAGTACTCTTTGGGGCTGGGGTTAGTGGTTGGGGTTAGGATTAGGGGTTTGGGTTAGGGTGAAGACTAGGGTAGGGGTGGCGGGGTCGGGTTCCGGAGTCAGGGGGCGGCGTGGCGAAAGGGGGGGAGGGGGGGGGGGGGGGCGGCCAAAAGGGGGGAGGGGGGGGTTCGGACCCCCCCCAAAAGGGCGGGGGGGGGGAGGGGTTCCCCGACGACGGATCGGGGAAAGGGGGGAGGGGGGGGGTCCCCGACGACGGATCGGGGAAGGGGGAGGGGGGGGGGGGACGGATCGGGGAAGGGGGGGGGGTCCCCCCCCCCCCTTTGGGGAGATCCAGCGGCGCGCCCTCATAGATTGGGCAGCGCGTTTGCTGGCGTCGCTCGAGGAGGCGCGATGAGGGAAGGGCAGCGAAGACCAACGACGACGATCGCGACAGGGGGGGGGGATCGGATAAACGCGCAATCGACGCGGTTGGGCGAGCGTTTTGCGCGTCGCGAGGCGCAGCGAGAGACGTTCCAAGAGCGGCAACTAGAAACCGACATTGCAACGAGTTTCGGCCCTCAACACACTGCGCGACAGCATTGTGGCTGTCCCGGAATCTGCGCGCGGCGGAAGGATAGGCCAGCGCACCGCCGGAGGTAAGGAAAGGAGGAGGAGGAGGAGGATACTTTGGTCTGGATCCCGCCTGGGATCATCCGAGGACGCCCTTTGGGCGCAAAGACAAAGAATGGGCGCGCGAGGCCAAGGGCGCAGCGATTTCTCCAAAGCCGCCCTGCAGCCAAAATGGGCCAACAAAGCGCAGCTTACTTTCGTTGCCCCGGCCGCGTGGCCGATGCCATAATCGACGCAGGCGCATCTGCGCGTGATCATCAAGAAATTCTGTGGTCATCGAACCTCGCCCGTTCCTTCCATTCCCCCATCAATCTATCCCCCATCCCTCGACGACCTTGGTTGGGGGGCGGAAGGGGGCGGCGAAGATGGGACCGACGGAGCGCGTCGCAGGAAAGCGAACATTGAAATGCATCGAGCAATTCAAAACGAAAGACCCGTGCATTCAATGCACGCGCGTTGGGTTCAGAACTGCGTGCCCAGTGGCTGGCTTGCGTTCAGACAACACGTTTGCCCTTGTTGGTTCCCGAACGTTGCGTGTCACGGCGGCGAGGGCGCTCTTCGGTGGTCTTCGGCTGTCTTCGATTCGATTGCGTTGCGCGTTTGATATCGTATGTTGGGGTGCCTGGGGCCTGGGCCTGGGGCTGGCGCGCCCCCCCGAATTTCCCCTCCCCCCGAATGCCCTCTCGGGCCGCGGGGGGCAGCGGGCGTTTGGCTGGCCTCTGGGAAATTCCCACGCCCCCCGACGCATTCCCCATCGCCCGCGGGGACGGCGAGAAGCTGCCGAGGAGGTCCAAGAGTGCCCCGAGACGCACGGGGCGACCTCGAGACGGTTCGCGAGCCTCTAAGACAGGACAAGACCGGTTGCCAAAGGACCAGCAACAGGAAACAATTAGTTTTTGCCCGCTGGTTTCCCGAATATGTTCGAATTCTCGACTCTCTTTCGAGTTTCAACGTTCCAAGACAGCCCGAGAGCCCCGACAAAACTTTTCAAGACGGCCAAACAAAATCCGAAGGGCCCCCCAGGACGGCCCAGAGGACCCAAAGCAGCCCGTTCCAGACCAAGCGAGGCGCCAGGTTTGACCAAATGCACCCTACACACATGCACACACATACACATATGCATGCATTTATACGTTCTGCAGGGGTCGATGCGAGTTCCACGGGCGCTGTTAGCACCTAAGCGCGCGAATCGCGCGCGTGGTTCTAGTGTACATATATACATACATACATACATACATACATACATACATACATACATACATACATACATACATACATACATACAGACAGACAGACAGACAGACAGACAGACATACATACATACATACATACGCATTCCGCTCAAAGGCAGGATCGATTCTACCACCATTCCCCCGTGGGGTTGTCGATCCTTTGTGGGACGGCGCAGTTAACGTGTGATTCTGAAACGTCGCTCCTCCCCTCTCATCCTTCTCAAATCATACCGCGCGCGCAGTCGCTTCATCGCAGATGCAGAACACTGCAAATTTCGCCAGAAGCAATACGCACAGTTCACGCGCGCGGGCCCACGTTGAAAGCATACCAAACAAACCAGCAGCCACCCATTAGCAACGCAGCACAATAACCGTGTAATCATACCACCGCGCAGCAACAACAACACATCAGTTTTTCCACTGCAAATCGCGCAGTCATTTTTGGTCGCGCGCATTTGATGAAGTCAAATGACAACCGTCTGGTGTTAGCTGTCGTATCTCACCGCGGTGCACCCGTGTTGTTCCTACATGCGCCCAGTGTGCGACCCCGTTCCAAGGGTGCGCCATGCGGGCCACGCGCGCGCGCGCGCGTCGCCACGCGAGTGTCGCAATCCTTCCCTGACCATTGGTTCGCGGATCATGTCAAGATCGAGTTTTTCAAACACAGATCCCCGCCATTCTCTTCTCAACAAACAGGCTGCCAGTTTCCTTGCATTCCCGCTCGCGCACACTTCCTCGCCGTCGCCCCCGTCAGCGCCGCCGCAACTCGCCGCCATTGCCGCCGTCCTCAGCCAATCGCCCCCACTGCGGACACACGGGCATCATCGTCGTCATCGTCGTCACCAGCAGTGGCGCCGTCAGTAGCTTGGCCGCCGTCATCGTCATCATCGCCACCACCACCAGCGCGGCTACCATTACCGCTGCAGCCGTTGTCGGTGTCATCATGCTACCGCGCCCGCCCGAGCCATCGACGACCCGCGTTGAAGCGCCCGCGCACCAGCGCGGTCTTGGAGACGCCTTGGGGGTAAACGTCGTCGCGGCCGCGTCGGTCGTGCCAAACCAGCAGGCCGCTCTGCGCGCGAGCCTGCGCCTGCCATGACAGACGCAGAGATGCGCCGACCAGCGCCGAGTAGTCGCCGCAACGGCGGCTGCATAGGGCGCGCAAAATAAGGCGCGGGCGAGTGGGTGAGATGTTTTCGCGAGTTGTGCAGTTCACGGCTTCAAAATCTGCGAAGAGGATGCCGCCGCGCAGATTGCCGCAATTCATTTCTCCCCAAAGTTTTAGACGCCCCCCAATGACATTGTAATTTGCAAGCCTGTGCCCCATAGGTCATTTCCAATTTGAATCCATACCGCCAGAGCCACGCCGGTATTGATGCCCATTTCAGCCGTTTACAATCATGCCATGCGCGCGCACTGGTCTATCTGAAAGTATATTTGTCCAATGAACCCCTTGCAACAACAGTGCGCAACGTCCACGCGCGCGAGCGCATATGCTGATACCACACCAACTCACAGAGGCATTGCAAAGTTTGGATACACGAAACATCACAAACTCTCTCGCTTTTCATCACACATGATGTAAATTTTCTGCCTGCATGCATCCGCTGGGGTCGTAGGAAAGCCATATGATTTTAGCGCTTTTGCCCAACACCCATCTTCAAATTTCAGAACGCGGTGCATTTGCGTTGATCCAGCATGCGCCCAATGCACGAATACGTACGAACTAATACCTTTTGGGGCACGCGCGCGTGTCGAAATTTGTCCCTCACAGTTGGTTTCGATGCACCACATGTTATAGCGGTACACGTACCTTTGGGAACACTGCGTTTTAATCAAACGTCTACCCCATGTTTCTTGCATCTACGCGCACTCGCACTTCCTCACCATCACCCTCATCAGCGCCGCCACATTTCCGCCGGCATCGGCATCGCCAGTTACCGCCAGTGCCGCCATCAGTATCCAATTATTTGCATCACCGGCACATGGGCCTCATCACCGCCGTCGTCGCCACCAGCATGGGCGCTGTCAGTGGCCTTTCCATCGTTATCGTCATCGTCACCACCACGATCGTTACCATCGTCATCCTTGCTGCCATTGTCGACGTCATCATGATAGCGCGCCCGCCCAAGTCACCGACCCGCACTGAAGAGCCCGCGCGCCAGCGCGGCCTTTGAGACGCGGTGGGGAGCACCCATCGGTAAGCGCCATCGCGGCCGCGTCGGTCGTGTCAAGCCAGTTGGCCGCTCGGCGTGCGAGATTGCGCGCGTTTGTGCAGCCGCAAAGGTGCGCCAATTATTACCCAGTAGACACCGCAATCGCGGCCGCATGGGTTGCGTACAACCAAAACAAGCTGCGGGTGGGACGGTTGGGTGATTACGCGAGCACTGAATGTGACGACTTCAAGTTCTGCAACGTTGATCACATTACATTGCTTGCACATTCACAGTGTAACATTTCTGTTTGGCGCGCACGTTGGCAAATTTAGGTTTTCGCAAGTTCACTTGCGTGGCCTCCCCCCCCCTTTCCGCCGCCATTTTAAACAGCGTCCGGCCAGACGGGCGTGCAAGTGAGTCCAGATTTGCGTGATGTCCAGATTTCCTGCTGGGCCTCGCCCCCCCCGACACCCCTCTACGCAAACGTACTTGCAGTTTTCGGCCTCCGGGGGTCCTCGTCAGGCCGAAGACCGTAAAAACGATTCACGACGAAAAGTTGGTCCTACGGGGAGGGGGGATCACCAGTCAGGTGGAATCGTGGACCAGGGGATCACGAGGTCAGCCTGCAAGGCTTAGGAACGCATCAACCACAACACATATAGGACAAATCATACAATAATGTTGACTCGACCGATGCCCGCCGGGCCAAAGAACGCCAGGCGGGATCCCCAAGGAACGCCATCACATTTGGGGTCTGGCGGCCGCGGTACGCCTTGTGTGCGAGCCTAGTCGGGAGTTCTTGCGTTTAAATCCAAAAGCCCAGATGGGAACGCACATCGGGGGCCATTGGCCTCAGGCCACCCAAAAGAAGGCACGGCAGTAGACGAGGCTGTTTATGGACACCTTCCCCGAGCTGACGAGTGGAGAGCGTCAAGAGCGCACGAAGGCCACAAGTGGAAGAAGAACAACCATGCACAAACACCAAGTTTCGGAGCTCCGCGCGGGTGTCTTTGATCGGCGATTGGGCCCCCTGGCGGCGCCTCTGGCGCCGCCCCTGGCGTGCTCCGCGCGCCAGGGAGGGGTTGCCCAGCGCCGTTCGCCTCGCCTCTCGGCGGTCGTCCGTGGACTGTGCTGGGGCGTCCTGCTTCTCCTTCGCTCCATCCTCCTCTCGTCCCCGTCATCGTTGTCCGAAATCCGTTCAAAACCACTCCCGAGACCTCTCCACGGGGCCGTCCTGGCCGATGCTTCGTCCCGGAACGGTTTGTGCGATCCAGAGGCCTGAAGCGGACCCGCAAAAATATGGATTGAAGAACCAACATTGTGTATGATTTGTTTTTTTTACCCGGCGTCCACATTGGAGACGATCTACCGACACCATTTGCTGCCTGGTTTGAGCAGGACCCGTTGCTGGGGCCACCGCGGATGTTGTCCGCTTGGGTCGAAGCCGCCTGCCCAACAACACGTGCTGTTCGGTATCGCCCTTGCTTCTGGTAGTTGCGGGTACCCTACGCCCTACCCTACGCATCATCCGACGCCTCACCCGATGCCCAGCCAGTCAGCCAACGGTAGCCAGCCGGTGCCAATTTTCTCGTGCATGATTTGATGACCCGCATCGCGCGCCTTCATCGGCCAATCCTCCTCCCTCCCTCCGCCTCTCCCCCCCCGTCTTCCCTCCACGTTCTTGTCCTCCCTCGCAGCAGCGCGCCCTCTCGACCACGGCGCCACCCCTGGGCACCCGCAGGGCAGGGACCTGAACGTGGCCCGCCTGCCTGGGAGCTGCGTGTTGGCGAACGTATACTCGGCTACGCGTAAGAATGGCCCTTCGCCACAGTGGAATTTTGAGAACAGCACTACACACCCCCACTTTCAGCGAGGACCCCACTCCAGACCTGGTGATTCTGGAGGTCCTGGCTGGGGGCGGGGGTTAGCTTGTTGGGTACTCTTGGGGTCAAAAAGCCACTCTCACCCACAGCCAGGAACCCCTGGATCACCAAGTCGGGAGTGGGGGTCCTGTCTGGGGGTGGGGGTGGGTTGTGTTGTCCTCACATTTGGTGCGTGGCCGAACGTTTTAGTCAGTTCCTAGAGGTTTTTCCTGCCTCGGTACGCGATCCAGCAGCTGCGTCTTGCCGAGAGCGCGCTGGGGGTGCCCGAACCGTCCTGAATGGCCGCCGGAGACCCAGGGATGTGGCCCGAAAGCGGGGTGACCCTTCGCCAGAGTGACCTCTTTGGCGCGGGGCTTTCGGGGGGCTGAAGGTCGGGGAACAAACAATGACATATATATAGAGAGAGAGAGAGAGGGAGAGAGAGAGAGAGAGAAAGAGAGAGAACGAGAGAGAAAGAAAGATTTTCCAAGTTTCGCGCGGGTTTCTCGGATCGGCGTTGGAGCACCCTCCCTTGCGCGCAGAGCGCGCCAGGGGCGGCGCCGGAGGCGCCAGAGGGCCCCAGCGCCCATCCGAGACATTCGCTTGGACCCTCCGAAAATGATTGTGTATGTCATGGTTTGCACCCCCCTCCGCCACAAATATAGATACACCCTCCAATGGATTGTTCCTGGGCGTCTGAGGAGGGGGGAGGTGTATAAATCACCACTGGGAGCCAGCAACTTTATACACCGCCACCCTCCATGAAGGTACATGCAAAGTTCGTCGGAGGGTGTCTGCGTATCCAGCTTCGTGGCGTACCTCCCCTACTCGGGGAAGGCCACGCCCAAGGACGCAGGCTGCCACCGCCGCACCGCGCGCACTCATCGGCAGCCGCGCACCAGAGGCACCCCTCGCCAGGGGGTCGCTCTTGCGCGCAGCCGACGTACGACCTCGGCGCCTCCTCGGCCCTGAAGAGGACCAACAACCTCAGCAGGATCCAGCCGCGCGCATGGGGGGGGGGCGACCTCAGCGCGGGCTTTCAAGGTCGAACGCTGCTGGTGGCCCAGAATCGGCCGATATCGAGCGACGTGCGCTATCGATCGGAGACCTGCGATCGTTCAGTTTTGAGCGACCCATGCGGTGTCAGCACAGCGCGAGCGTGCGGCATACGGCCATAATTCGGCCACTCGCAGAGGGGGGGGGAGGGGGAGGGGGGAGGGCTTCTTAGAAGCACCCCTGCTTCTTAGAAGGCGCGGGCCGCGTCTATAGATGTCAGGCCGGCGCCTTCTAAGAAGTAGCCTCCTTCAAAGAAGCTTTCGCCTGCCCTGCCCAAAGGATGCTGGGGGGCGGCGTCTACCACGCGGGTGTCGAGGCCTCGCCCGGGGGGGGGCGGGGCGGCGGGCAGGAGGAGCACGCGGGGACCAGGAAAAGGCGTGTGTGTGTATGTGTGTGTGTGTGTGTGCGGAAGGCAGGGGCGGGGCACCAGTTGGGCATGATCCTCCTCCTCCTCTTCCTCCTTCTCCCCCTCCTCCTCCTCCTCCTCCTCCTCCTCCTCCTCCTCCTCCTGACCAGTGATGGTGAGGAGGAGGAGGAGTTGGAGGAGGAGGAGGAGGAGGAGGAGGAGGAGGGTGGAGGGTTGAGGGTGGAGGGTGGAGGGTGGAGGGTGGAGGGTGGAGGGTGGAGGAGGAGGAGGAGGGAGGAGGAGGAGGAGGTTGGAGGAGGAGGAGGAGGAGGAGGAGGGGGAGGAAAAGGCCGAGGAGGACGAGGGTGGAGGAGGGTTGAGGAGGGAGGAGGGAGGAGTGTGGAGGAGGGTAATGTGATTACCGATGCTCGCAGCTCCAAGCTTCAATGAGGAGGAGGAATTGGAGGAGGAGGAGGAGGAGGGGGAGAGGCAAGAGTATGCAGGAGGAGGGGGAGGAGGAGGGGAAGGCGAGAAGAAAGTTCGGAGGATGAAGTCTTGCGATTCTCCGTATCATCTGATGTCCGACGGCGTCGTGTGGTTCGCGAGTGAGAGCGAGGCCAGGGCAGTGGGCAGGCCGAAGGAGGCTTCGCCCTGTTCCTGTCTCAGACGTTCTTCTCATTGCCCCTCGTCTGCCCGCTCCACCGGCGTAGTCCCGCGATCTCCCCTCCCACACTTATCATCCATCCGTCGCTCTCTCCCTCGTCGTTCTCTCTGTCTCTCTCTCTCTCTGTCCCGCGCCATCTCCCTCTACTATACGTACACGTGTATACAATATGTGTATCCATATGTGTATATATACACATGTATATGCATATATGCAAGTGTCCCCTTCTCTGTTATCCCACCATGTTCTGAGTATGGGTTTATTGCTATCACTTGGATGCCCCCGCCTCCTCACTCACTGCTGCCTCCTTCTCCTTCTCATCGTTCACATGACTCACTAGCAGTCAGATCACACCGACTCCGACTCACTCACACTCAGACTCAATCAGACTCAGGTTTTCACACAGTCAGAACTTTCAGTTCACACTCCGACCACGCATTCTCAGACTCACCGGCACTCACACTCAGACTCAGATTCAGACTCACGCTGGTCATTCATACCTCAGACTCATTCATCCGGACACTACACGTGGCGTCGTGATCAGATTCATTCATACTCAGACTCACCTGCATCCAGTCTAACTCGCCAGGCGGGGGCGCCAGGGGGCATTACATTCGCTTGTTCGCGCCTTGATTTTGGGGATGTCTCAGGCGGTTTGCTCGTTTCGTGGCTGGGACTTCTTTGCTTTCATCGCAGATTGTGAGGATGTCCGCAGCGAGGCGCTGGCTTCAGCATCCAAAGCGGAAGCCGCCAAGGGGCTGCCTCACGGGCCCGTTCGCACCTAGATTGTGGTGATGTCTTAGGCAGCGTGCATGTTTTGTGGCTTGCACTTCTTTGCTTTCAGGGCAGATTGTGAGTATGTCCCGAGCGAAGCGCTGGCTTCAGCACCGCAAGGGGTAGCCTCCGCCAGGGGGTTGTTTCACGGGCCCGTTCGCGGCCCGATTGCGGGGGGTTCTCAGGCGTTTTGCATGTTTTGTGGTTTGCATTTCTTTGTTGTCAGAGCCGACTGAGAGGATGTCCCGAGCGAAGCGCTGGCTTCAGCAACCCAAGGAAGAGGTGTCTCACGGGCCCGTTCGCGGCCAGGTTGTGGGGGGTTCTCAGGCCGTTTGCATGGTTTTTGGTTTGCACTTCTTTGTTCTCAGAGCAGAGTGTGCGGATGCCTCGAGCGCGGCAATGTTTCAGCACCCCAAAGGGGGAGCCGCCAGGGGGTTGTCTCACGGGCCCGTCCGCGCTCAGATCGTGGTCATGTCTCAGGTGGGTTGCTTGCTTGGTGGCTTGGACGTCTTTGCATTCAGCGCAGACTGTGAGGATGTCTTGGGCGAGCTCTCCGAGGGGGAAACCGCCAAGGGGTTGTCTCGCGTAACCGTTCGCGCCCAGATTTCGGGGATCTCTCAGGCGGTTTGTTTGTTTAGTTGTTTGGACATCGGTGTTTTCAGAGCAGGTGGTAAGGACGTCTCGAGCGAGGCGTTGTCTTCTTGTATTCAGCACCCCGAGGGGGAGCCGCCAGGGGGTTGTCTCACGGGCCAATTCGCGGCCAGATTGTGGGGATGCCTCAGGCCCGTTGCCTTAGGGGTTTGGGTTCCTTACTTTCTGAGCGGCTTGTGAGAATCGCCTGAGCCAAGCGCTAGCTTCAGCACCCCAAGGGGGAGCCGCCAGGGTTTTTGCACGGGTCCGTTCGCGGGCAGATCGTGGGGATGGGGGATGTCTCAGGCGCGTTGCTGGCTTGGTGGCTTGGGCTTCGGCGCTTTCAGAGCAGATTTTGACAATGCCTCGAGCGAGGCGCTGGCTTCAGCAACCAGAGGGGGGAGCCGCCAGTGTGTTTTCAGGAGCCCGTTCGCGACCAAATTGTGGGGATGTCTCAGGCGGGCTGCCTGTCTGGTGGCTTGAAATCAATGCTTTCAGAGCAGATTGTGAGGATGTCTCGGGCGAGGCGCTGTTTTCAGCACCCCAAGGGTTAGCTGCCGCCAGGGGGTTGTCTCACGGGCCCGTTCGCGACCAGATTGTGGGGATATTTCAGGCGGTTTGCCTGTTTGGCGGCTTGCTTGCATTTCTTTGTTTTTCAGACCAGATTATGAGGATGTCCGGGCGAGGCGCTGTTCTCAGCACCCCAAGGAGGAGCCGCCGGGGTTTATGCACGGCCGGTTCGCGGGCAGGCTGTGGGGATGTCTCAGGCGTTTTGCCTGCTTGGTGGCTTGGACCGGCGCTTCCCGGGCAGATTGTGAGGACTTCTCGAGCGAGGCGCTGGCTTCAGCACCCAGAGGAGGAGCCGCCAGTGTGTTTTCGTGGCCAGATTGTGGGGATGCCTCATGCGGATTGCCTGTTGGGATTCTTGGGCTTCGGGGCTTTCAGAGCAGATTGTGAGAATGTCCCGGGCGAGGCGCTGGTTTCAGCACCCCAGTCGCCCAGATCGTCGGAGAATATCGGGCGAGACGCTCAGTTTTGCATCTGCAGTTGCTGCGACTTCACACCCCAATGATGGCTTCGATGTAGGGGAAAGACGGCCGCCAGGACGGAAGAGGGAGGACGGCGGAGGAAGGAGGAGGACGCAGGGAGAGGGAGAAGGGAGGAAGCAATAGAAGGGAGGGGGTACGACGACCAGTAGAAGTAAGGAGAGGGGAGGGGGCCTGCTCACCGTCTGTCCGAACGTGAGTTGTCGCCACTGTCCCTCACCGTAGCTGCAGCCGCCGTCGTCGGCGTTGCAATCGGCGTCCTTTCGGACTCGCCCTCGCACCCAGGCGTTCACGCCCAGACGCTGACGGCGGGACGTGCCAGGGAATGAGATGCACGTGTGGGGGGATATCCGCGTCGAGCGGTTCTTCCCCACATCGTAAGATGGGATATTTGTTCTTACTCGGTCGCCTCTGGCTCATTCCTTCACTCCTCCTTCTTTTATTTTCCTCATCCAGATTCATTTATTTGGAGGCTCACTCGCACCACGACTCAGTCACACCCTGGCTCACTCACACCCAGACTCACCTGCCTTCTGACCCACTCGCACCCAGACCTCATATTCAACCGCGCTCAGACTCACTCGCACTCTGATTCACTTTCACAAGTGACACCCATATTCACTTACACTGCTCCTACGATGGGGTCCTCTGATTCATATTCACATTCGTTGGCATCCATACGCATTCGCACTCAGACTATACGTACTTAGGTTCACTCGTATTCATGTCCGAGTACATTGTGAGGATGTCTCGAGCGACGCGATGGTTTCAGCACTCCGAGGGGGGAGACGTCAGGTGTTTACACGGGCCAATTTGCGGCCAGATGGTGGGGATGTCTCAGGCGGTTTGCCTGTTTGGTGGCTTAGGCGTCGGTTGTTTTAGAGCAGGTTGTGAGGACTTCTCGGGCGACGCGCTGGTTTCAGCACCCCCACGGGAGAGCCACCAGGGTGTTTGCAAGGGCCCGTTCGCGGCCAGATTGTGGTGTTGTCTCAAGCCGTTTGCTGGTTTGGTGGCTTGGACTTCGGTGCTTTTTAGAGCAGGGTGTGAATACCTCTCAAGCAAGGCGCTGGCATCAGCACTCCGAATGGGGGAGCCGCCAGATTGTTTGCACGGGCCCGTTCGCGGGCAGACCGTGGGGATGTTTCAGGCGGTTTGCCTACATGGTGGCTTGGACAACGGTGCAGAGGATGTCTCGAGCATAGACGCAGCGACGTATTATTCTTCTAGTCTTCCTCCTCCTCCTCCTCGTGCTGCGCCGAGTGCCAGCCGCAGCCGTGGAGGACCCGCTGGCCCTCAGGGGGCTGCCCTGCTCCTCCCCGGCAGCACCCTGTACAGCACTGCGCAGGGCGGGCTTAGCCCGCCACGTCGTCGCGGCAACCCAAATTGCTGCGGAGCTGCCGCTCCGTTGTTTTGTTCAACGCCACGGACAGCTATGCGCCCTATCGATGGCAGAGGGCGCCGCAGGCCAGATCGGTCCCGTGCTCGTCCACCAGGTGCGCTTGGTCGCGCGCCAGCAAGCGGGGGTGGCAAGGCTGCCTTGCCGTGCCGACAGCCAACGACAGCGGCCCTCGAGGTATCACTGCTTCTTGTCAGGCTCTACTTCTGCTGCCCCCCCGCCGTTTTGGCTGGCGACCGCAGCTTGGCTCGCTTCGTCCCTAGGCACGTGCACTGCGCAATTACTGGAACAGTCGCGGACAGCGGGCACGCTGCACCAGTGGACCTTTGAACAGTTGCCATCCTTTCTACATTATCCGTAAGGGCTTCGCCCTCTGCCACCCGCCCTCTCTCTATCAAAATATAATATATCAGAGTCGCGTCGGTGCGTCTCGGCGCTACCCTGGCGCATCTGGGAACATCATGCAGGTGCGGATAGGAATCATCAGCTCATATTGAGACGTTGGCGTTATCCTGGTGGCCTTCGGCCCATCCCGAGCCTCTTGTATATGTGTTGGGGTGTCGTGGGGAGCCTCTCGGGGGCTTGGATGGGTATGGCGCTTCTTGGGAGCCTCTTGGGAGCCTCTTCGTGGGGTATCTTTTTGGGTCTCGTGGAGGCCTCGTGGGCGCGTCTTGGGCGCCTCTTGGGGCCTCTTGGCGGCCTCTTGGGGCCTCCTGGGGTATCTCGGGGCACAAATTGAATTTTCGGTTCGTGGTCCACTGCTTGGCCCCCCCTTAGGGCAGTCTGGGGGGCCCTCTTGGGCCGTCTTGAGCGCTTCTTGGGCCATCTTGGAGCCCTCTTGGGCCGTCTTGGGGCTTGGGAGCTTCTTGAGCCGTCTTGGAGCGTCGTAAAGCCCAACATTCGAGAAGACTAAACTTCGTCAACCACTGACGTTGAATCAGCGATTTGGGCCTCGTGGGGCTCTCTCTGGAGGCCTCCGGGAGAGCTCTTGGGGCCTCTTGGGGGCCCTCGTGGGCCGTCTTGGAACCATCTTCGGGCGCCTTGGAGCACTCTTGGCCTCGGCAATGCGAATACAGCGTAATCTGCGAAGGTTTATGGCTTCGGGGACGCGAATACTACGTACTTGACGAAGGTTTGTTGCTTCGGGGACGCACACACGTATACTTAACGAGGGTGTGTATTTGATAGTTGTTTTGTTCAGATTCGGGGCGCCTCCAGACTCTCGGGAAGAATCCTCAGCTTGGCCGTTGACTGTTTTTCTCCGCCTCGTTCCCTCTCCCCCGTCCCCTCGTCCGAGGATGTGTACATCTGTATGTATGTATGTATGTATGCATGCATGCATGCATGCATGCATGCATGCATGCATGTATGTATGTATGCATGTATGCATGTATGCATGTATACATGTATGTATGTAGCAGCATTCTGTGCTCGAGGGATATACACATATACACATACATACACATAGCAGCATTGCGCGTAATGATAACTACGTTGACCTTCATAGAGCTTTGAGGTCCCCCTCTCCTACGGTAAAGTGAGAAGTCCATCGGGGCCAGCGGTACGGCGCGACATCAGCTCAGACAAGGAAGGCCCGCTATTATCAGCACGCTCATAACGGCAGCCGCTGGGTGGCGCTCCACGGTGTGCCTTCCATTTGCGCCACCAGCGGAAGGGGGAAATCAGTTATGTTCCCACTCGGGTCCAATCGAATGCAGCTTTTTCTTTTCAAAGGTTCCTGCATACCCTATCCAGTCATGTTTCAATGTTTCTCCCAAAATGTCGTCGAGGCCGTCGTGCCCCATTTATGCTGGCTACCGCGGACAGGTCACAAGAAGCCTCCCAGGGGTTTATAGTGCAGTGGCTTGTTTTATGTTGACGCGCTCTTTACAATGTGTTACATTTGCAATTCAGCCTCCCCGTCTTTCCTCTCTCTATATGTGCACATGTGCATCGATTCCTCCTCTTGTAAAGAAGCTGCGGGGAGCGCAGGCCGCTCCCCGCGCTTCTCTCCCACTTTCAACAGAGGAGGACGACGACCGAGGATGAGGAGGGCGAGAAAGGGGAGAGTGATCAGGAGAGGAGGATGGGACAATCAAGCACGCAGTAGCAGTGACAACCAGGGGTTTCATGTGATGCGTTCTCGCGGTGGAAGCTTCGGCCTTCATGGGCCATCGTGGAGGCGTCTTAGGCAATGAGTTCCAGTTGGGCCTCTTGGGGCCGTTTTGGAAGCCTCTACGGCATTGTCTTCGCCGGGCGGGGTGCGGAACAACGCGGGAAACCCGAACTTCCAGGCCAGGTTTGCTAATGAGGCTTGCTGCCTCTACCAAAACGCCGGTGCCATGCTCTCGGCGCACATGTCATTCCAAGCGTGGCATTTTTGCGGTTCAAGTCGTCTCGACGCTGGGTTTACGAACGACCCCTCTTTAGTGCTATCATGGCGACGCAATGCGATGATGCGCTGGTGGAACGCCACGGAACCGCTTCCGTGTGGCTACGAGACGCTGGCGTCTGGCTCAGCAGCAGGCGGATCAGGAACCATGGAGGAGGACGCGCAGCAGAGCATGAACATGGGCGCCCCCAGGGCCGACCAAGCGGCGACGGGGACAGGCTGGGCCGACAAGAGCCCGAAGCTGCGGGCAGGACGAGCCGCGCCGTCAGCACGGTTACCGAAGTTGCGCGACCAGCGCGACGCCTCCGAGGATACCGACCAGACGATCTTCTTTGTGGTGGACGATGACGAGACTAGCCCGACTTCGCTGGATCAGAAGCGCACTGCTACGGAGACCGACATCAGCAAGACGATTCGTGGTGACCGGTTGGAGGTCGACGGGGGTCACCAGCAGCGCAAGACCGTAGCAGGTAACGAGCGCCGATGGGCGGCGAACGCCCAGAAGCTCGTTATTGGTGATCTTCGGATTCAACGCAATTCTTGGCAGACCGTCTACACCTACAACGACATCGACACCAAAATGCCCGCCTCGGTGGCTTCCAGCCACGGCGGCCAATCGTCCAAGATGATGCATTCTGTTACGTGCAAGGTTGACTGCAAGGCCGACGTCACCAATCGAGACTGCAGCCGCAATGTTCGTGCCATTCTGAGTTTTGCAGCGGCCTGCGCGGAGGCAGGGCGACTAGCGCTGGGGTGGCTTGCGCTGCGAGCCATTGTTCAGCCTGGGGCTGATGGGGATCCACTCGCAGCAGGACGTCACGGGCACCGCCCCAGACAGCACGAAAACAATCCGCGTGTGGAGGCGCAAACCGTCGCCCCCCGCCCCCACGCGGATCGCGCTCCAGGGGGGGGGCGGATCGCGCCCGCCAGGGAACCCCACTGGGCCTCCAACGGGCCTCCAGTGAGCGTTCCGGAGTGCGCGTCGCGCCCCATAGGGGGGTCTGCGTCCGCGCTCAGTCTATCGGGGCCAGAAATCGCCGGGGCGAGTAGAGGGGCGAGCAGACGTTGACAGAGGGAGGGTGGGGGGGGGGATGGGCGAGGAGGGCGACGACGAGGCCGAGGATAAGAAGAAAGGCCAGCGAGAGAGAGAGAGAGATAGGAAATCGTTGAAAAAAAGAATAAGAGAGACAGAAATACAGAAAGCGCAACAAGAAAGACGCGTAGATAGAGGGGGAGAGAGAAATATATATATATATAGAGAGAGAGAGAGAGAGAGAGAGAGAGAGAAAGAGAGGGAGAAGGGGGGGAGGTCGGGAGGAGGAGGGCGAGGAAGAAGGAATGCGATGACGACGACGATCCGGTCGCTCGGCATGCCGCGGCTGCGCAAGCCAACGAACCTCGTGAAATTCCTGCCAAGAAGCTGAGGCGCCCCCGTAAAAGGGTCGAAGCGAGCGTTGGTTCGTTACGCTTTGTTTTGTGCACGTTGCGCGCGCGTCGAGGAACTCGCCTCTTTCGAAGCGCCCGCCGAAGCCCTGGCCCTTCAGAGGCCGTTCAGAGATTTCGTAAATCAGGGAGCAACTGCAGAAAATGCGCAAACCCTTCGTGGAATTAACAACTGTTGCTTTCGATGGTTGTCTTGGGCATCCTGGCGGGGACTTTTCGGGGCGCCAGGAGATCCTTTGGAGCGGTCTCGGACAAATTGCAATCCAGGCACGTGCCGGCAGGGTGCCCGGGCAATCGCTGAGGGCCCAGGCGCTTCGTGGAAGCCAGATCGGCCATTATGGCGCCGAAGTGCATATTCATATGACTATACATATCAGTGTATATATATATGCATGCATACATTATGTATGTGTAAATATAGACATGCGTATTTGATATATATATATATATGTTTATGTGTGTAAATATATGTAAATATACATATACTTATGCATATGCATATATATATATACATATATATACATATATGTGTATACATACGCATGGACATTATCAATCCAAGATCCCCCCGCGCGTTTTTTGTTTAACATCGACATTTTCTTTTGGTTTCACGAAGGGGCCGCGCGCTTCAAGCTCCCCGGTTCTTGTGCGCGCCAGGTCCATCTTTGACGGATCACAGCCATCTTGAACGGATTGTACCCACATACGATATGAAGTGACCCGCATTTGCCGGTGCACACGCGCACACGCGCGCTTTTGCATTCGCTTTTTGGGTCCCACGCTCGCAAGCACATTGCGCGTTGGGCGCCCGGGAACTCCCCCGACCGTTCCTTTGCCGCGCGTTCGGTCCGATCATAGCCGTTCTGGCTCGAGCCCTCTCTTTCGGCGGTGCCACTTCTTCCCGGGCCACTTCGGCGGGCGCGGGGCGTCGCCTTCTCAGCCGGGCCAGGGCCGTTCCGTGGGGGGGTGCGCTTCTCCCCCTTGCCCTGCTTCTCCCTCGCGGCCACGCGCCCTCCCCCCTCCCCCCTCCCGCTCTCTCCCTTTCTCCTCTCCCTCCCCTTCCGTCTTCTCTCTCTCTCTCTCTCTCTCTCTCTTTCTCCCCTTTTCCTCCTTCTCCCCCCCCTCCTCCTTCCTTCCCTCTTTCCTCTCCCCCCTCTTCTCGCGGGCGCTGAAACGCGCGCCCCGCGCGGCGTTCCCGGCCTGGCGCGGGGCGCCCGCGACGGGCCCCGACACCTTCCTGAAGTTTTCGAAGGAGGGGAACTTCGACTCGCCCGCCGTCTTCGTCGTCGAGGCGGCCTCTCCCGAGCCGGGGGGCGACTCGGCGGAGCCCGCCCCTGCGGCCCGCGCGCTGGCTGCGCCCATGTTTGTTCTCCAAGATGGCCCGCGCGGTCCGCCGCTGCAGGAAGAAGGCGCGCGAACTCGCCCGGATCTTTTCCGGGCAGCCCCTTTGGCGGCGCTGCGAGAACTACTCCAAGCAGCGCTGCTGCCTGCCCCCGCAAGTGCCGGCGCTAGAGCGCCTCTCCTTCACCCGCGCCTCGTCCTCCTTCTCCTTCGCCCCGTCTTCGTCGCGGTCGTTCGCCCGCTCGGGGCGCTCGCGCCCTTGCGTTTCTTGGCGCGCGCGAGGGTGAGCGAGGAGATGGCGACCGTCGCCCGCGCGCTCGGGGCCCTTCGCGAGATGGCGAGATGCGGGATCGCCCACTCCACCGTCATCCGCCGGGAGAAGAAGCGCCGCGAGGTCGCGGCGCGGCGCGTCGGGCGCCGCCAAATTCAAGCGGCTGCCGCCGATTCCGCTGCGGGGCCCACTTTTATTTTGCATTGTTATTATTGCGCACTGCTCCTACTAGGACTACTCCTACGGGCACCGCCACAACAACAACTACTACTACTACTACTATTACTACTACTACTACTACTACTACTACTACTACTACTACTACTACTACTACTACTACTACTACTACTACTACTACTACTACTATTACTACTACTACTACTACGACTACAACAACAACAACAACTACTACTATTACTACTATTACAACAACTACTATTATTATTACTGCTACTACGACTACTACTACTAGTACTACTACTACTACTACTACTACTACTACTACCGTGCCAACCACTACGTTTGGACGTATACTAACTCGCACGACTTCTACAACTATCACTACACTAACTACTATTACGACGACTACTACTACTACTACTACTACAACTACTACTACAACTATTACTACTACTACTACTACTACTACTACTGCTGCTGCTGCTACTACTACTACTACTACGACTATTACTACTACTACCACCACCACTGCTACTACTACTACTACTACTACTACCACCATAACTACTACTACTACTACTACTACTACTACTACTACTACTACTACTACTACTACTACTACTACTACTACTACTACTACTACTACTACTACTACTACTACTACTACTACTATTGCTACCACCACGTACGACTCCTACTAGTACTACTACTACTACTACTACTACTACTACTACTACTACTACTGCTACTACTACTACTACTACTACTCTACTACTACTACGACTACTACTACTACTACTACTACTACTACTACTACTACTACTACTACTACTACTACTACTACTACTACTACTACTACTACTAGTACCGACCTACCTACCTACCTACCTACCTACTTACTTACTAGCATGGCGACCATGCTTCTTACTATCACTACTACTAGTTCTACTAGTACTACTACTACTACTACTACTACTACTACTACTACTATTACTACTACTACTACTACTATGACTACTATTATTACTACTACTACTACTGCTACTACTACTACTACTACTACTACTACTACTACTACTACTACCACTGGCGCCTGCTGACCTCAGGTTCCGCGGCTCCACCGGTTTGGCGGCTCCTCCAGCAGTCGCCCGGAGTTCGCCGCAGTCGGCGAGGCAGGCGTCGAGCGTCTTGGCGGCGTGGCCGGCAAAGCTCCCCGCGCTGCTGGGCACCGCCGCGGCCGCGGCTCTCGCGCCAAGAAGAGGCTTCTCTGCCGCGCCACTTGGAAACTGGGGCCCCGCCCGATGGCGAAAGCCAAGGCCAGACCGAAGGCCGGAGCTAAGGCGCCCCCCCCCGCCCCCGCCCCCCCCCCTCCTTCACTTCCCGCGCCCCTGCCTGCCTCTGGCCCCGGGCAGGGCCGCGCGGCGGCGAGAAGTCCGGCAAGTGGGGGGCGACCGCGGACAAGCGCTCACAGAACAGGCCGGTCGTTCCCGAACGCTGGCCGCAAACGACGCGTCGGCGGAGGTCGGCGAAAGCTTTCCGCGGAAGCCGTCGGGCGCCTCGACGGAAGAACTTCTATGCCGTTCCCGTTCCGAATGCCGCCCTGCACCCCCCCGGGCTGTCGCGGCTCGGCGCCCAGATTGGCGGCGGGAGGAAGCGCCCCCGCATGGGCGGGGCCGGGCGGGTCGCCGGCGAGCCGCTTGGCTGCCCGACCACCGCCAAGGAGAATATAACACGCGGGGGCGAAGCACTTGCCGAGTTGTTCAAGCGCCTTCCGACGCCGCGCGCAAAGGCGGCGGCTGGCTCGGCGCGGGGTCGGCGACCAAGCCAAGCGCGCCGGCGACGAGCGCGGGGGCGCTTGCGGCCGGCGCGAGAAGGAACGCCCCCCCCTTCACCTCCCCCTTCCTCTCCTTCTGTCCGCCCCCCCGTCCCCAGTCGCCCCCGACGCCGCGCCCAGTGCTCGGCGGGCCCCCTCCCCGAGCTGAACTTGAAAAAGTCCCGCTGCTCAACTCCTTCCGTTTCCAGCGCGCCATCCAGTGCTCGGCGGCCTTCGCCTCCAACGCCGCGCCCCATAGTCAACGGGCGCCCCCCCGAAGTTGAACGTGCACATGTCCCGTCGCTCAACTCCCCCCGTCTCCAACGCACCGCCCGGCACTCAACGGCCTTCGCCGTCGCCGCCGCACCCAGTGCTCAACGGGCCCCCTCCCCGAGCTGAACTTGAACAGATCCCGCTACTCAACTCCCTCTGCCCCCGACGCACCGCGCAGTACTCGAAGGCCTTCGTCTCCAACACTGCACCCGGCACTCAGCGGCCCCCCCCCCCGCGCCGAACGTGAAAAAGTCACGCCGCCCAGCCCCTCCGCCCCCGACGCGCCGCCCAGCGCCCAACGGCCGTCTTCTCCAACGGCGCGCCCGGCGCTCCGCGGGCCCCCTCCCCGAGCTGAACTTGCAGAAGTCCCGCCACTCAACTCCCTCCCGCCCAGCTTTCAACGGCCTTCGTCTCCAACGCCGCGCCCAATGCTCAGCGGGCCCCCCCCCCGAGCTGAGCTCGAATAAATCCCGTTATTCAGCCCCCCCCGTCTCCAAGTCCAACGCGCCACCCAGCACTCAGCGGCCTTCGTCTCCCACGCCGCGCCCGGCGCTCAACGGGCCCCCCCCCGCGCTGAACTTGAAAAAGTCATGCCGCTCAACCCCCTCCGTCTCCAGCGCAACGCCCGGCACTCGACGGCCTGCGTCTCCAACGCCGCGCCTGGCGTTCAACGGGCTGCAGCCCCAAGCTGAACTCGAAAAAACCCCGCTGCTCGACCCCCCCCGTCTCCGACGCGGCACCCAATACTCGGCGACCTTCGTCTCCAACGCCGCGCCCAGTACTCAACTGGCCCTCTGCCCATGCTGAACATGAAAAAGTCCGACTCCTCAACTCCGCCCGGCACCCGGCGGCCTTCGCCCCCGACGCCGCTCCCGGCACTCAGCGGCCCCCCCCCCCCAAGCTGCGCTTGGAAGTTAACTCTCTCCGTCTCCGGCGCGACGCCCGGCACTCGACGGCCTTCGTCTCCAACGCCGCGCCCCGTGCTCAACAGGCCCCCTCCGCGAGCTAAACTTGACCCCCCCCCCGCGCCAGAACCCATTCCCCCGCCGCCCCCTCCCAGCCCCAGATTCCTTCTGCCATCCCTCCCTCGCCCCAGGAGAACCTCATTCCGGGGCGACGTCGGGGCGCAAATTATCTGGGGCGGCGACCTGCATGGACCCGTCAGCCACATGCTAGGGTGCCCCTAGACTCCCAACGGGGAGCCTTCCCTGTTCACACAGCGTTTGGCCCCCCGCCGCTCGGCCCCTTCATTCCCGGGAAGCGTGGCGGCGCGCGGCGCGTAGCGAGCGCCTCGCTCAGAGCAGCCCTAGCAGAGGCTGATCTTCTCCCGGCGCGATGCCCGAGCACCTCGCGGTTTCTCCTTAACAACAACCCCATCCAAAGGCGGGTGGCATGGGACGAGTTACGCCGGCAGCATTGCCTGGGCGACCTCCGCCGAGCCCTGGCCGCCGCCCGCAACTCCATCCTGCCCTCTTTCCTCATGTGGAGCGCCCGGTATCTACGCGGCACCTTAGCACGCAAGGACCAAGCCAAGCTGGCCACCATCACTACGGCGTCCGCCCACTGGCGCATTGCCCTACTGCAGGAGACGCACTGGTCCGACCACGATGTGGGAGCGCGGATGACCATGCCCCCCGCAAGACGCGTGGTTGCGCCCCTGGCCTGCCCGGGGCCAGGCGGCGGATGGGCCGGGGGAGTCGCCGTCATTTTTTATCGCAAGTACGAGCTCATCGGCTCCACCGCCCTGGCCCCCGGGCGCGCCATTGCTGCCACCATGCGCAAGCAAGACCACGCACTGCGCGTGGTGTCGGTTTATCTCCCGCCAGACCGGCGCCCCGAAGTCCCCGCCGCCCTGGCGGGCGCCCTCGCCGAACCATACGATGTTCATACCTACTGGGGGGGGAGACATCAACGTGGAATGGCAGGGCCCGCGAGACGGTGAGATCGAGGGCGTCGCCTCATGGGCCCCCATGCTGAACAGACACGCCCCCCGCCCTGCCCCCGCCGACGGCCCCGCCCGCATTGGTGGCCCCGGCCCGCCGCCCAGCCAAAATTGGCAAGTCGACGACCGCGACGAGACGACGGCGACGACGACAGCGGCTGCGACGAAGTCGACGCAGACGACACTTATGTCAATAATCCCGCTGAAAGAACGCATGACCAGAATACCGCTGAAAGACCGCAAGACAGCGCAGAGGCTCTGAAACCCTCGCTGCACGGTCTGGCCGTTGATTCCACAGGGGGCAAATCGGCCGAGCTGGCTAGCTTGCGCTTCCCAGTTGCCGGCGCAGCCGTCGTCTTCTACGTCGAGCGGGGCAATGCGTTTAGCTGGGAAGCCGTCGCTGCTGCTGCGACAACGTCCGCGGAAACCATGGGAAGCAGCCTGCGCGCGGACATCGCCATCTACGAAGCGATGATCGACCTGGGTGCTCAAAAGGAACGGTCTTGTCTGAGCGTTCCGAAGAGTTCGGGGCTCTCCTGGCTGCGGAGTGCCCCCGCCTGGTCGTCTCCACTGGTCCGTCGCCCACTCGGCGCCGGTTCGCGGGGGGCGAGCCCAGATCAGCAGACAGCGCAGCCACCTCGCCAGCGCCGAGCGCAGCGTCGCAAACTGATTTCGTGGTTGTCAACGCAGGCCATGGTCCGAAAGATACACTGCTCTTATGGTCAACTCCTCAATTCTGAAAAACCTCGGTGCAATCATCGACTTCGGCACCGACGCCTTGCGCCGCAAACCATCGGGCAAAACTGCAGCGTTGAAAGCTTCATCTGCCAGTCCTTCCTCCTTCCCGCTTATGGTTCGCAACCGCGCGGCCCGCGCAGGGCGCGCGCCCGCCCTGGCGGCAGACGCCGCGACTGGAACCACAGAGCGAGCTTACGAGACCATCGCTGTCCAAGAATACTTACGTTCCGTTTGAATTTCTCCGCCACCTCGATTGTCGAAGTTCTGGGGGGCTCTTCGCGACGAGTCTGGGTTGCGAAAGGTGCGCGACCGTCTTGGGCATCCGAGCGTAGGAATGACATTGTGTGCGCGGACAGATTCGATGTAAAAGTCGGCTCTTCTACGTCTTCCAGCACATGGTAGATCGTTTCGCGAAGTATTCCCTCGCATGTCGGACCGAGGTCCTAATGTGACCTTGCAGGCGCTCTCGCGCTGGCAAGCGGTTATTGGTTCGCTGTCGCCACAGTTTCTCACAGACAACAGCGGGGAGCGCAATCAACAAAGAAACTGAATAATTCCTGGATCTCCGCGGGGCGCGACATCTTCGGATCCCCCCCCAGACGCCTACCGCGGCCGGTCTCGTCGAGCGTCGCGACGGCGTTGTCAATTTCATGTTCAACGAGCGCGCCGAGATGTTCAAAACGCATCTCTCGGGAGGGGCACGTCGTCATGTTGCAGGCTTCTGCAGCGAAAAACGCTTCAATTAGACGTTGGGGCTTCTCTACGCAATCTCCTGCCTTCGGGGGCAATTCGTTCGTCGATGCCATCGATGAAGCAGACCCACCCACGCTTCGCGAGTTGCCTCGCGATCTAGCCAGCAACGCGCAAGCGCGGCTTTCCCTTCGCAGGGCAGCGCAGCAGACGAATATCCAAGCCCAGCCCTGTTCGGAGTTACGAGATATTTGAAATGCTCGTCTCGCGACCACTCAATGGGGCCCCTTCGACGCTGGCGCAGAGGTGGATTGGACTGCCGATGAAAAATCCGAAAGTCGAAACCACCGGCCAAGCATGGAAAGAACCGGCACGAGCTCTCGGCATGGAGGGCCAGCAGAAAATTCGAATTCGCGCGCCAGATGGCAACGCCATCGCCGTTCCGCCATCGCGAAAAGAATGGCGCTGTCGAGATCCACGCCGCCGCCCCCAGCGACGCAAAGCAGCGCAGCCCAGCCGCTGAGGATGGCGCAGAAGCTCCTTCCACGCAGACTCCACTGCAGCCAATGCCGCAGCCTCTGCACCGCCGTCTCGGCCAAGTGCACCGCCTCAGCTTCCACCGAGCGCGCCGCCACCTCCTGCGGTGCCAGCCCCCGCGGGACCGCGCGTTCCTCGCGCGCCTCCGCCGGCTCGCCGCGGCGCCGCTCAAACCCTCGAGGTGGATCGCGGGGGCGAAAACAGCGGGGGGAAGCCGCCGCATAGTCGCAGGCGCTTCCTCGCATCTCGTCGGGCGACGACTTGTCGGCAGCTGCTAGCGACGACGCGGAAGAGCGTTTCTTCCGCGAGCCAGAGCAGTGGTCGATGATGGTTGAGGTCGCGGATATGTCGGCGCGCCCGGTGAAAGTGCCCTCGACCCTTGATCCGTTGCAAAACCATGAAGGCCACCGAGGAGGCCCCCAGGAAAGTCGCCGAATCTGACGCTGCATTCGAAGCGCCGCGCACGCGCGAACTGCAGAATGCGCCAGGGAACTTCGAGGCAAGACCGCCCCCGCCCGGAGCCGCAGCAATCCCGCCCAGATTCGCGCGCGCCGCTCCTGACGGGGGCCGCAAGCTCGCCAGGTTGTCCAGGGGTGCTTCGCACCAGGGAAATCGACCGCGCAGTAGACAGCCCGACTCTGCATCGCCATTCTGCGCGTTCCTTCTGCGGCTGGCAGTCCACATGTGCTGGGCGCCGGAAGCGTGGGATGTCGGGAAATCGTTTCTGCGACCCGACGCTTCCGCAGACCCCAACTGGGGCGACATGCCGGTTTCTGTCGCTCCTCCTGCCGTCGCGAGTCCCCCGGGGAAGTGCGCGTGGAAGTTGCGTCCGGGCAGAACGCTGCATGGTCTTCGCCGGGCCTCTCGAGCTCGGTTTTCCCATGTGCGTGTTCGTCTTCTCGAACGGGGCTTCGCGCAGTCAGTGTTGGGCCCCCGCGTGTTTCTTGGATTCCGGAATGGCCGCCCCCGCGGCTTCGGCGGCCTCCGCGCGCGTGGCGCTCTTAAGGCTGGCGCGGGGGGATTTTGGAACGCAGTGGAATCTCACCCTCTTCAATGGGGCAGCCGGTCGTCCGGTGATCTTGTGCACTGTGGGCCCCAGATCACAGTTCGCCTGCCGTGCGTCATTTTAGACCAGAAAGCGCGCTGCGTGAGTCTATCCACGATCGCTGCCCCATCCCATCGCGCACGTTGTCCTTATTCTCCAGCGACAGAGTTCGAACGAACTTCTCTTCGAAAATGCTTCGGCGAACAGATTTGGGAAGTGGACTGGACAGGGCCGACAGGGTCGTTCCGCGCGAGCGCCATGGCATCCGAAGTGCATGCTGCCGCGGTCGCCGCCCGATTGGGATGCAACAGCAACGCGCGACGCATCCAAAACGAACCAGCAGTGTTCAATGTTAGACTTATGTCGAAGCATATTGCGCGCGTTATTTCGGGCACTCGTCGGAAAGCAAGCCACCGCAGCGCGGCATGGCCGCTGGCATTGGAGCAATGGTACGCGGGGACAAGCCAGCTGTCCGAGCACGCTCATACCGGTGGGCCCCGAAGAAGCAAGAGCGCACCTGCGCGAGCACGTTGGCCGCAGAAACGCTGGCTGGGGACATGGCTTCGGAGGTGAATTTCGCGACCCGAAATCGCATCCAGGAAGCGCCGAACCTTTTCGGAACCTCCTCCGGGCGCGCTGATTTCAGACAGCTGATCTTTGGTTGGCTGCGAACATATATTCGATCACACCACGTGCGTTCGAGGAGGATTTGGCCCCCCACCTGCAGCGAGCTCGGGAAGTCACCGTCTCGCGGAAGGGCGTCGTCAGCAACGCAGTCCTCCCAGTGGATTGGCTGTGGCGTCAGGATTCCGACATGGTCGCGTGCCCGCTTGCGAAAGCAAACTCGAAACATCTGACACCTGCTCTCTCTGATTCGTTCGGGTGCCTCGTCGTCCACTTCAGCCAGCAAGCCCGCCGCGGCGCGCCGCGGGGAAGGCCGCCTCCTGCCAAGGCGCCGCCTGGAAGGCCACCTCCGTCCGCAGCAGCTCCGACGGCCGCGGAGCAGCTAGCAGCGCTGCCGCCCCCGCGCCGGCTGATACCAGTAGAGCGCCACCTGCTCGCGGATTCGCCGCGCAGCTTCCAGGCAGGCGCCGGCCCTGGAGCGGGCGCAGGGCCCCCGGGATCTGAATCGGCCAAAGCAGACCGAACGTGCGGCGAGCCTGGTTCGACGCCAGCTGCGTGCTCAGACCAAGGAATCATTCTTACTGAGCGGTTGGCTGTCGACTCGGAGCTTCGAGCTGCAGGCGCGCCTAGAGCGAGCGAGAAATCCAGCGACCATCTTTATCGCGCAGACGTGGATTTGCGCGGTCATTCGACGTCTGCCAAGGTGCTCAGAGACAGGCAGAGGGCCAAGAGACAGAGAGCACACTCGGAAGTACAAGACCAGCAGAGAGCTGCGGAACGGAACGCTGCCGCTTCGGTTGCGACGCCGGCCCCTTCTTCCGAGCCACCGCCGGAGCCGCCGAAAACGCGTCCCAGGCCTTCTGCCGAAGTCAGTCTGGCCGACAGTTTAGACGCGGCGCTGGGTCGCGATGGCAACGACTGGGGCGACGCCCCGGCCGCCCAGATTGGCGCCGACGACGGCGCTGTTTGGGGGGGCAGGGGCCGCGACGGCCAGTCCGCGGTTTCGAAGGAGCGTCCTGTTCTGCGCCTCTCTACTGACCGACGGCTGAACGGCTGAAACGCGAGGCTCAGTCAGCCGCGAGGCGGGCGAAGCTTGCAGACATGACTAAAGCGAAGAAGGCAGCAACGAAGGCTGCCACGACCGCAACAAGCACTGCCCGAGACTTTCCCCTGCCTTCGTTTAAGGAAGAAGGATGAGGTTGACGGCCGATTTCCTCCCACCGTGGCAATGTTGTCTTGTCCTTCTTCTCATCTCTCCTCACTTTGCGCTGCTTGCCTGCCGCTGCCACTTTGGCCCAGGGGCCCTTTGGCCGCGCCGCCGGAGAAGGGGGTGCGCGAGGTCTGGGCGCATCGGGGCCTGCCGGCCGGCTCTCCGACAGCCTCGCGCGAGGCGATTTCACATCCGCATTCGCGCGAAGCGCCCTACGGCGGGGCTCCGCCACATCGCGGGCGCATCGCATTCGCCGCGCCAGTGGCCGCCAGCCAGCGGACTTGTCAGACAGATGTGCACCAGGTTCCGCGCGCACGGCTCGAAGGAAGCACTCGCCGACGCGGCCGAGGCCCACGCGCCGCCTGCGCTGCCGGGGCGCGAGCTGCCTCGCGCGATTGCCCAGCTTGGAAGATCCGTTCAGCGACGGCGAAGTTGGGGGGCTACGACAGAGGCATGCTGCGGACATCGCGGAGCTCAGAAAGTCGCTCTCGCGCGCCGCGGAGTTGCAGCCCTAGCAGATCTTAAGGCAGACGCCCCCGTCACCCCGCCGCCGCCAACCACGGCGACCAGGGAGGCCACTTCCACGGGCGCCTCCGACCGTCGAAGAAGATGGCTGCAAGCCAGTACAATGCGAACTGCTAGCCGATGCGACCACGCTGCGCTAGGACGGCATACTACCACGATTACGGGGGGTGAGCTCTTACCCTGTTGATCAGTGACACATTGTTCAGTGGGCCCATATCCATCTGCGCCGCCCATCGGGCGCGACTCGCGACCCGACCCAGTCTTCAGCTCAAGCCCACAGGTGGCCCGCGACACCTTGCGGCTCTGGTTGATTGGCGCTGGACTTTACCGCGACAGCGCGAGGTGCTGGCCGCCCAGGGCATCTTGCGCCCAAAGGGCGGTGTCCACCCCTGCACGCGGCTCAGCGCAAGCTGTCGTGCCAGGAACATTCGGCGGTCGCCCGCCCCCCCTGGCTCTGCATCGACGGCTGGTCGCAAAACGGCGGGTCTCTGTTGGGGCCCCCGCCCCGTGGCGCCGCGGCTGCGACAGCCGCTGCGCATGCAACTGGCCGCATGCTTCGCGCGCTGCGAAATCGCGCCGCGCCGGAGGCCACGCTGGCGATGCATCTCGGCGACGCTGCGCCGCGACCTCGGATCTCTGCGCGCAGTGGCGGCATGTTGCGACCCAACAGCGCGAGCCCCAGTTAAGTCGGGCCGCGCGGGTTGCAACGAACAGCCTGAGCCGCACGGAGACGGAGACACAGGTGAGGCGCGTGCCTGGTCAGGTTAGCCCCGCACGGCATGCGCCGCTCAGGCTTCGGCCCAGAGGGTTCCGACCGTCGCGAGGGCCTCCCAGCGTCTGACGGCTGCAAAGGCAGCGAGCGTTGGCTTTGGTGATGGCATGTGACAGGCCGAGTGACGCGACCAGTTGCGTCTGCTTGCTGGATGTGTCAGATCTTGACATGTTGATGCGCTGCCTGCTAGAGTGGCACGCTTGACGTACGACTCGAGTGTTTTTCCCTACCTAGGCTCTGCCTAGAAGGGTTCCTATTGTCTTGGCTTAAAGGGGCCGGGCAGCGCAAACCGCCCCGGGCGTTTCCCCCGGTCCCCTGGGAGCCAAGCAAAAGCAACAGCAAAGGTAAAAGCAAACGCGCGGCTCCCCCAGTTGCGCTCCCTGGGCGCCAAACAAAAGCAAAAGCAAAGGCAAAAGTGAAGGCACAAGCGAAGGCAACACAAACGCATAGCATAGCATAGCATAACATAGCATAGCGCAGCATAGCACAGCCTAGCCTAGCCTAGCCGAGCCCAGCATAGCATTGCGCAGCATATCATAGCATAGCATATCATAGCATAGCATCGCATATCATTGCATAGCATAGCCCAGCATAGCATTGCGCAGCACAGAATCCATTATTGCTGAGACACAGGTGAGGCGCGTGCCTGGTCAGGTTAGCCCCGCACGGCATGCGCCGCTCAGGCTTCGGCCCAGAGGGTTCCGACCGTCGCGAGGGCCTCCCAGCGTCTGACGGCTGCAAAGGCAGCGAGCGTTGGCTTTGGTGATGGCATGTGACAGGCCGAGTGACGCGACCAGTTGCGTCTGCTTGCTGGATGTGTCAGATCTTGACATGTTGATGCGCTGCCTGCTAGAGTGGCACGCTTGACGTACGACTCGAGTGTTTTTCCCTACCTAGGCTCTGCCTAGAAGGGTTCCTATTGTCTTGGCTTAAAGGGGCCGGGCAGCGCAAACCGCCCCGGGCGTTTCCCCCGGTCCCCTGGGAGCCAAGCAAAAGCAACAGCAAAGGTAAAAGCAAACGCGCGGCTCCCCCAGTTGCGCTCCCTGGGCGCCAAACAAAAGCAAAAGCAAAGGCAAAAGTGAAGGCACAAGCGAAGGCAACACAAACGCATAGCATAGCATAGCATAACATAGCATAGCGCAGCATAGCACAGCCTAGCCTAGCCTAGCCGAGCCCAGCATAGCATTGCGCAGCATATCATAGCATAGCATATCATAGCATAGCATCGCATATCATTGCATAGCATAGCCCAGCATAGCATTGCGCAGCACAGAATCCATTATTGCTGCTATATATATATATACACATATATTTATCCATATACTTAGCTTGCTTTTGCTGCTGTCTCGGCGACTTGCTGCCTGCTTCTGCTGCTGCTTCACTTACGGCGTGGCGTCGGCGGTTCTGGCGCTACGACTACTACTACTATTATTACTACTACTACTACTACTACAACTACTACTACTACTATTACTACTACTACTACTACTACTGCTACTACGACTACTACTACCACTACGACTACTACTACTACTACTACTACTACTACTACTACTATTACTACTACTACTACTACTACTACGACTACGACTATACTACTACTACGAATTTACTACTACTACCTACTACCACTACTACTACTACACTATACTTACTACTAATACTACTATACTACTACTACTACTAGGACTACGATACTACTACCTACTACGGGATACGACTACTGACTACTAAGACTACTCTACGTACTCTTACTACTACTACTACTTACTACTTACTATACTTACTACTACTACGACGACGACACGACTACTACTACTACAGTACCACTACCAATTCCACTACCACTACCACTACCACACCATACGTTACCACTAACACTACCCCCACTACTTTACTAATACTGACCGACTAACGACTTACTACGACTACCACTACGGACTACGAGTACTAATACTACACTATTACTACTAATACTACTACTAGACTACTACTACTACCACTACTACTACCTACTGAATACTACGACTACTACGACCACTAACTATACTACTACGACTACGACGAGACCGAAGACGACGACGACGACCGACGACGATGACGACGACGACGACGACGACGACGACGACGACGACGCGACGACGACGACGGAACGGCGACCGTGCGACGGCGACGGCGACGACGACGACGACGACGACGACGACTACGACGACGACGACTACTACTACTACTACTACTACTACTACTACTACTACTTCTACTACTACTACTACTACTACTACTACTACTACTACTACTATTACGACGACGACGACGACGACGACGACGACGACGACGACGACGACTACTACTACTACTACTACTATTACTACTACTACTACTACCTACTACTACTACTACTACTACTACTACTACTACTACTACTACTACTACTACTACTACTACTACTACTACTACTACTACTACTACTACTACCATTGCTGCTACAACTGCGACGATGAGGAGAAGGAGGAGGACGGCGTTTACCGCTCGTACTAATTTTGCTTTCCTAGAGGCTCCAACTCCTAGGTAGGGTCGCACTGGGATAATTATTGCTAGAGTTGCTGGGCTTGCCGAGGATCCTGATGAGTCTGCGACGACGGTGCAGGATGGCAGCTGAGCTGTACTGTGGTCGGTTGCCACGGCGGGCGGCGTTTGCCACAAAACTTCCACCAAGCCTGCAACGGGCCCCACACCGTCGTCCAATTCATCTGGCCTTCGCTTACGGGCTGGCCACCCCACAAACACAGTTTCGGATAGTGGGTGGCACCCTTAGCACCACGCACTCATATTGTTTTCGTCACGAGCAGTACCCAGACGAGCTACTTGGGCCCGCTCGTGAGTGGCCGCCACGTCGGCCGCATCATCGGCGACAACGGGCCCGCCGTAACGACCCTCGAGGCGGACTCCCAGAGGCGCGGCCGAGGCCGCGGGGAGGCAAGGATCCCCCCCACATCTCCGCGTGTCAACGCTGATGGGTGCAGGGGGCGTGCGCCCTGGCGGCGCCCCCAAAGCGTCGGGACAGACGTCCCCCTTTCCTGGCGTGTTTTTTTTTCGCTCGATGCTTAGATGACCGCAGGCGCGCGGCGTCGTGGACGCGAGGGCGACCTTTGCCAGCGCGAACGCAACAAAAGAAAGAAGAGGAGAAGGAGGAGGACAAAAAAGTGGAGGAAGAGGAGAAAGAGGAGGAGGAAAAAAAACCGGAGGAGGAGGAAGAGGAGGAGGGCATTTATGGACGAGGAGGGGGAGGAGGAGGAGGAGGAGGAGGAGGAGGAGGAGGAGGAGGAGGAGGAGGAAGGGGAGGAGGAGCCCTTTTTGCAGGCTAACAGGAAGGCCCTCGTCATCAAGGCCGGGCCCGCCTCAGGAATCATGGTCGGGGTGAGGTTTGGGTCAGAGGTTTTGGAAAGCTGAGGTCTTGATCCTGGCAGCCCAGGTCAGAATCGGCTGGCAGTACGGTGACTGTCAAGAGCTTTCCATGGCCCCCAGACAAGGCCTGTTCACCCCTCCAGGAGCACCCCCCACCCGCACAAAAGCCACCAGGCTGCAGGCCCCCCCAGACATGCTCGTGTCGTGAAAAAATGCGACGCGCGGTTAGTGGCCGCTCTCGGCTTCTGTGGGCCTTCGACGGGCCCCGGGGTAAAACACCGGTCTTGGGAAAAATGTAGGGACTGCGGGGACCGCGCAGTGGAAGAAGCAAGGCGTCACATCTCTGGGTTTCTACTCCTTCCCGGGACCCCATCGGTCCCACCCCCCAGGAACCCCATTGGGTATCCTCTCAAGACGCCCCCCCCCCGCCTCCCAGAACATCCTTTTGCCCCCCCTCCCAGAGCAGCACTGGGAACGGAGGGGCAAGCCTTCCAGAAGCCTCCAGGGACCCCTCTGGGGCCCCTCCCCCGCAGACGCATCCCTTCCCCTGTCGTCTTGGGTCCAGTCGATCCGATGCGGTTCGGTCGATTGTTGTGTCGTTGCTGCATCGCTGCGCACGTCCAGGCTGCTTGCGGCCTGTCGGCTTCGGTCAGTTTCGGTGTCGCTGCTGGTTCAGTCGGCTTTCGGGCTGTAATGTCGCTGTGGACGGCCTTGGGGACGGCCACGGGTACTGCAGTCTCGCCGTCCTGTAATGCTCTTCCTCTCGTGTTTCGCACCCTTTACAACCAGGTCTACGGCACGGAGTGGTCCTACGGCTACATCGAGTGGGGCACGGGTGTGCACAAGTGCGCACCCCGCACTGCCGATGGTCATACTTACAGGGCTACGCAGAAGATGGGATACACGAGGCCATCTCGTGGGGGAAGGCACTATGGTAGGGGCGTTCTTTAAGGAATGTGCCCAGGAGGTGCCAGACCCTGGAGGATTCCTTATCAGATGAGGGCCGTGATGCCACTGGTCAAGCATCAATTGGTGACCCTGGAATCCTTATCAGAGGGTTCCTCATCCAATGCCCTCACCGTACCAGGAAGCTGGATACATACCACGTGGCAGGCCTGGGCGAGAGCTCGATGCGCATGTGGTCGCATGCCTATCCCGCGCCTGGCCCTTCGATGGCTGGGCTCGCCAGCCCTCCGCATGTGTGTTGCAGAGTGTTGCCTCCAGATGTCCCAAGTGTGAATACAGTGTCATGCTTGTCCCCAGGTTCATGACACAAGCAGGTGGAGGCACATGAAGGACTAGAGGAGCAGAGCAACGACTAGGTAGTGTGTAGGTGATCGTGCAGAGAACTGAGGGTTTTTGGGCCAGCCGATTTCTTCATCATTCAGCGGAGTTGTTTGTTCTCCTGTGTGGGCAGGATTGAGTCTTCAGGTGGTGATTCAATCTGGGTGGAAAGAGTCGCGTCAGAAGCGTTAGCCAACTCCATTGACATTCCGGATGTAGTAATCCGTAGTGCGATGTTGGGAGTGAATCTCGACGCTCGAGCATTTCAGCCAGGTGTGAAGTGGAATTCGCAGCATTGAAGTTCGTGGTTCCACTGTCTGGGCGGGATCTGCAATACGCTTGTCAAAGGCTTGCGTGTGTGCGAAACGTCCCGAGCCGGCCGCTCTTCAGTTCCCCGCTCTGGTTCTTCTCTTTTTCCATATTTGCCGACGGCGGTGTCACATTTCGTTTTTTGCCCGCAGTTTGGTTTGCAACATTTGGCATCTTCTACTCTCGTCGTCGCACGTCTTTTTTAGTGTGTCACGTTTCGAATTACACTTCTCATTGCATGGGGCATTTCCCATAACATGAACGGCGCATCGCAGCTTTTTATGCTGCCGAGGATAGTTTCTCTTCGTCGCGATGGAATTACCCTTCTCCAGCGATCTTGAAGGAGGGGTGTTCGCAGGTCATCGAATGGGTACTCGCATTCTGCTCATGCACCCAATGCTTGTCGATCCGTCTTCACAGCGGCGCAAAATCTGAAGCGAGGCTAACGCAGGAGTCCGTGGGCAAGGTGCTTGAGAGGATGAAGGGCGAGTGGCCTGGGAAAGACTATCAGTTCTTGGAGCACAATTGCTTGAGCTTCTGCAGCGCGTTCCTGCAGGAGTGGGTCAGCGGGTGGAGGGCAGTATAATGTTGCATGAGAAAAGTTCGGGGGAGGGTTGTCCATAGGTGGTTATATTGGGTGGGGGGTCTGGGCACCCGCGAGGTTAGTCACTGGGTGATCCAGCACGGGTGTTTGTAACACGAGTTTCCGCGCTCTCTGCACGGGGTCTCGCGAGCGGCCAGCGCGCGACAAGCTGAGCATTGTACGTGATGCACGCATTATGGTGAAAGCGGTGTTGCTCTCTCTCCCTCTCTCGATCGGTATTGGTGAAGGCTCTGTCCGTGAATGGGCTATGGTGTCGCCTGAGCGCTTGCCACAATCGTGATTGGGAGTGGTGCTCTCGCCTCAGCGTTTGCTGTATGCCTGACTGGGTATGGTACTGCCGCTCGAGCGCAGGCCACATCCCTGGCTGGTGACGTTACTCTCGCGGGAGCGCTGGCCACAATTTCATGTTAGGACGCTCATTGTCTTCAGATCGGAGTCAGTTCGGACCAGAAACAAATGCATAATCATGAATTTAAGCAGCACCGCGCGGATTTTTGGATCTGCGTTGGTTCCCTCTGGCGGCGCCTCCGTGACCGCCCCTGGCGCGCTCCGCGCGCCAGGGAGGGGGGTCCAGCGCCAATCCAAGAAGTTGCCCGCATGGGAATGGCACATAGTTCCTTTAGGAATGTAGTGATCTGCTCCCAGCCAAGCATCTAGACGTTGTTTGGCAGGGGGAGGAGACAGACGGCACAGACGGGGGCGGCGCATAGCCGAGCGTTTCTCTTGAGGCTAGGCCGCTCCTGGGAGTCCACATGTCGAGAGTACGCGAGTCGAAGTCCCAACCAGACGCAGGAATGATATGACGGTTGTCTTTTCATATTCCGAATCGGACTTCAAAAAGCGTCCTTGCAGCTTATGCCAAAGGGCTCGTTCGGAGTGTCCATTCGGTTATGATCGGCCTGAGCGGTATCGATCTCGACGGGCTCGACCCGATTCGATCTCGATTTTCCGTAGTTGTATACCCCAGTGCGATTGGTTCGATCAGATTTCGATTCCGTGCATATGCGGCCCAGTCGATACACGTCCCGATCCGATCCGACAGCGATTCGATGTTGACAACTCCCCGCCCTCCATCAACAAAAATTCCCCCGGACCTGTTCCAAGGCGCGTTCTGATTATAATTTCGAGGCGTATCTTGCCGTGGCGACCAGGGCGTTGCACCGTTGCTGAGTTAGCACCAGAGGCCTCTTGGATGTCTCTTGGGAGGCCTCTCGGAGGCCTGGATGGACCCCATTTGGGTCGTCCCGAGGCCTTTTTGGGGCCTCTTGGAGGCCTCGTGGGGGCCTCTCGGGTTCTCTTGGGAGCCTCTTGGGGGCCTCCTGGCAGTCTCGGAGGGAATATTTGGGTGGAGTGCTCGAAATGTCAGGTTGTGTTCCAGCTCTTGGGTCCCTCTTGAGGCCATCTTGTGCCCCTCTTGAGGGCTTGAAAGGTGTCTTGGGACGATCAGAAGGCCGATTGGGCCGTCATGGGAGCTCTTAAGACCGGAAGGCGAGAAAAGTATCATCATTGAGACACTTCCAGTGTTATGATGGTTTGGCCTCTTGGGGCAAATCATAGGACCTCCAAGACGGTCCAACAGGCGCCCAGAGCGCTCCCAGGCGGGCCTTGGGACCACCTTAGGTCATGTTTGAACTGTGGAGCCGATGACGAAATCACACGAGAATCCCCAGGAGCGCCCAGGAACGCCCGGGTGTCTTGGCCCCGGGACCCGTAAAGAGCACTTACAGTATTAAGCGCAGAGAGCTCGAAGGGATTTGAGGACACTCCATCCATCAGTATCGTTTAACCTATCCCTATCCCCATCTCCATCCACGTCGCGATCCCCACCATCCCACCACCCCAGTTGGGCATTGGCCCCTCGAGACCCGAAGGGAACAGACTATATTCCTCTCTAGGAGGGTAGATCGGCCAGTGCAGCCCAGGCCACGCCAGTGGGGATAGGGATCGGTTAAACTATGCCCAATCTGGTGCCTTGCGGCGCGGTGGCCAGTCTTCACTCAACTTCCCAGGTCCTCCATCCTCGTCTTCGCCTGAAGCGCCCGCGGAGGCCCTCGGCCTGGGGCCCCTGCCGCCATGGGTGGACCGCTACGGGCGCACCGCCTGCAAGGTGACCAGCGCGATCCCGGTCAGCGGCCTGGTCAAGGCCCGACGCTGGGCCGTTTGGTTTCCGCCATCATCCCTCGTCGTCGTCGTCCCCTCCTTCTCCCTCCTTCTCCTCCTCCTCTTCCTCCTCCTCCTCCTCCGAGCTGGCCGGCGAAGTGGATACCTCCACCTGGCCTTGCCCGTAGCCCGCGTTGGCTGCCCTGGGAATTCGTCCTGGCCCAGGGCAAGCAGACTTTCGAAGGGCTGCGCATCGCCTCCTGGAACGCTCGTGGGCTCCTTCTCCAGCGCGCGTACAGGAGACATGGCAAGATCTCCAGGCTCGCGAAGCCCATGAAGCTGCGCATGCTGATTGTGATCCAGGAAACGCACGGCACCGAGGTGAAGCTCCGTTCCGTCCTGGACCAGCTACCGCACCACTATTACGTCGACTTCTCTCCGGGCGACTCGCCTGGCATTGGTGGATTGGCCTTCTTGGTTCCGTGGTATCCCGCGTCCCAAGTTGCAGCACCTGCGGCCCGTTTTCCACTTCGAGAACATCGTCTCTGCGCGCGTTGCCGTCTTCACCATCTCCAACTCCTCGACGAACGAGCACGTCAGCATCATGAACGTGCATAGTCATGCTCTCCCACCGCAGGCGCTGCCTGTCATCAGGACTCGCTGGACGGACGGGGCGACCTGGGCCCGCCAGGACGCGCGCCGCTGCATTTTCATTGCCATCGGCGACTTCAACATCGCGGACGGGGAGCCGGTCGCACTTGCTCGCCCCACCCCACCGGCCCCGACGCTGCCCTCCGATTCCACCCCTGTCACCCTCCCGTCGCCCTCCTCGTTTACCTCCTCGAGTTCCTCCGGGTCCAGCACTGGCTCCACCGCCTCATCTGCTGATTGCTCAGTTCGTGCTCGTCAACGCGCCGTTCGCTCGAACTGTCACGCCGTCTGGCAAAGTGGCAATCAGGCGCAAGACTTCTGGCGCAGCCTCTTCCAGCGCGACCTCCTCGAGATCTCGTGCGAGCTGCCCACCCATTACTCGAGGCATCACCAGACCTGCAGCTTCATCGACCGTGCCTTCGTCTCTCTGCAGAGCCACTACGTCCTGGACACCACGATCACCTTCGAGATCTGGCATGAGGCGGCTTCCCTGGCAGACTGGGGCCTGAGTGGCCATGCTATCATCCAGCTGCAGATCCAGCCGAGCGAACCTGCGGCGCCGCAGACTCGCGCCATCCCTTCGGACGCGTTCGCGCCCCAACGCTTTGCCAAGCACGTCGGGGCGCTGCTCGACCACTCCAGCTTCTCGGGCCTGACCGTGGAGAACCGCTGGGGGGAGGCCAAAGCCCAGATGGTGGAGGCCGCGCGTCTCGCACGGAATGAGATGCAGGCCCTCCCGATTGGCGATGGCGACCAGGAAGCGACCGAAGGGCGACGGATCTCCGCCCGCGCTGTGGCCTGAGCCACTTGGCGACAAGATCTCCGACTGGCCCAGCGCCTGATCGACGGCACCGCGTTCGGCGCTCGCCATTTGCACATCTGTGGCATCGAGACCACGCCGCCGGCCCTCCTGAGCGACCCCATCGCCTTCGAGGAGGACTGTCGCCTGCTGCATCTCGGCTGGCACGAACGCCAACAGGCCGCCGCCGCCGCGCGCCTTCGCGAGGAGGCTCAAGCTCGGCAGGGAGCGGATGGCCCATCGGAGTTCCAGCTTCGCAAGATGCAGCGCGCGGCGCAGCGACGTGCCTTGCTATGGGTGCCCTATCGGCGGCAGCTGCTACTTGCTGGCATCCGCGCCGACGGCGACGGGCACCGGGCCTCCATCGAGCGCCGCCTCATCGTGATGCTGGACGCGCTGCGCCACTATTGGTAGCCCATCTTCACGGCTAGGCCGCCTGTGGACGATGCCCAGCTGACGGCCGCCATCGACGCCTACCTCGCCCAGCACATGCCTGACTACGAGCAGCCGCATCTCGGGGTGCCGTCGCTGAGTGGCCTGCGAGCAGCGCTGTAGAGCGCTCGCTCTTCGGGCCCTGGTCCTGATCGGCCCCGGGCGCGGGCGTGGCTGGCGGGCGATCGCCTCGCCGAGAGTAAACGCGACCTGATGCTCGGCCTCTTCCATGGCGCCCCCTCGCCATGAGGCTTCAACTTCTCGGGCGCGGCCTGCGTCCCGAGGGGCGCGGAGACGGGCGACGCGCTGAAAACCATCCGAATGGCAGAGAAGGCGCGGCCGCTCAGTCTGAATAGCTGCGACGCGAGAGCTGTCGCGGCTGCCGGGAACCAGATGTTGGCGCCTCTGACCGCCTCGCGCGCCCATGCTCGTCAACTCGGGCTCATTCGTGGGCGGGAATTTCTGATGCACGCGTTGCGTCTGGCTGCGCGAGCGCGCGCGCGTGGCCATCGTCCAGCCTCTCTGCCTCCTCTTGCATCTTTCGACCTCCGCGCTGTCTCCCCCCCGTCCCTCAGCTCCTCCATCGCGCGCTTGCTCGCCATCGCCTCCCAGAGGGGTGCCTGCATGTTGTTCGCGCTTTGCACTCAGGGGCTGTCGCCCGCCCCCGCGTCGGGGCGGCCAGGGCCCCCATCTTCCGGCGACCTCGGGCGTTGCCCAGGGCCGCCCGCTCTCTGGGCCCATCTGGGCCCTCTGCATGGGCCCTGTCCTGAGGGATATGGCTTCCCCCTTGGGCTCTGCGATGGCCCAGGCAATGCGCCCCGCCCCCGAAAGGTGGCGCCCTGGGCTACAACCTGGGCGCGGAGCGACGGCGGGCAACGCGGGCGCCACCCCCCCTTCGATTCGCCTCCTCCTGAGGCCCGCGTTCGTCGCCGCCCGCCGTCTCGCGCGCCCTGTCCGTCAGCCCTTCAAATGTTGCCTTGTTCTGCGGGCGGAGAGATGCGGCCCCGAGGTCGAGCGAGTTCGCTCGTCTCTCCTCGCCCTTGTGCCGGAATTGGTAGACTTCCATGTCAAAAGGCGCCGCCGAGTTCTTGGGTTTCCAATGCGGCCCCGCCGCCGCGCTGCCACCCCAATGGCAGAGCCTAGCTGCCAAATGGAGAGCTAGAGCGGCAGGGGTGGCCTTGGGCCGAGCACCCGCAGAGGCCAGCTGCAGGATTCATACTTTCGAGATTCTCCCAGTGTTCAGCTATGCGCGCCAGCTCCCCCCCCCTCCTCCGCTTCCTCCGCATCCTTCCCAATTCCGCTGGCCTGGCTGAGCTCCCGGGGATCCGGTCCTGGTTTCGTTCGGCGGCCCCTCGCTCGCTCCGAGCACTGGCCGGCAGCGCGGCGTGGCGGACGGCGACCCGCGCTCTTCGGCGGGGCGGGGTGGGCGGACGGGGCGAGGGCCTTGAGTTGCTCCGTGGCCGCGCCGAGATGCGCGGCCCTCTCGGCCGCCTGGCCCCGGGGCTCTGGCGCCGGAGATTTGGGGGCGCCGGAGTTCGATCGCCGAGTTCCTGGAGCCGGTGCTCCGCTCAGGGCCGCCGGGCATCAGGCCGGGGGCCTGGGCCCCAGCAGCGACGGCGGCGAGGGCGGAGCTGGCGGCCGCCGCCGAGGAGCGCCGCCCGCGACCGCAGCGATTCCTCTCGTCCCCCATTGGGTGCAGCGTCGTATTTCTTCCTGGTCCCCCGACCTTTCCGCCGCTGCTGCCCGCTGATCTTGAGGCTCGATGGGGGGGCCACAGGCGATTCTTGCCCGATCCCCACCCGCGCGGGCGCGGCTCCACCTGAAGACGTCGGGCCGGGGCTGGGCGGCCTCGGCCCGCGCCCCGAGCGCGCCCGAGGCGCCGTGCCTTTTTGGTTGCGCTGCTCCCGATTCGTTCGACCATCATCTCCAGTGCCCTCTCCTCGCCCTTCCCCGTCGACCCCCCCCCTTGTCCTCTCGCTCGCCCGGGGCTCGGCCCCCGCCCCCATCGCGAGATCAAATATCCGCGTTCGCGATGCCCCCAAATCGTGGTCCTGAGCTTTCGCATCTACCATAAGCTGAAAGCGGACCTTGCGCGGCGGCCGCAGGCCGCCGCGCCGTCGTACCATTGCCATATGCGAACTGCTGCATCAGACGCCACCCGATGCTGGTGCTGCGTAGTTGCTCTGGCGCCGTATTTCCAGCTACGCGCGCCCTTCCCTCTCCTCCTCCCATGCGCGCCCCGTGCTCTCCCTTCCCTGCCGTCGTCGTCTTCGTCGTCGTCTTCGCCGTCGCCCCTTCCTTTCTTTCCCTGTCCCATCCCCCCCCCCTCGCGCATCCCTTGCTGTCGCGTGCCTGTCGTCGTCGTCTTCGTCGTCGGCCTCTCCTTCCCCCTCTTCCCCCGCCTCCCCCCACGCGCGTTCCGCAGCCATTTTGTCTCGAGCCATTCTGGCTCAAGTAAGACATCCATCGAGCCAGCTGGGCCGGACGGCCTTGCGGGCCCCGGCCGCGGGGGGCGGCCCCGCCAGGCTGAGGGCAGTTCCCTTTTGCTGCCCACCTCTCGTTTCCCTTTATCGCGGGCACAGGCGGGGGCCGCACGGCTTTTTCTCTCGCGCCCCGAAGAGAAGCCATGGCTGAAAAAGACTCGATCGCAGAGCCGCGGCGTTGGCAGGCGCGCGCCAGGAGAGAAGTAAAGCAGTTCCCTGAAGGTCTGACTCTCGTGAATCCAGCAGCAGCAGTCGAAGTGGATGTCGCACCATCGACATGAGCGACCCGATCTTGAGTGACTCATCGTCAAGGGCTCCACGCAAGAAGCCTGGGCGCTGCCAAATGAACGGCAAGAGTAGCAGCAGCGGAGCCGACATCCTGAATGGCATGCGCGAGATGACGCAAGAGCAGCAGACATCCATCTTCGCGAAGCTCGATCAGTCGGCGGACTCAATACAGAAACAGTTGACCACGCGCACCCAGCACATCACGGAAGTTCAAAGCACTCTGATCGCCCAGCAGTGTCAGATCAACGCGCAGGGCAATCATATCAACCAGCTGACGGAGCAGATGGAAGACATTTCGCAGCGTGGCAGCGCGGCCAGCACAAGTGTTGGAGATGGTGCCAGTTCAGTTGGAGGTCGCACGGGGCGCGGCAGTCGGCACCATCAGCCAGTCGACGCCACGGCCCGCTACATCAGCACATTCCCTCGCCCCCTGCCATCGAGCAGCGCAAGGGCCGCTGCGACGAGGTCATCGCGCGCAGCTTCCAGCGCCCCACCGAGAATGTGGAAACAATATCTAATGAAGCACCGCAGTCGCATGAGTTGAACTTGCCCGCGGCGGCAACGGCCAACATATTTCAAATCACTTGCAACGAAGCTGGTGGACACGAATGGATCGACCCTCGCGCGAGCAAGACGGTTCCCATTCGCCGTTGTCAAGACCTATCTTTCGATGCTCGTGAGCGCCAACGGTCGTCCAACAAGATATATGAATCGTTCCGGCAGGAGGTCATGAAGAGCCCGAAATGGCAAAGTGGTGGGCGCCGTCTTGGCGTCAACGGCTTCAAGGGGGTCCTCCAGATCATCGGCCAGGGCGACGTCTGGGATATTGTAAAGACGCAGAAGACGGGCATCGGCCATATCGGGTTCGAACCGATCACCGCGGAGCTCGCAGAGTTGGGCATCAGCTTCGAGAAGACCGCCAGCACCATGCAGACGGCGACGAGGCAGGATTTGGAAGCGCATCTGAGGCAGTCACTTCTTGATGAGCAGCGCGGGGCGCAGCTTGTCCAATCGCAATCTAGTTCTTTCTAGTTAGAGTGGCAGAACGTGGCTCTCGCTAATTTAGAATCCACAGGTGGAAGGCAAGTGGATGCTTTTGCCAGTTCTAGTGCTTGCTTTGTTGCATGCAGCCCTCCCTCCTATTCCCCTCCTAGCCTCGAGCGTCCATTCTCTGCCGGCAGAAGAATCAGCTTTGTCTCGTGGGACAGCCCAACGGCGACGGGGTCTGTGGGCTGCAACCAAGGTGTCTGTCGACAAAAGCAATCGCGTCTTCGGCCCCTTCTTGCTTGGCATGATACTGTGCGTCTTCAACAAACCCATGGCGCATAATCTGATCTCGAGCAGCTTCGAAAATACAACAAATCCCATGTGCCGTGCGGTGCGTTCTGTGAGTCGGAATGTGTTGGCGGCCTGGTCTTCTTCGCCCCCCGTGCTCTACTTGGGCAGATGCAAGAACAGAGTTTAATATCGCCATCCCTGGTAGGATTACTTTCACCCAGCTCTTGGGCCCGAAAGGCATGTGCCGGGCATTTAACGCGCGGTCTGTTCCTGATTGGCATGAATGGGACGTAGAGGGTATATTCGCTCGCATCCGTCGTTCTCTTCCTCCACCCCATTCGTTCTCTCGGGGTGGTCGCGGGCGATTGAGAGTTGCGTGCGTCTGGGAGAAGCACGATGTCACGCTGATTCCGGAGCTGGCGGCCCTGTGGGGCCCCGCCCGGCGACGGCTTTCAACCGGCAATTAGGCGTGATATGCGAAGTAGTGCAAGAGAGAGATGCCCATCGGATTGCTCGTCGGCGCGATGGGGGGGGGGGTTGGAGGGGCCCGAAGTTTCGATCGGCAGGCTGGACGGCATCTTCGCGACTCATTGCGCCTCGAGAAATCTTGGACTTATGTCCAAGGACGGACACGGTCTGACTCATCGCAGACCTGGCAGCTCCGTCAAACCATGCTCCGGATTTTCCTTCATTGGCTGCGCGGCGGCCGAATGGCGCCAGAAGTGCCCCGTCGCGGGTTTCAGAGCACCCGCTGTTTAGAGCGATGATCCCGGATATCGTGGATTTGGGGTTTCTGACCCAGGACGCCAACGCCAGGCTCGCGGAGAGCAGAGAAGTCATGGAGATTGTTGCTCTTGGGGTCAAGGGCTGGGCTTCTCCAAAAGGAGCCCGCTCCCCAAGGGAAAAATTCGCGCGCGCGCGTTCGATTGGGGCGCGCGCTCGGGGGATGCCCGCGAGGCCCACAAAGGCCTTGAGGGGTTTCATGACCTGCGCAGGTTTATCGACTCCCGGGAGCTCTGGTGGACGGATCGCGCTGGATTCGGTGATCTCTTCGTATTGCTCACAGGTCATCTTCTCAACCAGGGAAGCTGAGGTGCGACGCAAGGCCGCCCAGTCTGCGGACGCTGGCGGCGTTCGCTCTGCGCGGCAGCTTGCTCGGATTAGGAGAATGATTCAAGCGTGGGAGAAGTCGCGTGGGCGAATTTATCTGCGCCAAGTTGCCGACGAGGGCGGCGCGCCTCGCGGTGATCCCGATGCATGCGCCAGACTGCTTGCAGCCCACTGGGGGAACGTCTTCCAGGAGAGGGTTGCCGACTCATCGATGATCGCCGATTTCACCTCCCGAATTTCACTTATTGAATCGCTTCGCTCATTCCGCCGGCCCGTATTGTGCCATCGCGGGGTCTTGGGGGGTCTTGGGAGCCCTTGGAAGTTTCGTGGGAGCTTCTTGGGAACTTTGGGAGGCCTCGTGGATGGCTCTGGGTGGGCCCTCTTGGTGGTCTCTTGGGGGGTCTGCCTGGCCTCTTGGGGGCCTCCTGGGAGCTTCCTGGGGGTCTCTTGGGGGCCTCTTGGGGCTTTCTTGCGGCCTGTTGGGGGCCTCTTTGGGCTCTCTTGGGGGCTTCGTGGGGCTACTTGGGGGCTTGTAGGGGCATTTCGGGGGCGTGTTTGTGCGGGGGCTTCAAAATTTCCGTTCAGATTGCCCCTGTGGACCTCAATCATGGGGCCGTCTTGGGGCCTCTTGGACCGTCTTGAGGGTTTCTTGGGCCTTCTTGGAGCGCTCTTGGGCCGTCTTTGAGCGGTCTTGAGGGTCTCTCGGGCCGTCTTGGGGTGATCTTGGGGGCCTCTTGGACCGCCTTGAAAGGTGTGAAAGACGAGGCGGATATGTTAAAAATGCACGCTTTCCTAAGGGAATGACACGATTTGTGTTTGTGGGAGCCGTCTTGGGACGCCGCTTAGGGACCTCTTGGGGCGTCTTGAAGGCCTGTTGGGCCGTCTTGAGGCCATCGCATGCGCTTGGGGGTGATATTTCGGCGCCCCCCGGCTCTCTTGGCTTCTCGGGCCCCTCTCGGACCGATTTGGAGCCCTCCTGGGCTCCGAAAAAGATTTCTTGAGGGTGTCTTGGGCCTTCTGGGAGCGCTCTTGGGCCGTCTTTGAGCGGTCTAGAGGGTCTCTCGGGCCGTCTTGGGGTGATCCTGGGGGCCTCTTGGACCGCCCTGAAAGGCGTGGAAGACGAAGAGGTGGATATGTTAAAAATGCAAGTTTTCCAAAGGGAATGGGGCGACTTTTGCTAGTGGGAGCCCTCTTGGGACGCCGCTTAGGGACCTCTTAGGGACCTCTTGGGGCGTCTTGAAGGCCTGTTGGGCCGTCTTGAAGCCATCGTAGGCGTTTGGGAGTGATATTTTGGCGTCTTCCGGCTCTCTTGGATTGTCTGGAGGGCTTCTCGGGCCCCTCTTGGACCGATTTGGGGCCCTCCTGGGCTCCGAAAAAGAGTTCTTGAGGGTTTCTTGGGCCTTCTGGGAGCGCTCTTGGGCCGTCTTTGAGCGGTATTGAGGGTCTCTCGGGCCGTCTCGGGGTGATCCTGGGGGCCTCTTGGACCGCCTTGAAAGGTGTGAAAGACGAAGAGGCGGATATGTTAAAAATGTACGTTTTCTTAGGGAGCGGAGCGATTTTTGCTTGTGGGAGCCCTCTTGGGGCGCCGTTTAGGGTCCTTTTGGGGCGTCTTGAAGGCCTGTTGGGCCGTCTTGAGGCCATCGCTGGCGCTTGGGAGTGATATTTCGGCGTCTCCCGGCTCTCTTGGACCGTCTGGAGGGCTTCTCGGGCCTCTCTTGGACCGTTTGGAGCCTTCCTGGGCTCCGAAAAGGGACCTTGCCGGGACCTTGCCGGGGCACTTTTCGCCCGGGGAACCCCAGGGCCCGCCCCGCGCGCGCGAACTAGAAATATTGTTGAGCAGTTACCGGAGATCTTAGCACGCTTCTGGCCCGTCGGGCCGGCGAATTCCACGGGGCGACGTTCAATATCGCTCAAATTCTGGAGTTTTCTATCCCTGCGTTATTTAATCGCTTCGCTCATTCCGCCGGCCCATGTAGCTTCTTGGGGGCCTCTCGGGACCTTGTTTTTTTTTGAGGGGGGGGGGCTGAAGGCTCGGGCGTTCCCCTCGCGTTCCCTCTCTTGGGCGCCTCTTGGGCCGTCTTGGAGGCCCCTTGGGCCATTTTGGGCGCCTCCTGGCCCCCTCCTGCATGGGCTGTCCTTGGCGCCTTTTGAGCCGTCTTGGGGCCCTCTTCGGCCGCGTTTGGCCCATCTTGGGGACCTGCTGGGCCGTCTTGGGGCGATATTGGGGCCTTTTGGGCAGTGCTGGCCGCTGTCAACCCCCCAAGAGTCGCAAATGCGAGAAACGTGCGTTTTCGCAAGGAAATGGGACGCGTTTTGGTTGTCGGGATTCTCTTGGACAGTCTCTTGAGGCTCTCTTGGTTTTTCTTGGCGGCGGCTCGGGCCGTCTGGAGGCCATCTTGGGCGTGGCCGGGACCTGCCCGGGGCGCTTTTCGCCCGGGGGCCCCCAGGGGCCGCCCCCCGCGCGCGCGAACTATAAGATTATGAACCAGTTACCGGAGACCTCAGCGCGCATCTGGCCCGCTGGGCCGGCGATTTCCCGAAAGCATTCTCGCCGACATCGTGGAAAATCGTAAAGACTGCCCCAGGGCCCGATGTAATGCCATATTCGGCGTGGCGCGCATGCGGAGGCGCAGGAGTAAAGTGCCTGCGTGAAGTCTACTTCGAGCTGGCGCATGACCGGAGGCTGCCACCATGTTTCAATGTTAGCTCGGCCGCATTTTTACCTGGGGGGCAATGGGATGGGCGGGGGAGCTGTCGCGAGGATGGCAGGAGAAACTAGGCAGTTGCCTCTGTCCAACACGGGCAACAAGGCGATTGGCGCGCGCATTGCCTGGCCACTTCCCCAAGTTGCCGGCGATGGAGCAGAGGGCGCACAACGTGGCTTCCTGAGAGGGAGACAGCTTGTGGATGGCGTTATAGAAGTTGACGCCCCGCTGTTCCCCGGCCACGCTGCCCTCGGTGAACGGCGGACAGGAGCAGCCTTGTTCGACCTGCGCGCCGCCTTTCCTGGCGATGTCCATGCATCTATTCGGGCAGTCCTGCGAGCCGTTGGAATTCCTGAGTTCATTGTTCTCAGCACTGTGGCACTACACCATAACATTTACTGGTAATCAGTTCTTCGGGGCCCGATCCCGTCTACATCAAACTGCTCAGAGGCATCGAGCAGGGCTGCCCGCTTAGTGGGCTCATCTTCAGCCTCTGCTTTGAGCCTGTGATTAAGAAATAACAGGAAACCTGTCTGTTGGCTGCCGTTGTCTTCGATGTTTCTGCGGATGACCTCGCCACATCGTCCAGCGACCTTGTCCGCGTGCTGCCGCGTATCGTGCGAGTGCTTGTGCAGAGTGGGAGCGGCGCTGGTCCCATCCTTAACTCGAAGGAGTGCCATCTTGTTCTTCCTGGCGCTGACACATGTCGGAGCGCCCTCGGGATCTGCGAGGAAGCAGGCATTCCAGTGCGCACTTTCAAAGTTGCTCAAGATGGCTGGCATCTAGGCGTTGGGATTGGAATTCGAAGTGCAAGTCTCTCGCGGGCTTTTGTCTTAGCTAAACTTGGCGAACGCTGTCTTCACACCAACTCTTTGGAATTGGCTGTGTTATCAAGTATACCATGTTACAACATCGATGGCTCACCAGCGGAATCGCACGTCGCCCAAGTTCACGCCCCCCCCCCCCCCGCCTGAAATTGCCAAGCGCGTTGAGAAAGACGGTCGAGAGCTGTTCACTTGTTCCCACTCGTTCTAGTTGTCGTCCACTGGCAATGTTTCACTTGGAGAACCTAGGCCATCGGGTGGAAGCGCGGAGACTGCACGTCTTTGCGGAAGCTTGCACGTTGAGAGCGGCCATTCGTAGCAGCATGTTCCACAACTACTATAACCGAATGAAATAATGGGGGGGGTGTCGATCGAGATATGTCTAACGTGGCGTACCACGATCATGGCTAGACATTCCATACGCATGCACATGATTTCCGTGTATGGCAGCTTCCACCGGATACATCACCCACCTAAAGATATCCCGGCTAAAAAAAAACTCAATTGTTTGTTCATGACATCCTTTTTCGTGGCTTTCCCCTTCCTACTACTGCTACCACTATCCTTCCTCGTCTTCGGACGTGGGGTCCATTCAGTATGCGGGATGCAGACCTGTGCATGATTCGCCTGAATGTTCTGGGCCGACATCTCCCAGGTTACATTGCCACATATCTTTGCAACGCGCCGATGCAGATGCGGCGCAGGAGGGTGTAAGTTCTGGCGCTATGCAATGGGCGGGGATGATAAATTACATTATATGGTTTGCCGTAGTGCTTGGAGTGCACTTACTTCCTGTCTTGGTCGACTGCAGGAGACTAGCTCTGGAGATCCATTATTGTCCTTCCCCCCTTCATATCCTCCCCTCGAATCGTGGGGCTGTTCGATCCCATTGCGTTGCCATGGATTGTGTTCATCATGCTTGTCAGTGTCGCCGTGCCTCTCCTCTGCCCCCGTCCTCCTCCCGCACCGCTGGCATTATCCAGTTTCGGCTGCGCACCAATGGTCGCAGATCTCGAATCGCCGCCGCCCCCGTGAGAGCTTGACATATGGGTCGGGCTCCAAACTGGTGGTGCTCAAGGTGTCGCCGCAGATGTCCATCAGCAGCATCGACGACTTTAGGACCTCCCTCTCCCCTTCCTCCTGGCGCGGGTCCTCTTCCCTCCATGCGCATCCCGTACTCTCCCTTCCCTGCCGTCGTCGTCGTCGTCGTCGTCGTCGTTCCGTCCTCCCTCCTCCTCCTCTTCCTCCCCCTGCTCCTCTAACATTCCCCCCATCCTATCGCATGCCTTCCCTTCTCTCCCCTGATTATGTCTTGAACAACTCTGGCCTTCTTCGCGTATTGTTTTAAGTATTGTCTTAGGTGTTGTTTTGTTAATTTCGATGCTTCGGCGTTTCAAAGTGGCGTTCCCGCTGCAGCGTGGGCCTCATTGTCAGATCAGCACTGTGCTCCCGTCGTTAAGAATTGTGTTTTCACCCCAGCGCAGGCAACCTTTCTAGATCCGAGTCATGCTTCATCGTTGTCGGCCCCCTCCTTTTCCTTCTCCCCCCATCCTCCCTCCTTCTTTCCTCCTGCTGCCTTCCCCTCCGCGCGCGGGTGGGGGGGCAGGCCGGAGAGAGAAAGGAACGCCTGGCCGCATCCGAGGAGAAGGAGGGGGAAGGGGTGGAGCGAAGGGGCGTGGACCAAGGCCTCCCGCACGGGGTCCGAGCGGATTGGGTCGGAGGATCGCGCCGCATTGCCGATGCGTTGGCGATGCGGTTCGATGTGGAGCCCGACCTTCTCCCGCGCGGACGTCGCAGATGCAGCGCCGACGTCGCCGATGCTACGCGATCCTCCGACCACATCTGCTCGGACCCCATTTGAAAGGCCTCAGGTTTGGGGGCGCAAGCTTGCCTTCCTGCGAGACCCCTGCAAGCCCACCGTCCTCGCGCACGCTCATGTTTCATACTGCTGGCGCGTCCTTGAGGTTAATCTTGTCTTCGTGTCCAGCCTCCCTTCCCGAGTCGGTGTCGCTCGCAGCCCATCTGGCCATGCAGCACCAGGCCGTCTTTGGCCAATATCATCATCGATGGTTTGCTGTCAGTCTGGGCCGCCTCTCGATTGGCCCAGGTTCATGTTGCTTCTATGCGCGATGGGCGAGCCTGACTGTTCGTGCTGAGAGGTCGGCATCATGCCATCGCGTCCCACATATTTCCAGGCCCCGTCCCCTCTTCTCAGGCAGCGCCTCACGCTCGGCTTGGCTCCAGCCATGCTGCGTGCCGAGGTTGCCCGGCCAGCACCGCTGAGTGTTCGACGGCGCTGGCGCATCCTGCACGTCTTGTCTTCGCTCAGGTGTCCTGGACATCTTCGCACTTCGTTGCTGCCACTGCACCAGGAACGCCACCAGACCAGCTCCAGACTGTAAGGGACCGTCCACGCGGACCGCAAGCACCCGTCGCGAGGAGTTCTGGCCACCAGCTGCCCGGGAGCATTCCAGTGACCACGTCACAGCCCGCAAGAGAGGCAAGCGGGCATCGTTTGCGAACGCGTGCGGCTAGACACGAGAGGCATGTGCTGGAGCAGGGGCAGCGGCAGTGGCAGCATTGGCAGCAGCGGGTGCGGCTTGAAAACGTAAGAATCTGAGAGGAGCGGAGGGGAGACGACGGGAGGAGAAGGAGGAGGAGGAGGAGAATGAGGAGGAGGAGGAGGAGGAGAAGGAGGAGGAGGACAACGACGATGGCGCCGACGACGAGTTCAGTCCAGGCCCCTTGCTGCTGGCTGCCTGGCCGCCCACCTCCTCCTGCCGCTGCCGCAGCCTGGCGCAGGACGCCCTTGCGACGAGCCAGAGGCGGGGGCTGGCGCCCTCCCCGCCTGGGCCCACCTCCCCCACGAACCTCGCTTCAAGGTGCAAACAACGCTCTACCGAAGGCTTGATCAGCAAAACTCGCTGGCACTGCGGAGCGCCAGCACTGGCGAGGACAAGTCGAGGTTTGGCTCCGGCGGAGGGCCGCGCGCTGGCGCCTGGCAGCAGGCCACGCCTGGGGCAGCCACGCAGCGCCTGAGCGACTCTAACTGCTGCTTCACAGCGCGCGCGCGCTTTGGGGCCGGGACCTGGCACCGCGTAGCGCCTCTTGCGCCAACCGCACCCGCACTGGCCCGCGCGCAGGCCGGGTGTGCGGGGAGCGCCTCTGCAGCAAGGCTCACCACGCTTGTGAATGTTCTTGCGGCGAAGGCGTCCAATCCCGCAATAAGGATGTCACGGATGTGTGGCGTCGCATTCACGACGAGCGCGGCTACCACACAACCCGACAGGTCCATGTCCCAGCCTGGGGCTGGGGGGCCTGGAGCTCCGTAATTGCGACGCCCAGGGCACAGGACACCAGCAGCCTGGCACTTGCAGCAGCTGCGGCTAAGCAGACGGCGCGCGCCGAGAGGAAGGCATCTCCGACATAGAAGCGCAGCGCGCCGGCTGCCCGCGTGCGTTTATGGACGCCACAGTTTGGTACGTGGTGCCGGGAGACGCAGCAGGCATGGCCGTGGCCGCCGGCCGAGACGGCGCCGTCAACGCAGACACAAAATTTGACAAGAGGCAACGGTACCAACAGGCCGCTGTTGTTTCTGGCTGCTGCCGCTTGCGCTCGAGACCGGAGGGCGCCACGGCAAGGCCGCCTTCCGCCACCTCCGCCAGTTGGCCCGGGACGAAACCGCGTCGGCAGACAAGGACAGGGCGGAAGCGATCTTCAGCGCCCTGACGCAGCATTGAGGCGTTGAGTTGTCGGTGGCGTTCCACCAAGCGACAGCCCGGCAGCTGCGCACGAGCCTCAGGGAGAACCGCGCGGAAGGCGTGGCCGCCCTCCAGGAGGCGATGGTGCATTTAGGTGGTGTACAGTTTGTGCAGACCTGTCAGCACATGGTGGCCACCTGATTGCAGGAGGACGAGGACGAGGACGACGACGACGACGACGGCGTTGAGGAGGAGGGATTCCGTACGTGCGAGGCGGCAAATCTCGTCAGAGTGGCTACTGGTGGAGCCCAAGACGATCATCATCAGGAGGCTGCTGGGTGGCGGGCTGGAACTATTGTCAAGGGCAACGCTTGGGGGGCGGGATAGGCTCAGGGGGGGACACATCGACCCCCAATCGCCCATTGATCGCCGGTAGGGGCCAGATTGCCCAGCCCCGCCCAGGAACGCGAGGATTCGTTATTGTGGGCCTACCGCCGATTTGTCTGCGATTTATCGCCGATTCAGGCTCTATGCCCCCGTCCTAAGCTCGTCCCCCCTAACGTTTCCCATTTGTGCTGGGCAGACGATTGTTGCGATCAAGCGCCCAGAGCCGTGCTTGCCCCGTTTAACTGATGCCAGGATCGCTGGGTTCAGACTCTGTCCGCGCTTCAGACTCCGCCCCATGGCTGTTTCAGAAGCCCCCCCTCCTTGGGCCGTCATCCGCCGCCTCCGAAGCAACCAGTCGACAAGGCAAGAGTCTTGCACAACTCTCCCTTCTGTTTTTTACTGTTCGTACATAGACACCTCGGGCAGTCTCGGTTCTCGCCTGGGGCCTCGTGGAGGCATACCCGAGGCGTCATCTCGGCGGCAATCTTGGATTATTTGAGGCACTCTTGCGGCCCTCTTCGGCGACCTCATTAAATGCTCTGTGGGGTCGCGCCTCCCCGTCCAAACCCCCTGAGGGGGCGTTGAGGACAGGTTCACGGGGCAGACGGCTTTGCTCTTTCGAGTCGGGTCTTCACTATTGAGCGAGCGAGGATGATGATGGAGGAGACAGGGGTGAGGCAGGTGAGGAAGTGGAGGAGGAAAGGGAGGAACAAACAGGTTGGTCCCCTGCGTCCTTCACCGAGAGATGATCGACTGTCATCCTGTAATCCTTTGGTGCGCACCTCGGAAAGGTTCCACCGCGTACCCCTTCAGGTATCCGGGTGGGCGGGCACGATCGGGCCGCGCCTGAGCAGACAGCTGCGCGGCGCGCGGGGGCTGAGGGGGAAGGGAGCCAACGGGAGAGTCAGAGAGAGAGACACCAGCAGGAGGAGGAGGAAGAGGAGGATGAGAAGGACGGTGAGGAGGGGCACGAGGACGAGGAGCAAGGGAGGAGCGGAGAGGAGGAATCGGAAGCATGACGCCCTCTTTTGGCGCGGGCCATCTTGAGGCCTTGGAAAGCCGTAGGGGACGAAAAGGCGGTGAGGCTAAACATCATTGCGAGAACGTCCCTTTACGTTTGGGACGGTTGTGGCCTCTTAGGTGTATATCGAAGACGTTTGCGGCGAATCACCGCCGCCTTGTGCTTTTATTTTGGATACGCCTGTGTGGCCGAACGTTTGGGCTAAGTTTGGCCACGCTATTGGACCATGCGTTCCCCCAGCCGTTGTGGAAGCCCTTCGGGGAACACGTGGGGGAGGAAGAGGAGGATGAGGATAGGGAGGGGAAAGCAGGACGATAAGAAGGATTAGGAGACCTCTTGGAAGCTTCTTGGGTCACGCTTGGGGCCTGCTGGGAGCTTCGTGGGGTCCTCTTGGAGACCTCTTGGGCGCCTCCTTGGGCCTCTTGTAGGCCTTTGAAGGCCTGTTTGAGGCTTCTT
>CAUYUJ010020126.1:130000-135000 GCA_963575745.1 Prorocentrum cordatum | reverse complement strand
TCTTGGCCGTCTTGGAGGCCTCTGGGGACCATTGTGCTCGGGAGGACCAACGGGCATTGCTGATTCCGGGTGGCCGGCTCGCTGGGATCAAGCCCCAGGGGGAACCAAAATCCATTTGAACTTCAGCAGGCCAGGCATCCTTGTTGGCACAGGGGGCGGCAGATCGAATGGCCTGCGGCCCATTCCGCCACCGTGCCTGGGTTCTGGGTCATAGGCATGTCGGATGTTCGTTGGGAAATCGCGGGAGGCTTCTCGGGGGCCTCGTGGAGGCAGTTTCCAAGATCTCTTGGGGGCCGTTTTGGGGCTTCTTGAGGCGTGCTGGGGGACTCCTGGGAGCCTATTGAGAGGCTCGTTGGACCTCCTGGGGACATCTTGGGCCGTTTGGGTTGGGCCAGCTTGGGGCCCTTGTTGGGGCCTCTTGGGCCGTCCTGGGGTGGCTTTTGGGCCGCCTTGGGGCCCTTCCGGGCCTCTGGGGCCGTCTTGGGGCCCTCTTGGGGGCTTTTTGGGACGTATTGCAGCGTCGGAAGTTCGAAACGTCGAGAATCCCCCAGAAAGATTGAAATACCTTGGGGACATCAGCGATCTTGGCCTTTCGGAGCTCATTTGGGAAGGCTCATGGAGCTCTCTTGGGGCGTGTCGAGGGCTTCTTGGGCCACCTTTGAGCCATTTTGAGCGCCTTGGGCCATCTTGGAGCCGTCGTCGTAGTCGTCGTCGTCGTCGTCGTCGTCGTCGTCGTCGTCGTCCCCCTGGACTGCACGACGCCTAAGCAGTACCTCCACCCCATGTGCCATCCGCATTCCGCCGTCGTCGTTGTCGTCGTCGTCGTTGTCGTCGTCGTTGTCGTCGTCGTCGTTGTCGTCGTCGTCGTCTGTCATCGTGGTCGTCGGCGTCGTCCTCAAAGGGCTGTCGTCGTAATCGTGATCGTGATCGTCGTCGTCGTCGGTGATTGTCGTCCTCCTCGTCGTCGTCGTCGTTGTCGCCGCTGCCGCCGCCGCCATCGTCGCCGTCGTCGTTGCCGTCGTCTTCGTCCCCGCCCGGGGTTGCAATAATCCTATGCAGCCCGTCCCTCCCCTCCAACCTTTGCCCCCCCTGGCAATCCACAGAGGGCCGTCGTCCGTCGCCCGCCCTCCCCGCCCAACCCCCCACCCCCCTTGCTGCTTCCCCACCCCCCACTGGCCCGCCCCCCTATCCCCTCCCCGCCCGCCCCCTTCCCCAACCTGCCATCCGCAAAGGGCCGTTCGTCCAGTCGGTGGTCTCCGTCGTTGCCGGTCGTCGTTCCCCGAGACTGCAAGACCCCTACGCAGCGCCCCCGCCCCCCCTGACCTGCCATCCGAAAAGAGTGGCCGCCGTCATCCGTTCGTCGTCGTCGTCGGCGTCGTCGTCGTCGTCGCCGTCGCCGTCGCCCTCGCTCGCTCGCTCGCTCGCTCGCTCGTGCGCCGCAGCCGCCAAAACAGCCCCGCCCAACAACCCCGCGCGGTGCGCGCGCAACGATCGGGGATTGGGTGTACACAAGACAGACAGACAGACAGACAGACAGACAGACAGACAGACAGACAGACAGACAGACAGAAGGTTATCGACAACATGTTGTGGACTCGAATGGCCAGCCCCGTGCCATCGGGAGGAATGTGTTCCAGATGAGGAAGAAACGGAGGATAAAGGAGGAAAGAGAAAGAGGGAGAGGATGAGGAGGAGGAGGATTGAAGAGGAAGGGGGAAAAGAGAGAAGAGAAGAGGAGAGAGCAGGGGGAGGAGAAGATGAGAAGAAAGGGGAGGAGGCGAGGAGCGAGGAGGAGGAGGAGGAGGAAGAGGCTTCCGCTCGCCGGGCTCTGGAGGCGGACGGCGTAGACACGCAGCCGCCTCCCCGGCCGCTGACGGCCCTCGGGAGGTGCACCACTCCCCGCGGTACACGCCGAGTCTCGGGCGCCAAGCCTCGGGGCCGCTGCACTCGCCGCGGGGCACGCCGTCCCTGCTGCGCTCGGGGAAGAGGCTGGACGCGGACGCGGCGATCCACCCGTGGGCTCCCGCACAGGCGCCGGCGGGGAGGGGCGTCGGGGTCGGGTGGGCGGCGAGCGAGGGGGGGAAATAGAAGGAGAAGGACTTCTCAGAAGGCGGCGGGACTTCTCAGAAGCCCTCGCGCCTTCTGAGAGGTTTCCTGTGTCTTCGGACAGGCTTAGAGAACTTCTCAGAAGGCCGGTGGACTTCCGGGCCTTCTGACAAGGCCCGCCCCTTCTCTCGCTCCCTCCCCGGGCTCGCCGCCGATCGGGGGGGGGGAGAAGCGGTACCAGCACCACCGAGTCGGCCACCTCCAGCGAGGAGGTCCACGATGCCTCCCCGAGCCTGGGATGGAGGACGTCTCGAGCGAGAGGGGGGAGGGGGGGCACACCACCAGGGGGATCCCCCTGGCTTCTCCCGCTGGTGGTCTCTGTGATGGTGTCGCTGTTCCTCGATGTCATCGGGGGAGAGGCGCAGGAGGTCGCGCTGGGCGTTGGACCGGACGGACACGCCGCACTCTCTCTCTCTCTCTCTTTGGGCTGGCTGGGTCTTGTGCTCCGGGCGTCGCCGTGGCCGAGGCCCCGCCCTGACAGGAGAGCACTCCGTAGCCAGTGGCTCAACGGCGCGTGCACTTTCCAAAAGAGGAGGCATCTTCGGTCGGGAACTTGTGGTTAGCGTGTCGCTCCACAATTTCTGGCCCACCACGCTTCGGCGCGACACGCTATCCACTTCCCAGTCCCCAAGCTTTAACGTCTCGAGTTTTGTCCCAACCTCCCATCCCACGCTTGCGCGGCATAGCGTGTCGCCGGGGCCGCCGACGCGACGCGCTAAGCAAAAGTCCCCGACCGCACGCGCAAGAGTGACCCTTGGCCGGAGTGACCTTTGGTGCGCGGCTTGCGGTGGGCGGGGGGAGGGAATTCCTAAGGACGCAGGCAGCCAAAAGTCGCACCGCATGCAGCGATCGGCAAGCCGCGCACAGAAGTCACTCTTGCCTGGGATCCCACCTGCGTGTAGCCGAGGAAGATAACTATCGCTGTTGGCTTTTCCTGAGATCCGACGACACGAAAACATTGCAGCTCGACTGGGCCCCATCTTTCTGCAGCTTTTCCGAGCCGGATGGATCCGTGAAGGCCTCGGGGCCCAAAACCGAGCACAATCGCCAGCTGTATCACAAAAAGTCGCGACGCTAGGATCTCAGGGTTTCCCTCTGTCGCAGCAGAGAGGCATGGCGACCGGGTGGGCCGCCGCCGCTTCCGTGCGTGCGCTTAGGGCCCGCGGCCCCGCCTCTCGGCGATTTGCCTCCGCCAGCGGCCGCTCCAGCAGCGCCGCCGGAGGCGTCCTCGCGGTGGCGGCGGCGCCAGCGGCGGCGGCGCTCCTATCGTGGTCGCAGCTGAGGGCGGCAGATCGCAGCGAGGCACCGGGCGGCCCGCGCCCCGCTCGCTCGCGGGCCCACGTCTCCCTGGCGGAGGGCGAGGAGGCCGAGCCGTCATCGCGCCCCCCCGTCTTCCTCGAGGAGGAGGAAGCGGCACGGGCGTAAGCTGTCGGAGGTCCGCGCGGATCTCTTGGATCGGCGCTGGGCCCCTCTCCCAGGCGCGCGGGCGTGCCAGTGGCGCCCAGCGCCTGTAGAAGAAATCCGCGCGGAGCTCCGAAAGTTGATGTTTATGTTTTTGCTTGCTCTCTCTTTCTTCCAAACCAGGGTGTGGCAGGTAGTCGCGGGCGGCGACATCGGGAAGGCTGACGACTGGGAGTCCCAGGACCTGGGCCTGGACCAGGGCGGCAACCTCTGCTGCATCGACAGGGAGGCCAGCGCTGTGCGGGTGTGCCACACGCGGGACGACCTCGCGAAGGCGTCGGTAGAGGTTCTCCCAGAGGGTGCCGCGTGCCGGCCATTCTGCTTCTGCGTCCGAGTGCCCGGCTCACAGCCAGTCATATTCGCAGCAGCATCGCCCGCCTTCCGGGAGCTTTGGATGCAGGAGTTGGCCCGTGTGGCCCAGGGGCCTTCGGTCTGAGCATCATTCCGCATGTCCGTGAGCATTTGCGCAAGCAGAGTCCGTTTAGGCTCTCCATTCGCCCGTACTCCCAGTTGAATTGACTATAGGACGGCCGTGTCAGACGTGATTTCTGCCGAATTTGTGTGTGGCCAGGCGATCAGAAAATTAGAGTGGGCCGTTTTGGCAGCATCGGAGGGCGGAAGATGCGGAGCAGGAACATATGTTTTGACCGCATTTGGCGGCTAGACATCGAGGCCCTTCGCATCGAGGAGCGGCACATCAGGACACCAGCCGCGTCAGCCCCCCCGCTGGCGCGGAGAGCAGAGTTGAGGGGGAGGGGAGGCGTGGTGGGGGTCGAGGCAGAGGATGGGGAAAGATGAGCGGAGGAGGGGAAGGGGAGCAGGTGCGGAGAAGGAGGAGGGGGAGGAGGAGTGGGAGGAGTGCAGGAGGAGGAGGAGGAGGAGGAGGAGGAGGAGGAGTGCAGGGGGAGGAGGGGGGCGAGGAGCGGGAGGAGTATAGGGGGAGGAGGTGTGGATGGGGTGGTGGGGGAGGAGGATTGGAAAGGAACGACGCAATCAGGGAGGAGGGGCCTGCATCCCCAGCTGGCCCTATCGAGCAGCCTCAGTCTGACCGGCGTGCACCATGGCTGTAGGCCCCCCTCCCCGTCCTCCTGCACGCGAGAATCAAACATCATGTCATGCACATCGTGGTGTCGGAGGTCCGCCCGGTCCGGGGAAGGGGGTTGGGGAGGGGAGCCCAGCGCTGGCCGAGGACATTCGTGCGGACCTCGGTGAGTTGTGGTCTGTGTCATTTTGTTGTGTGTGCGTGTGTTTTTGTTTGTGTGTGGGTGTGCACCTTCCACCGCACCGTAGTCTCGTCCTTCACCGCTCCCCCCGTCATCCACGCCCGGATGGCTTTTGGCTGCCGGCCGCTCCGAGACCGTTAGCGGTCTCTGGGGGCTCGGGTGTTCCTAGTCCTAGTCGCGCACGCGCGTTCGCTGCTGTACGACCTTCTC